>KK114356.1:136113-177432 GCA_000611955.2 Stegodyphus mimosarum | reverse complement strand
ACTGATAGCAACAACAAGTGGTGGTAATAATCAAAATAAAATAAAATAAAATAAATTTAAAAATAAATAAAATTAATAATAAAAAAATTTCAAAGTTTTCAGATTTTATATTATGCCTAAAGGGGCTTTTTTAATGTTTTGTGTGTTACCTTTATTTATTAAATATCACGTTCTTTGCACCTAAAACATAAAAAATTCAATTCAACAGCATAGCACAAAATAATTTTAAAAGAGAATATTTAGAATTTCCGATATACTGTCTCGCGCGCTGGAGATAAAAATGTTTTTTTTTTCTTAAAGTGTTCCCCTTTGCTCGCTTTGAAATCGTTGAGTTTATTAACCAAAAATTCGTTAAAGGTTTACAAAATATGAAATAGATAATAAAATAAATTTCAAATTTCAAATGTAGGCTTCCAGATGCCCATATTACACAGGATTATGTGGAGGATTACGTTACTCAAAATTTGATGTCTATCTTTGTTTTATCACAGTGCAAGAAACATACATACATTTATGCAGATTCTTCGTTATTTAAGTTCTTTAAATATAATGCGAGGCGATAAAATTTGGGGGCAACAATTTGAAAAGTGATTCAACGCATTTAAGTTTTCAAAGCAAAATGCCAATGCGAAATTAATATCCCTTATGGGCAAAATTGCCCCTTTGGACTGATAAAATAAAAAAATAGATACATTTAAATACACTTAAAATCCATCCATATTAAATTCGGAATGAACTACATGCAAAAACAAAAGAACAGAAGCACGGCAAATCTCAAGAAATGGGGGATGGGCGAAACATGGCAGAACCAAAAAATGAAAAATGATATTTACCTCTTTCGCTGCATCGTCATCAGGGGCTTTGCATCGAAAGAAGTAAATAAATAAAATATTCTTTTTTCAAACTGGCAAATACACAAATTAAAATTTTAAATTCAGAAAATACTCTTACAAAAGCAATAACCTTCGAAAAACAATCAAAGTAATCCGTGTCTATATCAGTCAAACCCTGCAGGCTGAAAGTGAGCAGTACAAAAATTATAGCATCGGAAATAAAGGCAAATTCAAAACAATATCGAAATAATAGACAAATTTAAAAAAACTGAGTAGATCGAGTCCAAAAACAAAACTTGCAAAAATAATATTAGAACACTTGAAAGAACAAAACCATTTACATATTTTTTAAATTCAAAGTTGAGAAAATAAAACGAAATGCATATTTTGAAAACATCTAAGCCGGATTAGAAAATAAAAGCGTAATACATAAACAAGCACAAAAGCATAAAAATCTAATAAAAGTTTTTAAATTTTAGTGGACCGGGTCAAAAACTTATCAAACATGTTATTTTTTATTTTATTTTGCTTCATATGCATTTGCTTTATATGTATATATGTGTGTACATATTCATTTTTAATTATAAATATTGCTATTGACTAGCAGTAAATCAATAGTAATATAGTAACATTAATAATTAAAATGATTCAGATATTACGAATAAAAAAGTCTTTAATAAATATATGTATGTATTTGTGTATGTACGTGGAGGGATGTAGTTTTGCGTAAGATATTTAACTTTAAGCATTCAGGTTCTTTCTTTTACTGAAATGCAATTACACGCTCTGAATGCATGATGAGTAAAGAAATGTTTGCATGTTTGAGAAATGAACTACGCTTCATCCATTTTATTAAAAGGCAGTCGCTTAGAAAATCAGCTTCTAAAATAACATTTTTAGCATAGATTTTGGTGGGGAAAAATAATGGGGATAAACTGATTAAGCTTTTATCGATATTTCATTAGTGAATTTTCCAACTCGAAGCCCTTATTACATGCTTTATTATATTAATCCTTTTTTCTTTACTTTCTAGAAATGATATTTTTACTGCCTATTTGATCAGCTCAAGAAATATAAAACTTTTCTGTATCCTGAAATGGATCTGCCGTGGTAAAAGAACAAAACTATTAAAGATGTTGTTTCTTGAATATAGCTTTTACTGTTGAACATTTTAAATTTTAAGCTGTGTGTTGTTCATTATATTTGAAATAAAACTGTAAATTTCATTTGGAGTCAAAATAAGCTACGTTATTTGATAAATTTATTGAAATGTTCTGTATGATTTAAAATTTCAGCGACGTATTAAAATTAAGCGTTAATAAAATAAAGTCATAATCAAATTTTGCAACTGTGCTGAATAATTAAATGTTGAACTATAAATTAGCATTTAATGAGTTATAAATTAGCATTTAATGAGTTATAAATTAGCATTCAGTTGCAAAATTGACAAAGCTTTGGCAGTTCGTAACTCAGTAAGCGAATTAATCCACACAGTTAGCATTATCCTTCGACTTTTTAAGTTTTCAGAATGGTTATGGAAGGGAAAAAGTGTTTCAGATTAATGCCTTCGTGTTTATTTTATAGCATAAATAAATTGAAATTTTAATAATTAAAATAGAAGACCCTATTTGCACAATTTAAAAAATTCGTTAAATTTTCTAGCATTTATTTCAGTTAGTAAAAGCTATTTATGTACTTGGTGTAAATTTTATCTTCTTCAAATAGTATCCGTTTATTGTCCAAGAGCATAAAAGTCATTCATAAAATGATAAGAATATGTGAATATAGTCCAGTGGTCTTCTAACTTTGTTGTATCGAGGAACTTCACCTCTAAAAATATATTTTGTTTTTGGGGAATCTCTGCCACTCTCAGAAATATAAATTTAAAAAAGACATTGAAAATTCATATCAGCAACGCTAACACGTTCTGTAGAAATTGGAAAAAATCTTCGCCAGTGTAATTAATCAATTAAATGATAATTTGTAATGTAATCTATTACTCAATTAAATAATAATTGAAATTGGAAAAAATCTTCACGAATGTAATTAATCAATTAAATGATAATTTGTAATGTAATCTATTAATCAATTAAATGATAATATATTAGCAAGAAAGAAAGAAAAATAATATTTAATTAATTATTTTAGACATTTCGCTTTTGCGAAGCATACGATATTAAAAATAATTTCAAATTTTGACTTTAAATTGCAGAACCCATAAAAGGATTCAAAATTGCAGGTTTCCGCAGAATGTAATGAAGACCAGTGATATAGTCAAATAATAATTATTTATGTAGTTATATTTAATAATATAATGTAGATTTCATGGCATTATTGTAGATACTTGTAACAGTAGAAGACATTGAAAAAGCTATCTTGTAGGATATTGCTGCATCCTTTAATTGGTAAAATGGGATCATTTTAGTGCCACTGCACTCATTTTGTCTTCAGGATAGTTCTCTGTAGGACAGGTCAGTAATACGTTGTTGCTGTAAAGAAGCTGAATATCTAATGTTAAAATAACTATATTGAAAAATAACTTGTGGCATTGACTTAACACGGTTAATTAACACTCACAACATTAACTAGCTTTATTCTGAGTGTATATTCAATCGGGTATAATGCTTCTAAAAAATCAAAGAAGAGTTAGCTAAGTTTGCTTTAAAATATAATTAATTCAGTTCATAATCTGAGACATTCTGTCCGGAAATTAGCTATTCATGAAAACTGAAAAAAAATCTCTCTAAAAGAACAGAAGCTGTTATTCGAAATTTATTCAACTATGTTATTGATAATGTATTGTAAAGAAAGCTTTTTTAATCTGTTAATCGGCCACCGAGAGATTGGAGCGGAGAACAATGCCCAAGATTGAGATAAAGATGACCAACTTTTTATATCATTTCAATTACCTTACTTGAAATCTGAATAGGTATGATAAATATTTCTCTCTGGCCTTTTAATCTATTTGTTTTTTTATCGAATTACGTAAATAACTGTTGATATCATGGCAATTTCTACTTGAATGTACATCATAAGAAAATAATAAAATGTGATTTTTAATTTAAATTTACTGAGAATTAGACTGAAAGACATGATGCGCAGAAGTAATAATTTTATTGGCGAATTGCGTATCTCATCAACAAGACTGATTTTTAAGATTAGACAATTAAGTTATATTTATGCAGGCATACTCATATCATAAATCATAAATCTTCGGTTAAGTTTCAGTTGAATAATTATGTGCAGACTATTAAGAAATAAGTTTCGGCTGAGAACCTTTGTAGAAACACCTTGAAACCTTTTCGGAACAAGAAACATGAAAAATAAAGAGTACGTTCACCAGGATTCGAACCACGAATTTTGCAGCTGTTAACTGGATATATTAACTATTTACAGCACAGGAACATGCACTGTGTAATGCGGCAATTCCTTGCAACTTAATATATTAACCAGTTGTATAAAAATTGTGAAGTATTTTCTTTAGTTGTTCAATAACAGTTCTAAACATAAACGATTAGCTCAAAGAATAACTTATTGCTTATATAAACATAAAGATTACCTTTCTGTTTTTAAAAAATAAGGGTTTCGAACACTAACACAACCACAGTATATTTATCTTGAGACTCGCTTCTATCACAATCTAAGAACCGAATTATTAATTAGATTGTCAGCTTCATATCAATCAGAATTCACTTCTATTTAATTCTTTTTAATTCATTTGACGGTGTTGTTGCGGTAACTCATCACTTCCGAAAGTTGCACCCATGCGTTAAAAAAATTCTAAATTGAAACTTAAATTTACGGAAGAAAATACTCACTGAAATATTCTTCTAGCTAAATGCTGAAGAAAAAGTGCGTCTGGCCTTAATTAGTTTCACAGCTGCGACGTCAAAACTTTTCAATGAATGCAAGTCACGAAGCGTCAAAGATCGAAGTTTGCAACTTTTCATTAGAGCACCTGTCTCGCCAACACGTCTGTCATAAGGAATCCTTACTCAAGAAGCACAAAAAAGTGACAAGTCATTGATATTATCTGTTTAAATTGAGAGTTACTGGAAACTATGCGTGATGCCTGTGAAGTAAGAGAAGCGCCTTTTCTTTCATTTTTGTAGGAGTTCAATTTGTTTTAGAAGGAAATATGTAATAATATACCAGACGCTTAAGAAAGCAATAATTTATCACCTTTTTTGGTTGATTGACTGATTATAACAAAACACGCAAAGATTATCCGGTCTTAGGAGGGATATCTTCGTGGAGGTTTTTAATAGAAATGGGCTCATGCTCATATTACAAATGAGGAGAACAACGAAACTCCCATTTATGTGTGAATATAATATAATTTATAAAGAAATACAAGGGCAAAACTTTAATATTTAATATTTTTATATATACTTATACATGTCTAGATACGTTATATCCTTTTCATTAAAACTGAATGCGTGTTACATAACAGTAACACATGGTAATATCAAACGTAAAACTAGGACGCCTAATTTCATTATTCTGCTATTTTTGAATGATTATTATTACAGAAGCCTACGAAGTTTATTATTACAATTTTTTACGTTCGTTCTTGCATTACATTATCAGATGGCCATTCATTTCTAATCACATGATCTGTGAAATAAAGCGTTATTCTTCTCGCGACAAAAGATTTGTAATTTATTTTTTTAAATTATTATAGTTGATTATTTACAGAAAACTGAGCGATTTAAGAATATTATACATACTTCTTAATGATATTAATAACGCTGATATCATTAGCATGATAACATTAGGTGATGCTTCTAATGTGATGTATTACGCATCTTTATTTCAGATTTTTTTAAAAAAAATTACTGAGCTTTTCATATTTGCACATATTTTAGCAACAAATACAATATATTAGTCTGGTAAGAGGAATATTTCTTAACGCAAAGGTGATCTGAAATAACTTTTTATTATCATGAGTTTGTTGAGTGATATAAAGATAATACGGATATTATTACCAGGTTTATTGCAATAAAACTGATGATTTTTTATTATAAGGAAAATACTGGTATAATATTTGAAGCTATCATTGCTGAGACGATAATAGAGAATAAATAAATTAGTCTGGTAGATATTCAAACCATCAATGTAGATAAAATAATTAGTTTGAATTAACTTTCAAAGATATGCCAAGAATTAAAGCACCCGTAAACAAGTTGGCAGCAAGTTTATGGTGTATTCGAGTCAAGATAAGGAATAGTACCATCTTCGCGAGTTACACTGTACTCTTTTCTTCGGTAGCTTGTAAAAGGAGGAGAAACACAAAACACATGGCAAAGACATAAACTGAGTTATATTTTTGCTATAGTATTTTTTCCGCCAGCTGCCGACTACGCAAATAGGGTTTAACTCAAGAATAATGCCTAGCTCTTTACCTCGTGGATTTCGTTATAAGATTGTTACTGATTCCATATTTACCTGCATTTTAATTTAAGATGACAATTTATTGTTTTCATTTATATCTACAAAAATAATTACATGGAAAATTATGAATTATGAAATTAAATGAATATGAAAGCATTAAAAACTTGAGTTTGTGTTTTCCGGGCAGGAAATATCTGTGGAAGCATGCGTGAAATATTAGTTAATATGTTACTTGAGAATGATATGGTTATGAGGGCGGAAATTATTAAGTTGGCTAAAGTACTTATTGGCGCGCTTATTATAAGTCGGCTAAGAAGATGTGTTATTTCTAACCCACGAATTTCAAAATGCCGACGATTCTATTTGGGAGAGCTTTCCATTTCGAAATCCAATTCAAACTCGAATCGTAACTCAAAATAAATCTTAATGCCTATTTATTTACATACATCTGCTATATTACACTACTTACATGGTTCAAGATTAATTTTAAATCAAAAGATGGGGGATAATTCCGCATTCGAATCAAATTCTAGTAAGAGAAGTCGAGTAACCGACCGCTCACTTCAAAGTTTGCTTTCCGATTCACTGTTGCCACTGGTAGAAGCGAAACTTTCTCTCATTTCGCGTTCGAGCTGTAACAAGATGCCTGAAGCCGGAATAAACTTTGGCAGAACTGAAACATCCAAACCCTCGGGCTTAATTATACTATAACTAATTTGCATTCTGGTGAGGACTACGGAAAGAAGATGTAGAGTTTTAAATAATAATAACTGGTTAATTAATATAAAATCATACGGTCTTACTATAACAAAAATTTCACTCTATGTATATATTATTTTTGCAGTAAATAATAACCTTCTTTAGCTAATACAAATATACATATATTTATATTTATATTAGGTAAATATATTTATATAACGTATGTATATTTATATTAGGTAAAGAAGGTTATTAATATATTTCTTATAATAGTTAACCTTTCTAAATATTTATTGCATTAAAGAGTCCATTGATCATATGCATTATTTTTGCAATTAAAGCCCCCTTTATCTATACTTGGTATATACGCTACTATTAAAAAACATTTTTACTCGTTATTAGTATCAGTTATAATACCTAAACAACTTATCATGCTAAGAACAGAAAAATGGAGATGGAAGAGAATAAATGGGCGTTATAGCGGTTCAAGCGACAGAGTTCTCTGTAACATTGAAATTAACAGCAAAACAACAGAATGAGAGGCTCTACGTTTGATTCTTGGACTAGCTTTTGTTTTCCTTTCCAAATAGGTATTGATAATTTGAATTAGGTCTATATGAAACAGTTTTAGACGGTTTACACATTCACACGGAGATTTATTTGCAAGGATTCAGCTGTTAGTATGAATTGTGCATACAAGTGATGCATTTATTATAGTAAAAGGTTTTTTGAAGGAAATTATAATTATAGACAAACGCACATATGAACAGAAGTGAAGAATATTTACGGCTCGTATTTTGTAGCACATGTGTAATAAACTCCAAAAAATTCATGCAAGTAATTAGTCCCGTAATCAAATTTCACAGAGAGGATAATTTATCCAGTATTCAGGATTCGTATCTACTTGGCAAGTGTTGGGCTGCCAAATTCATAATAAAGTAAACAGCAGATTTTAAAAGAAACACGGCATTGAAAAATTTAAAATTAGGAAGAAAAGGCAGGTTTATTCTGGCATAGAGTTTTTTAATATTTATTTAAAGAGCAATCACACACAGTCTCCTTCAGAAGCAAAATGAGTTTTGATCGACCCCAGGTTGGGTTTTCTTAATTTTAAGAGCAAACAGCCGAGATGTTTATTGTTTTGCGTATATTGCCCTGCCAAGATAAAAAGTATTGGCAACTCAGAGAAATACTTGTTGCAAACCTGTTGCGAAAGCGATCTGGGGAAATAAATGCGCAGCTACGTGTGAAATAATTCAATCTTTTCTTTATTAACTAAGTGTACGAGTCTTTATGTGATGTTAATTTACGATGAAATATTAAAACAGAAATATTTTTTCCTATTCTTTGTCATTGCTTTTTTTTATCAGTTCTTAATATGTGATTTTATGATTTATATCTTGATTTGCTGGAAGATTAATTTCTAAACTAGCACACTAATCATATTTTCTCTTTATTTTCGGCGTTCAACTGTAATCTACACACAAAATTTTGAACGCAAATTTAGAAAATATTAAGGTTATTAACTTTACAGTGAAAAATTCTGCAACTGGAATTTTTTAAAGCTTTATGACTTTTATTTTATGATTTGTTTAGGTTCTTTTTTAACATTTTAAAACTTTAATCATATAGTTTTCGAAATGTTAGACGGTAGTCCAAAACGTTTAGATTACAATTTAATTTTAATTAATTTGTTTATTTGTGTAATCTATCGTTCTGGAGACGCAATTCCACAATTCGAATTTTAGACACATATGAAGAAAGACAAATCTCGGATTGCATTTCAAGATGAACTAATCTTTATAAAAATATTAAGCAATTCTTTCTTTTGGAAACAATATTGTTAGAAACAATACAATAACTTTCAAAAAGGCTGCTAAATGGGAAAATTTGGAAATGAAGCATTATATTATATATTAAGCGTCACAAATTTATGGGATTATGTATTGCTGTACATTTTCGAACTTGTATAGTGTACGTTACTAAGAGCATGACAAAAATAAACAAACTCATCGTATATTTTTGGACATTTTTCGAGTACATCTAATATAAGTTACTAAAGGTAGTTCAAATAAACCTATTGGTACATATATTACTGTACATTTTACAAGTGCATTTAATGTAAGTTACCAAGGATCGTATTGGCATGCACATTGCTAAGCAATTTTAATGTAGGCCAAACTTAAAATTCTGTATAAATTTTCAGTGCTTATTAATGGTTGATTTAGCGGTGCCTATTAATGGTTAGTTTTGAAATTATGTAACTAGACGTACTATCTTTGAAGAAGATCAATCATCTTTATCCTTTCACGATAATTCTAAGCATGTATCATCTTTAGCCTTTCAGAAAGTGCCTGCACTCGAATCGAAATAGCAGAAAGTTATGAGGCTGAGGCAAAAGACATATCCAATTAAGCCAGGAGTTCTGATTCCTAATTATTCGATAGTTTCTCACTCGTCGTCTACTTTGATAAAGTAGAGGAAATCGAAGAATGCCCCAATTCCATCATATGTAATCCAAGACGATGGTTAGGCGTCCGACGAAGGGAAAATGCTCATTATTGCCATCAAATTAAAATAAACAAGGAAAATAGTTATAATTGAATTAGAATTAATCGTTCCGCAGAGAAGGAAATATTAAAAAAAATTTAAGATGCCAGAATAGATCTATGTAACTATGAGTAATACATTCAACGGAAGTTTGGTTAAAACCTTTTTTGTATAGTCAGAATATAGATCTCACTGTTAGTTTAGTTACTTACCAAAATCGCTAAACAATACTATAACCGTATTTCTTTGCGTAATCTGTCCCCCATTTTTCTTACTAACTTTACCGTCCGAAAATCGAGAGGGGAAAATTATGCGAATAATTTAATTTCTAAAGGTCTGGTTACAGTAAGAACATAACAAATGAAAAGTAGTCATGGATAAACTACAGGTAAATATTACAATATTAATTCTTTAAAAGAAATTTATATTCCCATAAGCATACATAGTAAAATTCCATCACAGTACCTAATAAGAAATCTTCATTTCTATTTTCTGGCAACAGAAATTTTCCCCGTTCTTATTGTTGTCTCTGCTAGTCCTTAGGCCTGAAATCGTCCATAAATAATAGGCGAAAATGAATGTGTAGCTGCCTAATCGAAATCGCAGACTGAATGTCAGTTTGTATTTCTTTCGCTGTGATTCCTCGGTTATTGCATTAAGCTGGCATAAAGTTCAACTGTTAGAAGGGAAATGTTCGGCGGGACCTTCGCGGGTAGTTTGCGACGGTTTGGTAGAACGATGGAACCAATCCTCACTTGGAGGAATTCGTTCTAAAATGTAGGAAAGCTCATTCTCTAGGTGGATTCTATCGAGGAAAGGGAAAATTACACAAACATTTTTTAAATTTTCAGAACCTATTGCTAAAATATTAGCGGAGAATACAGGAAGGGGAGATAACGCGAGGAAATATTGTATTACGTGTAATACCCTAATTAGCATACCTTCTTTCACTGTTTTGGTCAAACGAAGTTTTATTCTATATTTCGATTATAACTGGAAAATTATGAATAGTATTTTCACGTTTCCCCTCTCCTAGTAAGGAGGTTGATATATTGCTTTCAGTTTACAGTTTGGCATTTATCATAATTAGCGTTTAAATATTACCAGCACATATTATAAGAAAACATGGTTTATATTATAAATGTTATTTATGCTGACAGAATTTCTAGTAAAAATGCTTTTATTACGTCTTTATTTCACGGTTTTTAATGTAAATACTTAGTATTTCCAAACCACTTTCCGAAAAAATATTTATTTCTGAAACAGGTATTCGGAAGTGAAATTAAGAGCTATCGATGATTAATGAACTGTAGGAGTTTGTATCATTTCTCTCTCTAAATTTCTCCCTAATTCTACATGGCCGGTTATTGTAATAATCCTTAAATGCGAATTACGATAAAAGGTCATAAACTGTTCACCAGCTTGCAAACTTCTGAAACGGCAAATTAATGTCAAAGTTATGTGTTTATACTGCTTGGTAGTTTCTTGATAAATGAGGGAGCTTATAAATATCGGGTATTAGGATTACAGAAACTTCATGAACAAAGCAGTGTTTTTAATTTCTGTCATTAATCTCGAACTTTCTATTGCCAGCCGTCTCAAAGCTTCAGAAAGATCAAAATTTAACTAATGCATAAATGCCATTTACAAATTTTAAGCAGTAATATATCTTAGTTTTCTATAAAGTAATCTTATTCGTTTTTAACACTTAATAAGATTTGAAAGAACTCTTTTAAATGCTATTGTTTTTAAGTGGAAGAGTAATAAATACGCCGGTATAAAGTTCAAAATTAGGCTAAAAAGCAATTTTAGATTGAAATAGATTTTGCTCAAATGAATCTTAACCATATCCCAAGTGAATCAGTCATAATTGGAAAAATCTGAATACGAGCAGTTTGACAACATATGTACCCATCTTCATCGAGGGAAAAAACTGTAGTTTTCGAAAGTATTTCAAAATTATTGTTTGGAAGAGTGACAAAAATTCTTATTTTGCAATATGGTAATTTTTAGAAAGTACAATTTGAAACGGAAAAAAGTGCTATACTTGCAAAAACGTTTCTTTGCTCCTGAAAAAAATAAAAGTGTCTTATGTCTGATTGCTCCTCAACATAGGTAGAAGTTCGTTTAAAATCTACGCAGATTTAAGGCTATCTTTATTGCTTAATTTCAAACGGATTTTATAAAACATTCGAAAATTACTTTTTTGTCTAATTCTGCATTTTGCATTACCGCCTTTCTTTTCCACATAGTACATATTCTTATCAGTGTAATAAACCGAGGTAACAATATGAAATTCTTAACAATATTTTGATAGTTTTAAGAGGTAAAAGTTTTTATTAACATTTATGCTGCTAATATGATTTATAAAATTGCTTTCTTATGCTTTAGAAATTATTAGCTAGCATCTTGCTTGCATAATTTCGTTGTAATTATTATCTCTCCTATATATTTACCTCTACATCAATAATAATTAACAAAGGATTCTGCAAAATACATACAGGTCTATCACCTACACGGTTTTCCTGATTTCTATTTCTACGAATTTTGTATTTAGATAGGTAATTTTAGTAGAATTATAATTAAAATTGTTGTATTGCCTCGCTGAATGCAGAGCGAGACAAATTTTAGAAGAAAGCTTTGTCGAAAAATTAAGAATACAGGGGCACGTGCATTTACCATTGAGTAAATGGATATCTCGATAATTTGTATTGAAACTGAATAAAGGATATCTCGATAATTTGTATTGAAACTGAATAAATTTAGTTGACCATTATGTTAGCTGTATCCTTAATTCTATCCTCTTATTACTTTTCAGAAATCTCAAGAAACGCAAAGTACTAGAAATTTCACGCGACCAGTTGAAAACTATAAAAGGCGGAGAGAGAGCGTCTGAATTCAGTTGTTTAGTTAGCTGCTGCTGCTACTGTTGCGAGTTCAGGTTGAGATCTGATTAGCTTTCTCTTTAGATGCGCTTTGCATTGCGTTGTATTTAACGTTTTTAGTAGTTTGAATTATAACTACTGATTATACTGTGTGATATTGCGAACAGTTGTACGAATATCTGTGAGGAAAATTCTAGAGTTCTAATATATTTCTTTTGATAAAAATAAATTTTGTTAACCTATTATCGGGCTTGTGCATTCAATCTATTATGACCCCGTAAGCACGCAATACTATTAAAGAGGTACAGATTCATTTCATCAGATGGCGACTATATGTATTATGTTTGCTTAAAAAGAGGTACAGAATATTTGCACGATATCTTTTGCGTTTGTTTTGGCAAAGTTCATCTCGTAGAGTTCGTTTCCTGACCATTCGCATTTGGTTTACATCGCATAAAAATGCGCAAATAAATATTGCTCTTTACTGAAAAATCGATTTATGACTGGTTTTGAACTTTTCACATACAAGCATACAGTATATAAGGTAGTAAACTGGAACCAAAAAGATTTTCTTTTTATAGTGACTGCCAACCGAAATTAAAAATTTTGTGTATCTCTTTCTGGTTCTGCATTAACCGTATGTTCCTAACATTAGAGACTCATTTACGAGATTATTCCGTGTGGCTGGGAAAAGTCTTATTGGAGTGAATGCTGAAATGTGAATTTCACCGAAAGCAATTTAATTAGCGCCTATGACCTATCCATACTAATTTAAAAGCTTCTAATTAGCTTGACATCTACCTTCTCTGCGAAGAATGTATTCTTCCGTAAATGGTTAGAAGCTAGGATGGAAAGGTTACTCTAGTTGTTATATAAAGAAAGGAAGAAATTCAAAATGGCAGTTAAATAAAGAAAATATTTTTCCATTTCCTGGAAACCGTGATTTTCCTGATGGTTTCAAGTATTTTAAAATACTCATCACGAAAGAGCTGTAAATTAGTTAATGTTTTCCAAATCTATAGTTAGCGGAAGCTGCATCTGCTGAAAAAATTCAAAGATAAATAAATATGGTTGTGTACGTGATGAAGAGCTATAAAATCAGTTATATATAAGTTATAGAACTATAAAGCATCAACCTTTATATGTATCCATTTCATTTATATATGCAAGCTGCTCTTTACGAAATTGAAAATGAAGTTAACTATGTATAGTCTAGTTTCTAATTAAAATCTGTTTTCAAGTAAAATTATGTTAAATCATATATTTTATATGTACATAATTTTAGCTTTTGCCATCGCTGCTCCAAAATATTACACATAAGATAGTCAAAACTGTTTTTGATTTGTTTTGCCTTTCAATGGTAGTTTAACTATTTTTTTCTTCAAAAATCATTGTTTTATTGAGATTTCACGCTTATTTTACTTTGAAGAGTGTGACATCTTTCTACATTCCTTGCATCTTTAAAACTTTTGTTGTATGCATTGTTTAAAGGTATTTTGCGCAATTCTTTTATTGTTAATTTTAAGGTATTTATGATCTTACGATAATAAATTCGAATTCCTACTCTCACCAATGACGTAAAGGACAAAGTAAGTACAGCCGCTAAATTTAGTAACCTAAAACATGAGTTAAATATTAGTTCCCATTATTTCGTATGTTTCACAAACACAATAACACTTTGCTTATTTATAAAACAGGATACTTAAAAATAACATGGCATGTTATTAGTATTCATAGAAACGTTGTATTTAAAGGTACAAAATGATTACAATAATTAAGAACATGAAGCGAGACTTGGGTACCTTCTGCGAGGGAATAAATGCGTAAGGAGAAGCTAATTGTTAAGTTATGTAAATGTGCGTATAAAATATGCAGAAATAATACTTTAATAATACATGAAACTGAGAAACGTTTTAAATGAAAGTTTCGTGTAGCTATCAATGGGAATGTTTTTTATTCCTAATTATACGGAAACATTAAAATTATAAATCAGATAAAAAAAGTACGTCTTAATTTTTCGCTGCTTTGTTTGAGTCAAAATCAGAATTTATTACTTTTAGACTTATTTCAAACTTAGTTAATCCCTATTTTTGTTAGGGATACAACACGATACATATATATATATATTATAACTCAAAATGACTCATTAAGATTCTTTGCTAGTATTTCATGTATGCTTTCTAAACTTTTTTACATCCTTTTAGAACTTCTTTCGAAATACAGAGATCTTCGATTGCTAAAGAAAAATGCAGTATTTTATAGATCGTACGTTTTCAGCAATCGTTCATCTAATCTTTCTGGGAATTCAATTAACAGTTCACGGAATTCATGTTCATTTACTAAAAGCTACTCGTCAGTTAAGATATTTCTCTCGCCTTCTTCGCATGCCTTCGTGGTGTAGTGGTCTGCATGCTCGACGCGTAATCGAGAGGTCCGTGGTTTGATTCCCGGCGAAAACGTTGCTCCTTTTTCATCTCTGCTGCTTCTAAATAACCTAATGTATCTACACTGGCGCCTTAACTAAAAGAGGTGGTGGATGATAATTCTCTACCACCGGGATTTGGCGATTGGGTCCCCCAAACTCCTGTCGCCCTCTAAAAGGGGGGAGTATATAGGGTATTTCTCCCGCCTTCTTCGCATGCCTTCGTGGTGTAGTGGTCTGCATGCTCGACGCGTAGCCAAGAGGTTCGTGGTTCGATTCACGGCGAATGCGTTGCTCATTTTTCATCTCTCTTGCTTCTAAATAACCTAATGTATCTGTTACTGTGAAAGACCGAAATTGGAGAATGTCGACTTTCACCGGAGAATGTCAACATTCACCAAATACGTCGGTGAAAATCGAATATAACATTGCATTCTTGTACATTTGGACCTTCACCGGAGTATGTCGACAATCACAGATATGCTCTGGTGTAGGTCGAAAAGAGAGGCGACTGGCTGTTTCCCATAAATGCAGTTGTAAAAGCAAGGGCCTCTTGTGCAATTCAAAGTCTCATAATAGTTTAAGTTGTTGCAATTAATCAGATTTGAATCACATAATTTAGTAAGTTTTTTATTACTATTATTTTATTTTCTCATTTACTACGTATTGTATAATTAAGTAAGTTTTTTAACTTCTATTATTTTCCTTTCTCATTTTGAATGTATTGTGTGTTTTAAGTACTTGTGTGTTTTTTCGCGACTGAATTTCGGAGAAGAAAATATAATATTCTCATATATTCAACATTCACCATTAGTGCATGGTGAATGTCGACATTCACTGGTGTAAGTCAGAAATAAGAGTATTTGGAAAATATTTCGGACATACACCAAGCGACTATGTGAATGTTGACATTCATCGGTGAAAGTAGACAAATCCAGATTTCGGTGTTTCACCGTAACATATCTACTATAAAATCAGCATAAATTTACCAAATGATAATTAATAGAAAATAAAACTCTTTAACAAACTATGTTTTCGAACTCCTGAAATATCTTTCACTTTCGAGATTAATTTTCCTAAGAGCTTCACTTTCTTATTACGTTTCGAAATATTTATTAAAAAGATGACTTTTTCTTTTAGAGCTAAATTTTAAAAATAAGCGTCCTCCTCATATAAATAATATTTCAATAAATTCAATAAAGTAGTCTAGATGCCATAATTTATTCAATGCAGCAAAAACTAAATAACTATTTTTAAAAAAAACCTCTATGCAGCAAAGGAGACATTTTCTTTCATCATATTTATATTTTTTATTGATTTATTTAATTTTTTAAATTTTATTTTCTCTATTTTAAATCCTAGCACTGAATTAATTCTCCGGAATATCAGAACTTTAGTCTATCATTCAACAAACGCAACGCCGAGTTTGAATTCTTTGAACTGTGTTCTCATGGAGTTCTAAATCCATCGTAAAGAGTACCTTTCGATCTTAATGCCATTCATTAGAAAGAAGCAATTATGTACGAAGTATGCGGACGGCAACGAGAGCAGAAGAATGTTTGAGCTCTCCGGTCCATCAAACTCCATTTTATCAGGAAATACAAACCCTGATAAACAGTAGATGCGCCTAGGGGGGAGGAGCTCGAAACTTCTGCTGATCAAGATTTATCGTCCTGCTTGATCGAGGTTTATCTACGCTTTATCAAGGTTTATCTTTTTCAATAAAAGGAAGCTTTATGAGTGCGAGAGTTGGAGAGTACTCGCGCCCTGACCATTGCCACTTCATATTTTCATATTTTGTTTCTGACCAATTAAATAATTTTTTGAAGAGAATCACATAATGGGAAAGCAATTTAAATAAAACTGTTGCTGTTGGAATTGGGTAAAATATAAAAGGAAAATGTTCTTTATCTCTCTCATTTATACACGTAATCAAATTTAGGAAATGAGATAAAGTCCCCTTATAACAAAGCAACGGAGAATAACCTTCGATTTTTGAGCGTTTTATTGTTGTCATGCAGCTCTAAATTCAGATAATTCATGATGTCAAACATGACTCAGTGTTTGACTCAATGTCAAACGTGACTCCCTTAACGTAAGCCACTTAAGTATCAAGAAAATAAAAATTGAAAGCAATAAAAAATGAAAACAATAAAAAAATTGAAAATAAGTAATAACTAAGATTTTATTTTCTCGATTACTTGTATAGAATTTAAAATAAATTGCAACACAAGATCTGAAGGCCCGTCAGCTTGCATGCAATCACAGCAGCTGGCCTAAATTCGCTAGTAATCACAACATAAGTGTTTAACCAGCTAGGCACATCAAAGCATCGAACACTTCACTGAAGCAGGACAACTTCAGAATTAAATGTGAGTTGCAATTAAAAAACTTCATTATTAAGCTTTTCTCGAAATTTGCATTAGATTTCTGAGCTGGAATAACTAATTAGACTGTGGACAGAAAGAACTAAAGAGAGCAAAAATAAACTGTAACTCTTAGAAAGTAAATATGTCTGTCGTATTTATGCTAAAATACCAAGTTAATTTCATATCTACAATCAAAACGGAAGTAATACATTCTCCAGCTGCGCTGATTTTGGAGACTTATCGCCAGTTTTATTTTCGTACGCAAAGAACTGTACAGGGAAAGACCTGATCCATTGTGAAAACAGCAATTATGATCGAATGTTGCATTCAGTCATTAAAAATCAGTGTTAAAATTAATGTATAATTTTAAAATTAATGAAAGGTAAAGCAAAGACATTGTATTTAATCCTAACCAAATACGAAATGATCCAACAAAAGTTAAAAAAAAGGTTCTTAAGCTTTGAAATAAAAAAAATTATTTTCATGAAGACTACTTAATTGTATATCAAGAATGTGATGTAATATTATCGCATGATTTACTATTTTAGTTTTTCTTAAAATTTTTCAATTTATGAATTTGTTCTGTCAAAATTTCTGTTGAAGAATTCTGTTCCATTACTCCGATTTCAAACCATGAAATAATATTTGATATGAGCTATATGTGTTCTACAAAGCACGTTTTAGAAAGGGAATGGAAAATTCAATTGACAAAGAAATAAAATTATAAAAGAGCAAAAACTTTATGTTGGTAATAATTATAAATTTCACGTTATATGTTTTAAGATATACACTCCACAGAAATTTCATGTAAATTACAATAAACAAATTTAGATGCCTACGTCTTCTGTATAATCCTATAGAACATGTGTGTTATAAAATTAACAATAATAATCTGCATTGTTTTCGAATATAATGTCTTCATTTTTAATTTTAACAATTACACTAGAAACTAAATCATTTCCTTTTATTTATACGAACAATAAATATAAAAAACTTAAAAATGTGCAAAAGGTTTACTTATATGTATATACTCGCTTATTTTTTAAGAAATAACTCTTATCCTTTTTAGGTAATATTCAATCAAGTAAAAAATTTTAAGTAACTGGTCTTATAGAGACATTATATCAATTTTATATCTCTTTGAAACCAGTAACGTACTATAACGCTGATTTTAAAAAGACATCTTAATTGTTTGCAAAGGAAATTTTTACTTGCAGCTCGCTTTCACATTAAAGCCTGGTTTGTTGTTTAGAGCGTTTATCTGATGTCCCAAAAAATTCTACTATTTTTTAATTTTTATACATTAATTTTCAGTAATTGTTTTACAGTTAATAATTTCTTTAAAGGAACGTTCTTCTATTTACTTTAAATCGTATGATTTTAGCTTCCAAGATAATTGATTGTGTAGATTTCATAATATGGTATAGTTTTTGTTATCGCGTTAACATTAATAAATAGTAACACCTACCTTTAATTAAATGATTGGGCGCTAAAAACTCACACTGTTATAGAAACATTTTTCCAGCATCTTTTAAGAAAAGCACATTCAAGGACATAGTAATTGTCCCATGTTGTGTTTAATGTTAGACATATTTTTGTTCGTCAATTCGTAATTAAATGTCGAACATTAAAAGAAAAGACACAGAGCTTAGCAACAAGTTTTGATATAAGATGTTCGAAGAACTTTTCGGTCCTGTACATATCCATCATTTTCTGACGTTCGATCTACAGATCGATTCAAGGACGGCAAACAATTTATGTATTTTCGTCAGTTTAAGAGAAATGACTCTAGTACAGTCATCAACGAAGAAAATAGGCTGCGGACTTCATTCAGGAAGAGATTACTGGAGCAACGTTTTCCAATTATCCGCTTCCGGGGCGTAGCCATTCTGATAAAAAATTTTGCGAGAGTTGGTTTCAGTTAACTATTCCAATTAACTCTCAATCCGGATGTCTTGTCTTAAAACAAAAATTTACTTTATGTGATGCTCTTAGTGCAGCTTAACAAATACTTGTGTCACGATTTCAAGATATATATAGCAATAAAACTCTCTATGCTTATTATTTCTTTAGAAGTTTAATTTACGCTATTAATTTTATACGATATTCCCCAGTACTTCGAGATTACTTTTTACACAGTTTTCTTTAGATGGTGCTTAGAAACGTTTCGTAATTTTATGTGGCACCTGAATATTTAGAGCAAGTGCCCTACGATCTATACGCTGTGTCACGAAGTTTTCAGACTATAGGTAATATTCTGCTTAGGATCTGCTATCTTTACAATAAATACAGAAAATAAACAAATATGTTACTCAGAAAAACAAGTGAATTCCCAGTTTTTAAGGTAAAAGTATCGCAGAGTTTCTTGAATAACACATACACGCATATTATTTACGACATATGCATGTATTTTAACGCAAAAGTACAATAATCTTTATTTCAGAATGAAATAAAGATTATTGTACTTTTGCGCTTTTCTTCAAAAAAGGCGTCTAAACATAACGAGATTAGAAACGTCTAAGATGGGAAGTTACCATTTTCTTGCCGACATTATGCTCCTTTTATATTAAGCTTTATATTATGTGTGTGTTAATAAAGAATAAAACCGCATTATTCTAATAACGTACACTGGTAGCTGACTTTATGGAAACCTTTGGCTTCACATGAGCATTCATGGTGTTCTCATTAACTATGACATTTTAAGTCTTGAAAAGAATAAATATTTTACTAAAAAATTCACACATAACTGTATTTTGAATTCCTTATGTAGGAAATCTTACATTTGCTGCCCGTGGCGTACAGTGAAGAATTTTTTTATAACAATAATTTGAAATAAATAAAACTGGTGTCTTGAAATATACCGCTTTCAATAATCAAAGGTGTATTTGTAAATATTGTTTTAACTGAAAACTACCCGGCGGCCCGCTGAACCAACACACGTCTTAAATTTGCCTTCTTATGTGATGGAGTTGGTCACCCTCTGCTTCCGTTGTTAGCATTTTATATAAAAGACATTTCTAATGCCTTATATTACGCATCTATGACAGAATGGTTGTTTTCAAATTAACACAAACAACTGTGAAATCGAAAATTTAAACTGCAGTATAGATTTAAGGATTAAAAAAGTATATATTTTAGTATTTTTTTCTGATCAATCTTGTTTATTGCGCAAGTCATTCTTATTCTGTCATATTCTGAAGATAGATTTTAATATCTAACAATAAGTTTTGAGAAACATTTTGTAACCAATCTTACCGTCTTTGCTGCGTGTTTTCATGATGTAATTAGAAGCACGTTCGGCACAAATCGGCAGGTCCGGAGTTCAAATCTCAACAATGACACTGCACATTTTTCCTTTCCCTGCTTCGACGAACCTAATGACTACTATTTCAAACAACCTCCTTATTATTCTGTATCAGCTTCACAAAGTTCCAGATTAGCTACACTATACGGCCTTAGAAATGTTTTCATGAGCAGAAAATAGCCAACAAAACCTAGATAAATAAAGACAGCTGGAATGTTAAGTCATTGTTGTAGCTCTAATTACATTTCAGAAGCTCAGCTGCCTTTCTTAGACTTCATTAAATTATAATCATATGCTGCTTGTTCCCTTTTATTCTCTTCAAAGCCAATAATAATTAACTTTTTCAATAAACAAAGCACAAGGATTTTTTGTGACATCGCTGAGATAAATGCAAAGCCTTTTTCTCGACAGATGATAACAAATGAAAAAATATGCCAACTGAAAACCCTTCCAAATTACATCTTTTTATTTGAAACTTTCCCTTCAAATTATCGCAATATTTTTTACACGGAATCTCAGCATCTACTCTGTAAAAACAAGATGCAGTCATTTCTAAAACATATGTTCACAAACAGGCAATAATAATATATAATCATTTGCGTAGCCTTGAAATTTACACTTAAAAGTATTCCCAAAGGTAAACGTTTTTATACTTATGAATTAGATCCTATGCTTAAGTACGTTACAGAAAGTAAAATGCCTGTGAAAAATATGTCATATCTGAAATGATAAAACTGTATTTTTCTGAGAATTTTTTAAGTTTTTTCTCTTCTTTTTAATTTTTTATGAATCTCGTTCAGGTTAAAATTATCGTTGTTAGCCTTCGTATTGCGTTAGTACCTGGGAAAAACAGGAAAGAAACAATTGAATTTTTGGGATGCCTTGCTACATTTTCTCCTGATAAAGGGATAATACTTAGCGGAATAGAGGAAACAATCCAACTTTATATGCAACTCAATACGTAAAGACTGCAGAGAAGGAGGCAGCAGAGAAATAAACCCACTTTTTAATACCACTTAAAAATTGAAATTTAATTTTTAAATTTTATCGTACATACCATGCTTCGGCGGCTAACGTGAGTTTAAGAAATGTGTCGATATCAAGAAAGGAAATCACATTTTCGGAAGTATTAGTTCTAATTAAAAATCGCGGATTAAGCTATGTATACCCTAAAATTTAATATCCGTAATATTCGCATTATTTTTCATAATAACCTACTGAATACTTTAACGTTATTATTTTTCAAGAAACTTTTGCCAGTAACTAGATAGCCAAATTTTGCTAATAATTATAAAAATACTAACTCGATGGCTAATGCTTATAGCTAGTGGATTAGAGAAATATTTTAATATTTTGAATTATTTGAAGTTGTTCCCTTCATATTTTATAAGATCTTTTAGATTTTACACTGAAGTCTGAAGAATTAGTACAGTTTTTTAATCATTAAATTTACATTTCAGCCAATGTTTTCTAGCTTAAGTTGTTTGATATGTATTTTTTTGTATCGAATCATCACAAAAAATTAAAAATTAGAAAAGTTTCTTTTAGCTAGTTTTTACAGAGTACTTCTGAGAAGAGACAGATTTTTTTATCAGATTGTAGAGACTCACCGTCTTGGGAAGCATAAACTGAAGCGAGACTTTTGATGGATTTAGACGATTTATCGCTATGCCCAGTAGGAAAACAGAGAAACGTAAAATGGATGTAAAAGACCCATTTTATTAAGAACTCAAATAGTGAACACAAAGCACTCCTTGTGCTTACAAACCAGCCAACATCTATTGCGTAACTTAAAAGTAATAAATTCAAATTCAAATTAAGTCAAATCTTGAGTTATCCAAAAATTACACAGAAATGAATAACGCTCAAGTTGGCTCACACCTATACTGGGGTGTCACGCACTGTTGGCAAGAACAAACCAGTGCCGAAGACAGAATGCTACAGTAAAAATTCAACTAGTAATGTGGTCTTCAGGAGACGCAACACACTCTGATTAAACAATATAAAACCTTTTTTTAAATTCTGATTCTTTCTACCTTATTTGAATACGCGAGAACTAAAATTAGCATTCTGGAAGGGAAACGGAAAAGGAGAATGACAGTAAAGATACTGAAGGAATCATAATTGGTTGAATAAAAATAAATAAATCCTTACAAGATATTTATAAACTTATCTTCATTCCCCTCAAAATGAAAAGTCTTGTTTTGCTAAAATACGAAGAATTCTAAAATGCTTAATAGGCAGCGAAATGGCTTTACTAATAATGAGTTAAATTATATGAAAGCAACTGAAGTACAGTGTGAAATAAAATAACACGAAATCGCAAGGTAACAGATTCCTAGTTATTATGCCTGTGAATTATAGTATAAATGTTTTAAGATTTTTCCAGAAGTAGATTTAAAGGTCAGTGTTAGATCATTATATTTCAAAGGTAGAATGAAATCTATGTCATGTTTTGAGTTTTTAAAGTTTGTTTTACTTTGCTTCTCATTTCTACCCCACTCCACTCCGTTGACTTAAAACAACTAATTTTAGTAATTCAACATTAAAAATAAATTTAAATGAACTGCCTTCCTGAGATTTAGTCTAGAAAATTACAGATGAATTTTGAGATTTTTTTTAGGTTTTTAAAATCTTCTGATTATAGAAAACTAATAAATAGGTTTTAACTTGACTTTTACTTTGGCATTGATTTCAAGTTAGTGAAAAGTCACAGCGATGCAGGAAATTCTCAAACTAATGACAAGTCTAGCCAGTAAGTTAACAACATGTAACTTAAATTTAAAGATCTAATAAATGTTGAAACCGTAAAATGCTTCTTTTTTATATTTCTGAAAGAGATAATTAACAAGAAAAAATTTTCTTTTATGGTCTGAGAATGACGGAGTCTGCTCATTAAAATATCGTCAGCGTTCCAGTAACAGAAGAAATAGTAAATAAAAGAGCTCACCTTTTAGAGAGCAAGTACTTGTATATCTATAAATATATGCGTGGAGGCAATGAATCTACTTTCGCGAACTCATTCAGCCAAATGAAGAAAACGTATTCTGAGCGAAGGAACAACTCAATGCTTTTTTTCAATCGTGCATAGATGTTAATGAGTTGTCATCTTGAATTTATGTTACTGGGAATTCTTATTCCTATGTGTACATGAAAATGACGGAAAATAGAAAAAAAAATTCTTTCTCCTGCGTTTACATGACTCGAAAAAATACTATTTGTTTAATGCGTTTTCTAATTTAGGCAAATTGTTTCATAAGCCTGATACATTCCTTTAAAATTTCTGGCTCAGTACAAATTATAGATAACGTAATACTGGATAGATAAATATAACTATGTCAAAGAATAACGTGGAAAACTTGCTTAACAACATTGCTGACGTTTAAAGAAGAGCGAATAATATCGCTTCTGTTATGAAGTTAAATAATATTTAATTTATATCTAAAAAGAGAAAATATGTTTAATTTTCGTTTATTCATAAGTGCATATAATGATAATTTGAACATCTGTCTTCTTCTTTGGGCTTAGGTAACCCGAAAAATATTATTTACTTGAGATTATGTTTCTAAGAAAAGTAAACGGATATAAATCTGATACATTCTTTTAGAAATTTTAACATTGTACAAATTACATATAATGCATTACATAATTGAATATAGCTAAGCCAAAGAAACTATAAGTAAATGCAGCTACGTCAAAGAAGAATGCAATCAATTTGTAAAGAATATTACT
Organism: Stegodyphus mimosarum; assembly: GCA_000611955.2. Lineage (NCBI taxonomy): Eukaryota > Metazoa > Arthropoda > Arachnida > Araneae > Eresidae > Stegodyphus > Stegodyphus mimosarum. The sequence continues at coordinate 153,244 of KK114356.1, read as the reverse complement.
TATGTTTAAATAAAGACTGAATAACAAAACTTCTCTTCTGATCTTAAGTAATATTAAATCTACGGCTGGTAAAAACAAATATTTTCAGTTTCCGCTGCTTTTATGTGTCAATATAATGTTTTACTCTTTTCCCCGCTTGAGTGTTTTAATGTGGAAGTCAAAAAATGCAGAATTTTGTATTTCTTCTTTTAGTTCCTTAATAAAATACTCTTTTCTTAAGAAAAATTACATAAGCATTCTCCTTTTCTAATAAACAAATAAGTTATGATATGCAGTAACGAAATTTTCTAAAATAATTTATTGTCTTCTTTAAATCCAAAGTGGATAACCATCCCGACAAGGGTATCGCCAAGGACCGAGTATTTGAGCAGCTGCTTAAACACTGCTTTTGGCGTAGCGACGCATTTAGCTCAAAATCCGCAGAGGAAAGGATAATTTACACCAGCAGAACACTTTTATCTCCCATTCAGCAGCGAATCACCTAAATGCGCCATCGGCGCAAGCATATTTCTTTACTAAATCTTCTCATTTCGTCTCTCTCTACCTGCCTTTACATTTCTGTCAGATATTTATGAATTGTTCTGTATGTTAGGGGACAACAGTATGTAAACAGCACTTAAATTGACAACAGTATGTAAATGTATTGGACACTTGTATATCATTACTTGTTGCGGAAAAAAAAGTGCAGAATTATTTTCTACTCTCGAACTATACAGCAGTCATTTCAAAGTAAAATATATGTATCTTCGTGAATTTTCTGTTACTGTGTTTAATAATGTGTCTAAAATGTACACTTAGAATGAATTTCTAGCCATTTGTTTCATTATGATTCCTAATATGTATATATTATATGACACCGTAATCATAATATTCATAAGGACGTTTTATGCAGCATACTTTTCCAATACATCACTTACAGCTGTAGGGGTTGGACAGAAATATGGATACACCGAAATAAAAAATATATTGCTGTCACTAATACGGCATAGGAAAGCCGATGACATTCAAAACAGCTTGTAGTCTTCTCGGAATGAATAAACAGAGGTATAGTATGCTATGCAAGGGAGTCGTGTACCATTCTTCCTGATTTTTCCTGAAAAACATTGGCAAGCTCACTTAACGTTGATAGCGGTAGATAGCGCTCATGCAGATTTCTGGCGGTGGATAACGCTTATGCTGATCAGAAAACCAGTCCTAGACGATGTGAGCTGAGTGAACAGGAGCTCTGTCGTCTTGGAATACGGCATCACCATTGGGGAGCAAAATTTATACCATGCGATAGACATGGTCAGCCAAAATGGTCACATAATGCGACTTTGCACAATAATGATGGATCCCATGGAATACCACAATACGACTGCCAAACCATGACCGAATCCCCGCCATGTTTCACTCCCGGCAGCAAACAGTCTCTACCATACGCTTGGGACGGCGTTTGCCAGATGTAAACTCGCCCAGAAATCGGAAACAGTGTGAAGCAAGACTCATCTAACCAAATGACAGTCTTATATTGCTCTACAATCTAAGTTTTATAAATATGGCACAACTTTCTCTTTTTACAGGCATATTGATCACTGATGAGTGGCTTTTAAATTTCATCTCACCCAAAAACACCCTGCCTGTGGAGGTCGCTTCGTATTGTTTTGGTGCTGATAGGGTTTGAGAGTACGACATTCAGTTCAGCAGTCACTTTTGCGGCTGCAGTCCTCTTAAGTTTCTTCACAGTCCTCTTCGATAATGGTCTTTCATGATCACTCAACATGCATTTTCTTCCGCGCTGTGATTTAGCGGATGCGGATTTTCCGGTTTTCCTGTATGAATTAAAAATCTTAGATACTGTGGCTCTTGAATCACTAAACACTTCAGCTACTTTGGTTACGGAAGTCCCCACCCTACGAGCCCCAACAACTTGCCCACGTTCAAATTCATAAAGCTCCGACATGTTGCAATTATAACTTCACAGAACACTGTCTTGATAACGAATGACACTTGCAACGTATTGAGGATGTTGTACAGCTGGTGTTAGTGAGCAAACACATCAGCTTCTGAGACAGCTTTTGCAAGAATAAATATTTCAGTTCAAACATGAATTTTACAAGGTGTTTCCTTATTTTTATCCAATCCTGTATTTTAGCAGTAACTTCAAACTGCAACTGTAATTATTGTATTTAAGGGTCTTGTCAACACTGAGAATTATTTGCTTAATAATTTAATTAACACTTTCTATTTAATTTACTTTGAGAGCAAAGGGAAATAATTTAAAAATAAGAAATCAACGTAATGTTCTTAACTGTAACACTGATTTCTGAATCTTAGTAGCATAACAACTGAATTACATTTTAAAAAAAATAATACTTTAATACAGTTCTAAATGCAAAAACAATCAGTTCAAAAATACAGCACCAAATAATACAAAGTTAACGAATAAAACGTAAGAAATAATTTACGGAAAAAAGAGAATGCCATCTTATGTTGAGCGAACGCATGGAGAGGGACAAAACATTTAATGTTTAAAGAACTTAGCTCTGCAATGGGTTCTTTTCTTTCTTTATTCGGTTTTGAGCAGTAGAACAACAACTGTTCCTTTTGCGATCCCCGAAGATACAGGAACACAAGTCCGTGTAAGATAGTCCGAATCACTTCAAATATGAATAGAATTTACCTTGTCCAGTTAGAAATTTAGCAATATTAAAATTGTGGAAGTAGACTGTAAATGGAATTACGCTGATATGCTTTTCCAGAGAGTGTTTTAGATGATAGATATATTTAAATAAAATGGTGTTCCTACTTTATATTATGCTGAGTTTGTATTATTAAATACATTTTGGTAAGATGGAGAGAAAAAATTTTCATTTTAGTTTCCTGTGTTCATTACATAAGTATTAAAAATGTTTTATTGCGGGGATTTCTTTGTGCTAACTGCATTTTGGCAAGATGAAGAGAAGAATGTTTTTATTTTACTGTTTCTGTATGCATCATGCATACATATGAGTATCCACTGGAGAAATTTTTTTTGATAATCTGCTAATATAATTTTGTGAAAGCATGCATTTTTTAAATATTACATTCTTCTTAATTATTTAACATAATTACCTAATTTTTGAGTGAAATCACTTTAGAATTCATAAGGTATTTTCTCTTTCTTTTCCGCATGCCTTCGTTGTACACGGAAGCACGGGAGAACCAGATTTCGAATTTCTGAGAAACCATTGCAGATTTTTTCAGCTGCTTAACATCGAAAGTTCCTAAAAATGACTCTTCAGATTTCAAAAACAGTAATTAAAGTTTCTTGTACGTGGGTTTTATACAGTCCTTGTAATTATGATCTTCTAACTTGCAGAAGCTATTCTTGTTACTACTTAGTGACTTATTAGATTGCCCAGGAATACTGACTGTAATCTGACCTAATAATGTGTACTTGACCAGAACGCAACTGTTTTAATATCAGCGCATAAAATTTACTAATCTATTCAAGTTCAGATCAGATGAATGGGATAGCCAAACAGCTGATGTTAAGTCCCTACCAATTCTCTTGTTTGAAAATACGTAATTTAATATCTGTATTACGACTGAAGCATACATTTGGATAAACACTACTTGACAAAAAGTTTTCATGTGCAATTTAATGTGAATATCTATCACATGTACATCGAAATTTATTAACATCTGAATTTGCCCAAAGGCATTATAAATAATGTTTCTTTCCATATGGAAAATATTAAAAAAGTAAATACGATCGCAATGTATTTCTTGCATAACTTACGATTCAGTTTTGTTTTGAAAATTTCATCTTACACTTTGTAGATAAAATCCTATGATTTTTTTCGTTTAGAAACGACGGCGGGGTTTTTTTTTGGCACTTTTTCTTGAGCTACCGTTTGTTCCATCAAAAATGTAAATTTTTTTCTTCCTCCGAAAATTCTGGCAAGTTTTCCTTCGCTTCATAAATTGTGTCAATAAATTTCTAGACATACATCTCTCTAGTTCGAAATTAACTTGGGAATATTTCATCTTAGATTCCTTACTTACTCTAAGCATAAATATTTCACAAACTGGAAGGGGATGTTTTAAAGTAAGTAAAATTTTGTCTTTTGAATCGGGATAAAATTTTCGAGTGGCTGAATTCTTCTTAATAGAAATTATCTATTAATTCGGTTTTACAAATCCGTAACTTTGCACAATTTATAAATTTTAATCGAAAGTCTAATAATAATAATATATAAATCTTAGTTAATTATAGTTTTAGTGCATAAAAAAACGAAAGATAAGCAAAGTGCAAAAACTGTGTTTAACGGTTCGAGACGTTCATTATAAATCATAAGAATAATATTCATAAGTAAACGTATGCAACATATTCTTTCAAAGGCCCGTTTGCAGCTATTTTAGCAGTAATTTTAAACCGAATCTTCGATAATTATTCTACGGAAGCATCTTGTCGTTTTTTATTTAAGTCACTTTGGAAAAAAAGGGAATAATTCAAGAAATCAACATAATGTTGTTCTTAGCTATGAAACTGTATGCATTCCTGAGCATTAGTAGGTTAAATATTTGAGTTGGCTTAGACTTCAATTGCGAATGCTGTTTTTTAGTCTTTTAGAAATTAAGTATAGAAAAGGAATATTCATTACATTTTATTACTTTGGGTTTGTGTCTTTAACTGAATTTTGATAAAATGAAAAGAGAAAAACTTTAATCTTTAATTTTTTTGTGTTCATGACACGTATGTTTAAAAATATTTCTTAGAATTTCTTTTCTTAACTACATTTTAGTAAAATGAAGAGAACAATTTTTAATTTTACTTTGTTTTGTATGCATCGTATGAATACACATCGGAAAAAATAAAAATTATTGACCCTTTGCATATATAATTGCGTGAAGTCATGCATTCTTCAAGAATTATCATATTACGTTCTGCATAACTATTATTTGATTTTTGAGGGAAATAATTTCAAAGATTCGAAACCAGGAATTAAAGTGTCTTTTCCAGAGGAATTATAAAATCCACATAAACGTTATTTTATGTCCTTATTGTATAATTATTTCATTTTAAAATTACGCTAACATAATTTTCAGTTTCTGTTCTGCTAACACATTACCGACCGGCCGTCGATTAATCGACGTTTGCTCCCTAGCGCTTACCGACTTGTCGTCGATTAATCGACTTTTGATCTTTCTGTTAGATTTGGTTAGGTTAGATTGACAAGTAGCAAGCAGCAAGCATTTCGCATTCTTTATTCAGATAATCGGTGCTTTTTTCTAAGCTTTAGCCTTTAGAAATGAATGGAAAGGATAGTCTCGGCGAGTTTTATCTCGACGACCTGTCAGATTGTCTTGACTGCCGTTCAGCAAGTAGTACTGATGACGAAAGTGATAGCAGTAGTATAGCCATTCGAAAGCGACGTCCTGTACTGCTAATATACAGTGATTCAGAAGACGAGGACATGGATAATAATGTTGAAAAAAACAATGATACATGGTCAACGAACGACAAGAGTATAATTTTGGAACCTTTCGAAGGCAGCTCTGGCGTAAAAATTATGCCAAGTTCCTCCGAAAGCGTAATGAATATTGTGAATTTATTCATTGGAAGTGACCTGATTGAGCACTTCGTGAGGGAGTCTAAATAGATATCATTATCAAATTGTGGAAAAATATAGAATTACATCAAAAACGAAAAAATGGAAAGACGTCACGGTGACTGAAATTCATCAATTGTGCACTTTTTAACTCCTTTAAAGTATATACAACTCTGAACGGACAGAAGATTACATATAAAAATTTTCTGCACAAAGCGGCACTTCCATTGATAGAAGACTGCGAAACTGAAGAACAAGGTAAGGATCTACCTAATTCCGAACCCACAAGAACCACATCCCGATTTGATCATCCCGGAAGACTGGCAATTTTCGGAAAGCATAAACTAATAAATATAGTGACCAGCGTTCAATGTAAAAAAAACCTACGGCAATGCAGAGTTTGTGCAAGTAAAAAAACTAAGCAGAACAGGTTTCGCTTGTAAATACTGCAACGTCCCACTAAACAAAGGTGACTGTTTCGAGCGCTATCATAGTTTAAAAAATTATTAAACAACTTCTTTTTTTCGACAAATATTATTATATGGATTATGGTACATTTTATGAAAAGTGCATATATTCCCGCGCATCAGTGTAGGCCGAAACCGAGCCGATGTCTCGAACGATCTGCGGCTGAGCGGGCGGTGAAAGGGTATAGTATGTTCGAATCTCTACCGATCGGTAAAGTGCTAATATAATTTCAAGTTTCGGATAGTAATGCCAAAAAAAAAGCAAAGAATTATCCTTTTCTTCAATTTCAGACTACCACTTGAGTATTAGAAACTTAAAATGGAGAAATAGTACAGTATGCTAAATATTTCTTGTGAGCTGTCTGCACATAAAACATCTAAATCTTCGAGAATTCCCTTTCTCACATATTGAAATTGAAGAGTTCATTTCCCTCACTAAAGTCTCTGTGAGTCAAACTGACTTTGTTTTCCAAAATGAATATTATCGCCAAATTCAAGGACTATCTATGGGTAATCCACTCAATCCTGTACTTACTGACATTTACATGCACTATTTTGAGGTCAAATTATTTGAAAAACTATCTTTTCGTCTGTGGATTCGCTACATAGACAACACTTTTCGCTCTTTTTGATGGTGATAAGGAAGACTTACCCCAGATTTTATCTGTTATAAATTCGACTGACCGAGCCATCCAGTTCACGTTTGAGAGTGAATCTGATAATACACTGCCTTTCCATGATATTCTTATAATCCGCAACTAATCTAATTTCAGCACAACTGTTTACCGCAAACCCTTTTCTGTTTGTTTACCTCCCCATGCTAAGTCATGTCACCCGGCTAAGCAAAAAACGGCTTCTTTTTACTATTATGTATTTCGAGCTCTCAAAGTTTGTTCCTCAGAATCTCTTCTTGCCAAGGAACTCAATTATTTAAGAACTGTTGGCCTTGACCGAGGATTTTCTCCTGTAGTCATTGATAAAGCTGTTCGAAATTTCTCCTCGTGCCATCTAAGAACACATTCTGATGTCAGAAATAACATTAATAACCTTGTAGTGCTTCCATTTCGTCCTTCTATCAGTTACAAAATTGCACGCATTTTACACAAGTTTAATTTTCAGGTTGTTTTCTGGCCTATAAATAAAATTCGAGGTTTGGCTCTTAAAGATTCTATTTCTGACTTTAATTCTTGGGGAATTTATAGCATATCGTGTCATTGTGGCTTAAGTTGTATTGACCAAACAAAAAGAGCATTAAAGTTTCGCATAAATGAACATGAATCTTACGTCCAAAAAGGCGAAATTAACAAATCTTCAATAGTTAATCATAGTTGGAAATTCAATCACAATTTTGATTTGGTTTCTGCTAAAATTATCCAGAAAGCGGGTTCTGTTACGGAATTAGATTTTCTTGAAGCTTTTCACATCCACAAAAATTTATCCTGCTTAGTCAATGACATCAATTCCAATACAGTCTTGCCTAATGCCTTCAAAATTCTACTAACTTAACTCTTCATTTTTCGTTACTATTTCTGCCGATAGATGGCGCTATCAGCTCTTCCACTGGTCACCTGTAGGGTATAAATATGATCGACATTTGCTTTCTCGCTTTTGCAGAATTTTTTGCTCCTGTTGAAGGGGGACCCGTTTTGCACTCGAAATCGATTGGGATTTTACAAAATTTACCTCGAATACAAGGTTGTCGATTTGCCTGCGCTATTTTCCACATCGCCGTGATTGTCTTGCGTCTTGATCTAAACAGTTATTAATCATTTTAAATCTTAATACATTGTGTACACGCTTGATAGTATCGCATACTTTATCTGTGTTACAGTGCCTCCGAAAACGTACTTTTCAGAAAAAAATACAATTTTTGAAAGCCTTCACAAGCTTAACATAATTAAAAAGCACTGTAGGAAAAAATAAATTTTTGTATGTCTAGAAAGAAACAACAAATTTTCATTTGTTAAAGTGCACATTAAAGCGTTTCGTGCAGACCGAGACGCCGATTACAGCACTTTTTTATGGCAAATGCATAGCATGTTTGGTTGTCTACTTCCATCTCGGGAGTAGTTCCAAAACACAGACATCACCAGAAATTTCACAACAGTGAGAGAGAAATCCAAGTCAAAGACGCAATAATAAATCAGAAATTGAAGCTGAATCTTGCTTTGATAAAAGCGTAGATACATTGCGAAGTATCGATCTCTTCCGTAACGGGTTACGTGCTTACGTGATTCTTTCTTTGGTTCTGCTGCCCTGTTTCTGGTATTCGGACCATGATATATTTGAAAAACTTCTCCCAAACAAACTACAAAAATAATCTTTAAAAAATCTGCTTGATATAATTTTGCAAATAATAATTATTTACTTTCCTCGATAAATGTTTTGCACAACAAAGGGAAAAAGAAAAGCTACTTATCACGGTACAACGATTAACAAGTGTTCGCCTGTACAAAATACGCAAAATGGTTATAGATAATACTACATAAATAATTCCAGTAGAATAAAGAATTCCAGCAGCTACTGGAAAACGTGCTTTCATTAGAAGCCAAAATGTAAATTACGCGAAGCCGTACCTTAAAATAGTAAAAGTAAAAAGTTTTAAAAACACGAAGCTAAATTAATTCTTATGCTACTCGTCGTTGCGTTTCGTTAGACTTTGAATTCAAATTAGAAAGAAAGGAATTGAATCAGATTTCGAAATTGCTTTGAGCTATAATTTGTCGACATCAAGTATACAAAGAACATTTCCTAAATGATTTGAATTCCAATATATTTGGGACGCATTCTGCTTCGTATAATTATGAAATATCATCAAATAATTGTAATCGATTTTATTTTTCAAAAATTAAAAAAAAGTTATTTCCAAGAACTCTAAAATTAAATAAAAGTATACTAAATGTGGTATTCATGTGTACGGTTCCATCTTTTTATTTAACAGTTAAATGTGGGGAACCTTTTACAGCAGTAAGCGAAATAATCGCTTAAGTGTGTGAACAGAGACATAAGACTCAAAAAGGGTTAATTACCCTTTATTTCTCAAAATAAGAGTTAACACAGTCGGCTACTATCTCAGAGCGTACAGCGAAGCCTCCACTTGGGCTTGAACTTAAAGTAATAAGAATGAAAGCTTAACTAATGCTGAACTAAAAAAAATATAGCCGAAGCTGTCAGGATTCTAAGTAGTTGGCCCCTAAATCTCAAGTAAATAAGCGAAGCTATCAAGGGCCTGAAGTACGGCCGAGCGTAGTAATAGCTTAGAGAGAGCCGTAACCCAAAGGCAAACGGGCGCTAGACAAGAAAGTGTGAAAAACTTAAAAGTAACTGTTATAAACTTAGGATAAACCTTACACGTGACCCAAACAACGTCGAATTTTAATGATATTTACTGGAATTCAGTTACTGCTATTTTCGAGATACGACTGTAAACAAAAGGTACATAAATCTTGTAAAAATTATATCAAATATACTCATGCTGGTAATTTATTTTATTTTTAATGTACCAAAGGCCTCTTTATATTTAAAAAAAATATTTTTTTATATACATGTCCCTTTTCTGGCTGCCAATTTTCATTACATTCTTTTTACTCTTTTATAATGTTGTATTTTGGCTTTAAGACAAGGTATGTTAGCAATAAAAGTATAAGAAAAGGTATGATAGCAAACCTTTATACTAAGGACAGAGCATTTAAGATAAGGTATGGCTCAGCAGAAATTGTAATGGCAAGAGAGAAAATATGTTAAGTTCCATATCCTATATCCAAATCAACAAATCAATAAAAAATCATGACGGATAAAAAATGTGTGCAACTATCGTTGGTCGTCATATCTTACATCTGTATCGAGAAGCCAATGAAGAATCTTGCGTTAGAGAAATGTGTGCATCTATTATTTAGCATTAAATCCTTCGGCACCAATAGTACCCAGAAAACCTCTTTGCCCACCACCATTCCAAATTTTACCATAGAAGAGGATATCTGAAAGACTCGCACTCTTTTTCATCTGTCAGTCACGGGAGACTTTCAAATAGATGGGTTTTATTTTTTCTCGCCTTGAAAGAACAGTCATGAGTATCCATGCCTTACTTGGGATGCAAACTCCAGCGTAGAATGTTTTTTCACCAATCAATATGTTTACTGCAATAATGGAAAAGAAATGTTGACTTGTATGCATTAAATTAAAAAAAGTGTGTCTACATCTTGTAGAGACATAAGGACTTTTTGGAAGCAGGAGTCATGAAAAATGAGCGCTGATCTGGCCGAGCCTCAAACCACGGACCGCTCGAATACTCGTCGAATGTACTGACCACTACACCACGAAGGCACACGAAGAAGGCGGGAGAAATATTTTATAACCTATCTTTAAGAAGATTTCGTTACATCTGTTCTTGCCAGTTTGAAAGTCTGCCTTGACATAGCTCAATAAATTAATTCAAAATGCAGAACTACAAGGAAATATTCATTTAAAAATGAAAAACAAATCTCACCAGCAGCTGAATTGGGAAATGTGGTAATTCATACCATCTTCGATTCTTAGCAGAAGACAAGAATGATCGCATTCCTACAAACATTTTTGTAGTTTCCCGCATTCTGGCAACTAAATACGAATCAGTTTTCCTTTCCCCACGAAGGCATCCCTTCTCCTTGCTTATAATGCATTGTCATAGTAAAAATAATTTTAAAAATAGTAATAGCGGACGGACTCTTAAGAAAATTCAATAACACATAGTTACTGTACTTTTTAATACGCCTGTGATTTATATCAAGGGTTTAAAATTGTGGCTTTGGCTGACAAAATACTCTTGTTTCTGTCCGTTTTGTGGGACAGCATTTAGTAGAAACTGTTTAACTGCTTAGATACAGATGCTAAGCAATGCAGGGAAACTAGAAATAAAACTACTGAGATAAATGAACGTAACAATGAATAAAACGACAAGAATAAATTTAGGGAATGAAGAATAAACGTCTGAGATAAAGCCGCAGAGTTGGGATAAAACGAATGTGATAAATTTGCGGAACGGAGTAAAAGATATTTCATAGAGGCTTGGGTAGGAACACGTTTTTACTTTTTGTCCGATAACAAAGATAATGGCATAGCATCGAATAGGATTTCCGTTTCGCGAAACCTACATAAATGGTATCGCTTGGATGCTCGTTTGTAGGATTGTTATCTCTAAATAAAACTGAATGAAATAATATATAGTTGAATGTGTGGGTATTTTCATTAATTGACATTCCGCGTTTAGAAGGACAAAGTTTTTCTGAAAGTTCGAAACTTATTTCCCAGCTTTATGAAAGCTTGAATTTTATCTCTACAGTAGCTGCTGCAATTAATCAAAAGCAGCTATTACTTCATTTGAAAAATAAATTATGTTATAATTAAGTGAAACTACGTAAAGTTTTACTTAAGACTACAATTTTACTTAAGATTTAGGACTATAGTGTTACTTGTATGCATAATTAATTATTCATGAACATGTATTTACTAATAAGATGAAATAGATATCGTAAAGGTATAATGATTAAGTTATTTACCTGACAAATGGAAGATTTTCAGTTGGTACACAAGGATGAAATAAACTTCCGATACAGCTCCCAATTTATCGATCCAAAGCCGTGTTGAACGCACATAAATTTCTGAATACAACTGAAAATTTAAATCAGAAGTCTTATAAATACGTAGCTTATTACAAATGAAAAATGTAGACTTTAGAAGACTGTAGATGTGTCTAGAAGAAACATGTAGATTTGTTGAAGGTTACGTATCCCAGGCTGATGGTTCAGAAGAATGTCAAAGCTTTTAGATAGACATTGAATAATTAATAATTTCCTCCTTAAATCATTCTGAAGTCATGAGAACGACAAAGTGATGTTCATTATTTCTTCTCTGGAGGAAGAAACTAAACACACACTTTTAAAATTAACGCTTAGTTGGGTAAAATCTAACACATGTGTCTTTTTGTACTGTAACAGTACCACCTTTTGCTGTACTACCATGTTCGGATCTAACATGAAACATACATGCGATTGTTGTGTTACATATTTCTGATAATCACGGCCTAGCTGAAACTAAATGCCATTTTCAAAGCTTGTAGAGACATTAGGTATTTTTTTGGAACAAGAGAGATGAAAAATATGCAATGCCTTTTCCGGGGATCGAACCACGGACCTCTGAAATATCGGCTCAGTGTGCTGACCATCACACCACGAAAGCACGCTAAGAATGTGGGAGATATACCTTATATATATATATATATATAAGATATACCTTATAAGCTCATATGATATACTATCATTTGTTCTAGTAGTTTTTTTGTTAAAAACGTATTCAGATACAACGTTTTGGTTGCGATATATCCCCCAAGCAGAAATAGCTTTATTTTTTTACCCGAACATAACGAAAATTACAATATTAGAATGGGTCTGACATTCTATATGTTAATGCAGCTTGTTACTTTGTAGAGATTTATATTTATTTTCACTAACGAATTAAGTTTATGCTTTTTGTCCTATAAGCCTTCATTCCTTTAATTATTAATGCCAGAATACTTAAATTTGGTAGCGCGCGTGAGGGAATGCAAAGTGTAGCATTAGGAGTAAAGGCTTAAATACTCAGTTCTAGAAGAAAGTGTAAAAAAGAGTGGGCAAGCACTGTACTTTTGCAGCGTGAAGCTTCTGTTACTGAATTTATTGCTGGTTAAAGTGGCGTAACTGCTTTTACTTTGCTGTCACGAGATTTCGACGCGGTTTTAAGTAATGGGATTATCTGAGCCTTGGGGGAAAAGTCTACTGCTGTGTTAATATCTTTAAATTTTAAGTTTATTTCTTGTTAGTTGAGTTACCACTCGAGCGAGGCGTAGTCTGTTAGGGTCAAGTCGACGCATTGTGAATTTTGAAAGAGCTAAATAAAGGGTTCTTTTAACCCTTCTCCTACCTGGTTCCTGTACATACTTCAGCTGTCATTATGAAAATTAAGTAACTAGACATTACAAGCTATTAATATTCAACTTTTCCTCTGATCATTAATCACTCGGGATAGAAATGAGTGCTTTGCGAATTTTGATTCCATATGCGCAGAAACGATGAGAATCTGACATAGTAAGTGAAAACTAGCTGAAGTCATCTTTCGCTGTTAGAGGATGCAATGAAAAGTTATTAGAGGAACTAAGCGTATGAAGCTAAAAAACGGAATCGAAAGTGTCGAAAGTTCTGACTGAAAATACTACCTAAAATGAAAAAACCCCCTCAAATTAGTTTAATTGCTAAATTATTCATAGTAGTAAAATAAAATGAATATCACGATGAATGAAAGACAAAACTGAAGTAAAGCGGGATTTCGTGAATAAAGAATATCTGTAAATATATATTAATATATACGTAGGAAACGAATTGAGAGTAAGAGCTAGCAAAAGAACACGAAATAAATATTTAAATACGGTTCTTCAAAAAAGTCAACTTTGTCAATGGTGTTGCGTAATTAAAATAAATATGATGGTCTTAATATCTTGAAACTAGTAAAAGGTACATGCTTTTCCAGATTGCTACGTCAATTATTGAAGTAACGAGACATTCAAGAAACTCCGAAAGAGAACATACATGATATGAGGCAAAGCTTAAAGACAGCATGGCAGATTTTGTTGACAGAAATATTGTGTCTTAAAGTACATTAAAATGTACAAAGAATGAAGCAATACAGTTAGTTATTTGGTGAAACCACAGTGTACAGAGCGAAAGTTTTGGATGCCATAACTATATGTTACACATAGTTTTCACATTTTTACATCTCTAGAACATAATATTTGAAAAGGTATAATTGGTATCACCATTTTAATACATATATTATGAAAGATTTTGCGGTATACTATCAATTAGAATTTTCATATAAATCAAATTATTTCTAATCCTTAGCAGTACAGATCCAAAAAAGAAAAAATAAATTTTTCTTTGATTAGATTAGTTTTATTTATAAAATTTAACATGACTATAATGTTTCAATTATGAGTACATTATTGCAGAATAATAATCAGTATTAATAAAATATCGCTTATATGAATCAGTACTAATGTAAACTACTTGAAAGTAAGCCCTTTATAGCTCAGAGTGTTTGAAGTTAAAAAATATACAGCTCAGAAAATGTTTTAAAACAGCTTACAAATGTATGGTATTTTCTAGTAACATATATTTAAACTAGCTTGTTATTTTATTTAACTGCTGTGGTATTTTGGGATTTAAAAAATCTCTTTAAACACTTAAAGCTTTTTTTTTAGTTTTAGAATGTCCCCTTTTTCATACACAATTATTTGTTTTATTCTATTTTTTTAATTTAAAGGACAAATCCTTTGTCCATTGCTGTGTATATATTAACAGTGATGGAACTTCAGGATATGGAAATACAATAACAGAATAATTGTTTCAACAAATTTACGTTTTAGAGTAGTGTTAATATTATATATAAAAATAGAAATTACCTATTTTTAAAACTTTTACAGTACCTCAATACTCTCCGCCACCTTCACCAATACCAAGCTCTAGCCGTTCATAGGGGTTGGCCACGACTAAGAACGAAGCGGTGGCCTCTTTATTATGGAGGAACCTAACAGGTGAACCACCGTCGGCTTCTATTGAAGGAAGAGACAAATTACATCCACACCTTCTCCGGGATTCGAACTCGCGTTCTTCGGTCAGAGTCACTAAACACTTTCCCGTCTAGGTAGCTTACAGCACATAGTAGTCCCTGTAGTATCTCAGGATCCAGGTACCTCAGAATACGTGGGTTCCAAGTAATGCACAGCTACTTTAAGATATATTATTGTTTATTTGTTCATTAGCTTAGTTGCATCCTTTTTTTTCATGTTTTCTTTTTAACGAATCGTTGGGAAAACTAAATCGAATTACTAAACGCGAGAAATAGCCCTCTGCAAGTGAAAATCTACTGGAACGGCAGTAAATTCCGCTAAAAGCCATCAAACAAAGGAAATTAGCTTCGAAGAGGAATTTACTTTCAAGTTAGACTAATAAAACAAGACCGGAAGGTGAAAAGAAGAGAGTAGTACAAGGCTTAAACTAACAAAGGGCCGATCTAAAATGGAAAGCCAATTTAAAGCTTTCAACAGAGCGAATGGGCAATTTGCTGAAATTTTAGGTTAAGTGCATACTCTAATATTAGCTAGCTTAATCATTATCAGTACTGAGGGATACAAAGGTTTAAAATCAATTGCTGAATCACGGAACTGTAATGTTTTTATGAATCATTTTGAAAATGAAAGAAATATTTTTCTCTTAGTAGTTCTAATTTTTAGAAAACAGAGGCTTGGAACTGATCATATATTTTAAATTAAATGTTGTACTATGTGGTGTTTCACTTTTATTATATTAAAAAGGAAACAGAAGAAAACACACTTGCATCCATAAAAGTGCTGCTGTCTTCCTTTGAAAATTATCGTAAAGGAAGGCGTTTCTTCTGAGATGTTTGTATTTTTCGAGAAAATCTTTATTATATGAGGCTTAAGTGTCTGTTTGTCGCCGATAGTTTATTGGTTGCTTGCGTAACTGTACTAGCCAATGGGGTGAAGTTGCCACTCATTCAAATAGTCCATATACACTGATACCGTACATGCACTTATCATTGTTTTAATTAAATTATCATGGTATTTAAGAACATTTAAATATTTTTTTAATTCACACAATTGTTGCTTATTATGCATTTAACTATATTTACATATGAATTACCTAGAAACTTGCAAACGTTGAGAAATTAAAGGAGACGAAACCAACTAACGAGTTGTGCGTAGTACATCTCATCAGGTAAGTTTACCCAACCTCCTATGCTAAAAACCCTTTCGCGTAAAGAGTTTAAAATTTTGCCCGATTTTATTCCGACACTCTATTTTAAACTGAATTTTCAGCTGAAAGCAAATTGAGCGTGTCAGGGGGAACGTGAACATTTGCTTGCATTAGCAATCGCGAGCTTAAAAATGATGGAGAGATCTACACAAGAAATGCTGTGTACAAAGAGATCTTTGACATGTGAATTAACATTTTATTATTTAAATCACCTTTATTTATTGAGCTAGCAGTGGCTCTTAAGAAATGTACAGCCAATGGTTTCCTTCATTGCACTCTACTTTAAGCAATTAAGCAAGTAGAAGGGGAAACTCCGTGGGGCAGTAAGCAAAGGGGCGTCCTCGCGCCTGCCCTGGGTAATTCAGTTTGAATTAGCAGGCACCTTTGCACAAATCATTTTAATTACAATTTATAATATCTAGAACAGCCGGTCATTTCGTATGACCGCCGGCCTTTCTAGTTATGCATATGCAGCTTGTGATGTTATATGCGAACTGCGAACGCTTTCTTTAAACTAAAGAAAGTTGTAGTAAAGAATCTTAACTACACGTGCAGGTAGAATTCAACCGATGTTATTTTACTGGCAGAAGCTAAACTGATAATTATAAATGGATATATGGAAAAGAAATATGCCAGTGTAAAATATAAAATTATAAGGGAAAAGTAGCACTGTATTGATTCATATTTTGTTTAAAACCTCATTTCAGGGACGAACGTCATAAGTTTCTCTTCTCTAAATTATTTCACATGTGAAAAGTTATCAAAGGTAGTACAAAAAGATCAACTTAAAAATGAAAAGAAAGTTTTGAGGTAAATACTTTTTGGAAAAACTTGTAAAACTCCTGAAATATGGTACAACTGCCTAAGCTTCACTGCTCACATAACAAACTTGAAGCAAGCAACAATGACTGAAATTAACAGACCTTTGGTTCTAAGACTAATGTGCAGCCTTGTTTACTTTATCCATTGTACAAATCATTAAATACAGTATGCAAAAAGAAAAGTTTAGGTTTTCTTTCATTTGTGACTTCTGTGATGCGCAGATATTTCTTGTTTTTCAAACTTTTGCTTTATGGCACTTCGCTTTAGCAATAAACCTTAACCTGCAACAGTACTTGTTTCGATAATCGAGAGGAATGAGAAGCGAATTGTTTTTAAAGAAAGGCTAAAAGATCAATATTTCAGGTTTTATTTGTGCTATGACTTTGGTAAAGCGTGACTTTAATTTCGAAAATGTTTAGAGCTT
>KK114356.1:85043-136091 GCA_000611955.2 Stegodyphus mimosarum | reverse complement strand
TTCTTCTGCAGGATATTTTAAATGCTTGCATATACGTACAGTGCGAAGGAAATATATGAGTCCAAGCAGTAAAATACATTATCATAAATTAGAGCTTTCACATCAGTCGCAAAAGTTGACAAACTATAACCAAGTTGCTGATGTTAATGACACACATGACTTGGTGAATTCTAACAAGATTGAGTTGTTAATTTTTCATAGTTAAGTCTGTTTGAATTTGGAAAAGCTACGAGAGCTATCTGCCAAAAAGATAGATGCCTTCGTTGAAGCTGTTTTGACGGAACTGACGCACATTAACGTCACACATGGGGAAAACAAAGAAAACCAACAATGCAGCCAGCATGCGCGCCTAGAATCGAATCCAAGCTAAGTTGAACTACCAGTATTCTCTTAACCACTCGACCACTGCTGAGATTGCTTATTTTTTATGATCCGTTTCTCGTTCCTTCGTAACATCCTTCTTTTATAAATCCCATCACCCACTTTGCGCTAACATATTACCATCCATGACAAAATCTTCGGCCTTCCACTATGCTGTAAGTCAACATGCTCCTTAAAGAAAGCAGAAAGCGTAAAAAATGGGGGTCATACCCTCGCTTGGATCTCAAGCTTTGGATCTTTCAGTTGTTAGCCGGATATGCTTTCTAATTACACCACGACGAAAGGCGGCAGTGAAGAAGAAAAACCTTATATTTTCCCTTAAAGGGCAGCTGGGAGGAAGAGGGCCCCGTCGCCAAATCTTGACGAATTATTGTTCGCTACCTTTTAGTTCGGAGGCTTCCTGAAGAGTCTTTCAGAATTTTTTTGAAATGTTAGGAGACAAGAACTCCGCAGTGCTCTCCCTGGTATTCGAACTCCCGAACTTCCGATTACGAGCCGGTCGTGATTTTCAGTTACACGACGAAGGCAAACCTTCAGAAGAGAATAAAAACCTTACAATGCGTGCTATTATCTCTCTCTGGAAATTATTCTTTGTTTCATAGAATGCGTATTTATGTCATTCTCACTTTTAGTATACGTTAACGCCATTTTTCTTTTCTTGCGTTATTTGGTAGTTAATGATTTGGATCTCAGAGTTTTTAAAAAAGATTTTGTATACACGTTAATAGTAACTTCTTATTTTTTCTCTTGTTCTAGTTTATAAACGATTGACTGGACATTTGGGTGTCCGCCAATAACATCGCGGCAAAAACAACGCAAGGCGAAAACGTCGTGGTACAAAACATCGTGGGAGAAAATAAAGCAAAGAGGAAACATCGCAGTTCTAAAACACTGTGATACAAAACATCGTCGTCGAAAATAAAGCGGTTCAAAATCTTCGCAGTTTAAAAACATCGTCGCCAAAAACGTCGTGGTAAAAAATAAAGTACCTACAAATCTCGCATGACGATAACATCGCAGACATTCGTTTTTCAGGCTTTAATAATTGTAAAATTTAACGATTGTTTAATAATTGTAAAAACTCGCATAAGGATTTGTGAGCACAAGATGGAAAGAAGGATAGTTTTCAATTTCATATTTTTTATTAACTAATAATTATTTACTGAAATTGTAAAATGGAAACTTGAGCATAGAAAATTAACGTAACTTATAGCACTTTATAGCACTTAATTTTAAACTGACGCAGTTAATTAACAAAGGTCATTAATACATTATCTTTTTATAAAGTTTTACTGGCAATTTTTCATGAAAAGTATAACCTAAAAAGAATAGAAAAAGAAAAATAAGTAACTGCACGAACTTATCTATAAAAAATTGCTAAGTTAATTATGATATCATTTTCTCAACTTTTGTTAATCTGATATTCTTATAGTGAAAATTATTTCTTGTTTTGCTTAAATTTCTTGTTTTTTAAAAATTTATTAGTTAATAAAAAATATGAAAGTAAAAAATTATCCTTCTTCCCACCTTCCTCTCATAAATCATTCCGCAAATACCCATTAATAATTATTAAAGCCTGAAAAACGTATGCCTGCGATGTTATCGTCATGCGATGATTTGTAGGTACTTTATTTTTTACCACGACATTTTCGACGACGATGTTTTTAAACTACGAAATTTTTGAACCGCTTTGTTTTCGACGACGAAATTTTGAACCACGATGTTTTAGAACTGCGATGTTTTTTTTCTTTGCCTTATTTCCTCACACGATGTTTTCGTCTTGCGTTGTTTTCTCCTCGACATTTACGTCTGCGATGTTTGCGCTGTAACCCATTTGAGTAACTAAGAAAAATTAGACTATGCTTACTGGAGTGTGTTAAATTGTCTCATTATAAAACAATACCATTTACTCTGGGGCTTGCTTATTACTGTTTGCAAACATTAGCGAATAATATAGGAAAAAGTAGGAAATTTAATTTAATCAAAAAATGAAAAATGCCTAGTTAGGAATTTATAATAAAATTTAAAATTAATCATAATTTCTTAACTACACATTTTCAGTTACCTCCTTATAATGCCTATATCTGATTTTGAGTATGCAGTGTGAGCTCACAGCTGAAAACAAGGATATAAATTAACGGAAGTGAAGAAGGGCTTAAGGGAAAATATAAACAAAAGTAATCTATGTTAGCTGATTGCTTATATGATTCCCTTGCGCTGAAGCGAATGCTTCCCCCCTGCATTCTCGAGTTCAGCCTGAAAGATATTTAAATATGGTAAGCGTAAATTTCGGAGTTTATTTTGATTACTAGTAGGTGCGTAACTGAGTTCCAGGTTCCGTCCAAAAGGCAAGCTGACATTTTGTGTTAGAAACTTTATATTATGTAACTCTGTCGTTGAAATGTTGAAATATTATAAGGTATTTTCTTCCTCCTTCCAACATGCTTTCGCGGTGTAACGGTAGCACACTCGGCACGTGTTCGAGAGGTTCAGTTTGAGTCCCGGATAGGGCATAGCACATTTTTCACATCTCCTACTTTAAAATAATCTAATGGCTCTGCAGGTGTCGCTCGAACCAAAAGGTGGTTGATCATAATTCGTCACCAGGATTTGGCGATTGTGTCCCCTCATCCTCAGTTGACCTTTAAAAGGGGGTATATAAGGCATTTTCTCCCTCCTTCCTGCATGCCTTAATTGTGTAATTGCAAGTATACTCGACGCGTATTTGAGAGGTCCAGGGTTCGAGTACCGGCGAGGGCACTGCATATTTTTCACATCTTCTGCTTCAAAAGAACCAAAGGACTCTAAAATATGAACGGTTGGCTTTAAGTCAACTTAACTTGACCTTTTGCTTTAAAACTTGAATAATTTGTAATATGCATAGAGTAGTTCGTGAGAGTTATATGAATTTACAGCAAAATTTTATTTAGTCTGTAACCCACAACTTGCAGTAAGCAAATTTTAGTTTTATTAACCATCATTTAGATACATCCAGAGTTTTTCAGCTGCTGGAAAAGAACTAGCCATTAATTACAAAGAAAGAACTTAAGAGTATAGGATGTTAGGATCAGATCTTGAACAGTTAGTTTAAATAGAAAGGATACAGTTGCAAAATTGACATTTATTTAAGGCTATGTAAATGAAGTTTCAAGTCCTTTGAAGAGGTGCGTATAAAAACTATGATTATATAAGCAAATTTTATGCAGCTAACAGAAATCTTTCTTTAAATTTTTTATCTTCTCCTCAACCCTCGGGAAAAAAATCTGAGCATGAAAGGGAACATTTCTATGATTTCTGGATTTAAAGGTTAATTTAAGAATGAATGTCTTAAATTCGAATCCAGAACATAACAAATATCTCAGTATTGCCCAATAAAACGCGGAACTGGAGCCATGAAGTGACATTATTTATCCCAACCCATTTTAGCGAATAAATAATATTGCAGTGCAAATTAAGCAACTTGAGCTAAAGAATTCCACGTTTCCACAAAATGACAGTCTGCAATCACAAATAATGAAGGATAAAATATACATTAAATTAACTTACTCAAAGTTTTAACTGTATAAAACGCTGCGCAAATGTCTCCATGTCGAATTTTTAATCTCTTTGAAAAATTAAAGCAAAAATATTGCCGAAAAGTTTCACATAGCTTATGTATATCCAAGCTAAGAGTCTTACAAGAAAAGCATCGAGGCAGAAATATCGTTAACCAGTTTCACACAGCTGAGGCTGTATATGTACACACAACAAAATCGGCGAGGCAGAAATATTATTAACCAGTTTCACACATACTACTATATAGCCAAAAGGAAACTAAGTCTTTATTCGTATATGCAAGAAAAATATAGAGGAAAATCGAAAGGAACTGAAAATCCGCTTTTCGGGATCATTTCTGACAGCTCATCCTTCTAAACCTTTCACAGGAGATTAAAAGTATTTTCAAACTTTTTCTGTCTATTGGATAGCTATAATCTGACTGCTTTTCAAAAACTCTGATTCGTAACTATTAAAAAAGGCCAAACATTCCAATACAGAATGAAGGACAAAAAGTGTGTATAAAATATAGGGGTATAATTTAATTTTTTATTTCTGCCTCACAATATCGCATCTGTTCTACATAATCAAGAGAACATGATTAAAGTTTGTTTTCCATTCTTTCGTGGAATTAAAAACTATTATTTTGCTGAAGCTGCTTAATCTTTTCAGTTGTTTGTTGTAAATAAAGAAAGTTTATGAATAGGGGAAAACCATTGTGTTTTTTTTAAAGGAATGTAGCTTGAAAATACCTTTTTTATAGTATACTTCGAGTTTAAAGTCATGAAAAGAATTCTTTATACGACTTACATGATTTTTAAAGTTGCAGCAGGAAAAACGTTAAAATCTTCCTAACACCCAGCAGTAAATCAAGAATGATATGCAAGCTCCAGTAAATGAAAGACGGGTATAAAACTGACAGACATATTTTTAATTCCAGACAATTCATATATCGCGTGTTCTGTGCTCTAAAACTCTACGCAGCATCATTTACAGAAAATAGTAAAGCCAGTTTGTTACTCACTGAACAAAAATAAACATAACCTCGGTAACACGAATATCAACGTCTGCGTGATGTGAGATACCTCCCGCTGTTGTAGATATAAGTACTCACCGCGCATAATTTAGTTACATAAATATAAAGGAAATGCAAGGAAATCGAGAGGAAGAGGAAATTCTTAAACAAAACTAGTTCTAACGAAGGAACTTGTCGAATGTATGAACCAAAACCGGTAACTTCCTATAAATAATGTCTGATAATTTCTATGTTAAAAAAAATCAGTTCCCTCCACAGAGAAAAATAAGAACGAGAATGAAATCAGATGCTGAAAAATAATGTTTTAAGAAAAACTGATAAAAAATTAGTTTTGAATTTCAGTGTATCAGTGAAGTTCTTGTAATGTTTTTCTTTCTTAAATTTGCCTATATTTGCTGAAATCGTAAACTGAAAATTATGCAAAATGCATAGATTATAATTAACAAAGCGCGACTGAACAACGGGCGATTCAATTAGATGATATAATACGTTATTTAATTAAATCAACTGTAATGAATCAAAGCTTCAAATTTTTAAGTTAAACAATTATTTCTTCAAAAATTAGTTCTAGCCGCTTTCAGGAAAATTTTGACACTTTAAAAGACATGATTTCATTTAAGCGCCATTTTCGTAGGATTTTTAACTTAACTTCCGAACTTACTGATTGCGTAAATTACTTAACTTATTGTCGAAAATGTAATGTTTAAGCTTATAGAGACATTAGGTTATTTCGAAGCAGGAGACATGAAAAATGAGCAACGCCTTCACTGGAAATCGAACCACGTACCTCTCGGTTACGCGTCGAGTGTGCTGACCACTACAAAATGAAAGCATGCAAAGAAGGCTGGAGAAATACCTTATATACTCCCCCTTTTAAAGGGCGACTGGGGTTTCATAGACCCAATCGCCAAATCCCGGTGGTGGAGAATCATCATCCACCACCTCTTTGTTCGGGAGCCAGTATAGAGACATTAGGTTCTTTTGAAGCAGGAGCATTGAAAAATGAACAACGCCTTCGCCGGGAATCGAACCACAGACCTGTTGGTTATGCGTCGAGTGTGCTGATCACTACACCACGAAGGCGGAGGGAGAAATGCCTTATAAGCTAATAAATTTCTCCCTTTGAAAGTAGAAAAGCACAATTATTAATTAGTAATTAATGAACTTGTTAATGTATAGAAAAGAAACACTTAATCTATAATATAATGCAGCAGATACAGGTAGAAGCTAAACCAACATTTCACTAGTAACTCGTAGGTGATTGAGGTATTGCTGAACCTAGCAAGTGTTAAACTTCCTCTCTAGATGGAATTTTGAAGAAGAACATCTTGGGGAGCGGTTTGACCGTTTCCCACCCCTCTTTTCTTATCAGCAACCTCTCGAGGGTCTTTCGGTTCCACATGTATTTTGAGTGCGCGGTTGGTGCAGTGCGCTATTGGTCATCGGGACAGGGCGTTATAGAGATGAGGGAAGACTGAGTGAAAGGAAAGAAGTAGGGTGAGACGCGCGCAAGAAGCAGAAGATAAATGCATGCCATGCAAGAGTAAGGATGTGATGAGATGCGCTCGAAGGAGGCATCCGGAAACGCCAGTTTTCCTCGTCACTTTCTGTGTTTAGGTTATGACGGTTGCGCTTAGATTACTTTAAATGTTTTTTATATTTTCTGAATTGTGTTTCTATTATTTACGTGTTTAAAATTATGCCCCCTAAACGCATTATTTAATTTACCTAACTCGGGCATAAAACGTGTACTTCAGCTAGTCAGTACTCATATATATACATTTCTAAAATTTCGTAGCATTCATACATAGCTTCAACAGCTGTTCCAAAATTATTTCTTATAGAAATACTATTTCCTAAAAAACCGAGTATGGGTAAGCTGAGAAATAGATACAAATTTTAAGAATAACAGAAACAAATTTTAAGAATTTTTCATGTAAGCTTCAGTAGAATGCATAATAGATGGTAGCGATACAAAAGCGGCAAGAAGTAGTTAATTAAATTGCTCCATAGCGCATCCCTATCTGTCCAGAAAAGGATCACCTTCATCAGTTGGAAGTAACTGATATTTTGAGTATCATTTGTAAAGTTTCCGTAAACATTGTTCTACCCAAGTTTACTATATACAAAGGCTGCTCTTCTATGACGTCTTTGACTCCGAGTCTGCTGAAAACAACTTATGTCCTTTTTATCTTTCTGTTATCCCACTTCTGAAAGTAAGTGACAACAGCGTTGAGAAGAGCCTAACTTTGTTTATCTGCTGACCTTGTAATGTATTTTCTCCTCCTTTACAGGATGCCCTCGTGGTGTAATTAAAAAGCAATCCTGCTAGCAATAGAAAGGTCCGGAGTTGAATCCTAACGAAACCATCGGTTCGTTTTTCGTATTTCCTGCTTCAAAAACCTACTAGACTATTCAGCCTTCCTTCTATCTAATCAGGCAGTAAGGTAAACCTACTAAATTTAGTAATGAACATTACTATGCGATATGAGACAAATTATTTACCATAAAAATTAAATCATTTATCGTACACTGAGCTGCAGTCTTTCTCAAGAGATGAGAAAGATATCGCAGTCGAGTGATTTATACTCAAGTGATCTTGAAAGAAGTAATTATTTTGTATGCTAATATTTTCATTTCAAAAGTGCATTTACATTAGTGTTGCCAGATAGTGCGATGTTTTACAAATTGGCGACTTTTGGCAAATTTGTGTTACTAAAATTTTAGCATTTGCGATTTGGCGAAATTTTTGTGACATCCTTCATTTTCTTATGCTACTTTTTGCGACTTCAAAGATTTTTTTTAATATATTGTAAAATGCTTTTGTGTTAAAATAATGTATCAATTAAAAACTATTTATATTAAAAAACAGTTTACTTAGGCTTAAACGGAAGTTGGCATCTGGCAATATGAGTTACATGTGAGCTTTCCTTTACAAGGCTGCACGGCTTGACGCCGATATAACGAGAAAGGGGTAAGAGAAGTGAAAAAAGTGGAAGGAAAGAAAAACAAATGCTTCGAGATCTCTCACCATCCTCCCTCGTCCCTCGTGAGTTTTGTTTTTTAGTCCCTCCCCCACAGTTCTACGGTAATAAGGAATCGAACCAAAGAACTTGCAGCTTGCGCACCATATATTGGGTACCCAAACAGAGAAAGAAATGAAATTCATACTCCTGCTGATAATATTACTAAGCAATGGAAATGACTTAAAAATCAAAGCAATGACATTTTTGTTCTAAATAACAACATAAATAAATTAACAGTGGAAGAGCAAGGTTTTCTTAAGTCTGCTCCAAAGTAACTATGTAAGTAATTAGAATCTGAAACAGATTCACCGCACAAAACGGAAAACTCACTGAAAAGCACTCCTCAGTTAAAAGGTTCATAATAAAGCCAAAAAAATGAATTGAAAGAATTAACTGCCAACTGAAAAAATTTAGTACAAAACGCTAACAGTCTAAACGTGAGAAGTTTCTTAAGAATGGATATCCGCAAATTAATTTAAAAGTAGAAACTTAAATTAAATGAGAATTAATTCAAAAAGAAATGGATATTTAAACAATTGAAAATGAGCAATATGATTTTAAAATTTCCTTTAAAGCTAGGCTACGCAATTAAAAGCTCCGAGGTATTTTAAAATTTTGCATTGTTTACTCTCTTTTTCTATAGCAGCTAAGATTTATAAATGCTAAATATTCCCCACCTGCATGCTTGTAATTAATCCTTACTGGCACGAAGATAGGCTTATACTCTTAGTCTCTATAGACATTTCAAGATAGTGAATAAAAAAGTGAATACTGAACGAAC
Source organism: Stegodyphus mimosarum (assembly GCA_000611955.2). Classification (NCBI taxonomy): domain Eukaryota; kingdom Metazoa; phylum Arthropoda; class Arachnida; order Araneae; family Eresidae; genus Stegodyphus; species Stegodyphus mimosarum. Next base: position 127,333 of record KK114356.1, on the reverse strand, counting down.
TTCTGATTCCTTGTTGTCAGAAGTTATACCGAGTTCCGAAGCTCATTGGGAAATTCAAGATTTGAAAGCAGAAAATAATTTCAGATTTTAACACAGAGAAGTAAAACAGTTCTATCTTTAACGCTGTATCTGTGAAACTAAGTGAAACTTTACTAAATGTTTGAAACTGGAAATGTGAGGAAACGTATCATTACTGAATCCATACTAACTGCATTTTCGTTACTTTCATTGGTAAATCACAATATGGGCAATAAAATAACAAGTTTTAGCAAAACGTACCTTTAAGAAGTTTCAATCATAATGCGAAATCTTACATGTGTCATCAGATATTTAAAAGAAATGTAGCAAACTTTATGATGTCAAAGGTTTTTTAAGATCGCAGCTATTCAATAATGCGGGAGAAATTCTCGCTTTCTCCTTTTTAGATGATCGCACACTGGTTGTTATACCATATCACTAAATGATGCAAGCCAGAGTGCAGAGTGTGCAGGCACTTTTCAAGCAAATATGGATAAAAATGAGACACAATCTAAGATGAAAATTACGCATCAGTTTCCTTGATTTTATTCTAAAGATTCTAAAATGTGTAATTAAAGAAAATAAGTTCTAAAACATATTCGGAGGGAAATGAAAAATTACATAGTAACAAAAACCATTGAAATTCACGTGAACTAATTAAACAGTGCTTAAGAGTATAATTATCGTTTTTGAGTAGATTTATGTGCAAGTTATCATTAAGACTTGTTTTCTTGAAGGCTTCGGCACAACATCCAAACGTTAAACTCAATCAGTAAAATGTGATTATTTAATAAATAGTATTTAGGTTTGCACTGATTAAGATTAACTTGGAAAAGACTGAAGCTTGTTATACTTGTGAAAACATACGCAAAAGCAGAAGAAGAAATGTATCACGTTCATTATGGATGTACAAAATTAAAAATATGATTGGCATTGTTTTACTCCATGTTACTAAACTAACTTTGCACCAACTTCTTATACTTCTTATGAGAGTAGCCAAGCGTTCTGTGGAGGACAAATCCTACGCATAAAGAAGAGTAGTTAGGAGCTCCAAAATGGTCCTTGATGGATACTGACGGGAAGCAATATTTTTCCTCGCTGTATTCCATACAGAACAGGTAATATTGGATTCGCATCCCGCGATCTCGCAAACGTGCGCTGAATGTATTTTCTTTAGAGAAAGTCATCCGCAAATTGCGGGGATGGGGATCTCCGTCATCCTTATATCCCCTATATTTCTGAAATGTGTAACATGACAAACTTGCTTGTGGACATTTGAGCATCAATGAACCTCAATGAAGATGTGAGCTCGTTAATGGTACCTCGTTGCTCAGTGCCTCTAAGAATCTGGAATTAATATTACAGAGCATAGTTCCAGACTCCAGATTAAATGGCCTGTATGAAATTTACAGAGTATCTAAATGTCATATTCCACAGCTTACCTCATACAGGCATACACAAAATATGTATGCCTGTATGAGGTAAGCTGTGGTTTCTTTTCACAATAACTATAGTTTGCTTTCATTTTTTAATCTGCGCTAGGAGATGCCTGGTAGACATGATACAGCAATGTTGAACAGTTAATGAAAGATAATTATTTTTACGTGTTTATGACTTTTACAGACCTCATACTGATTAGTGCCTAGTTACTTCTGTGTTTCGGAGGCTTCTCTAGAGCAAGAAGAAAATACTCTCTTTCACATGTAGTGGATTCATTCTCTAATAGACTTGCTTTGAACTTCCGAAGATTGCACTTTGTAACAAGTAAACCTGGCATTTTGTATCTTGAGATTCAGATAAACAGTTAAGGTTTAAAGGTTCATATTAATTAACAAGTGAGTTTCAAATCAACAATTATTCCAGTTAAATGAAATGGGATATATAAAATAGGATGACTCTTCTCATTGACCAGTGCTATATTTGTCATGTGATGATATTAAAATTAACTCAGAATGGTTTAGCTGAGTAACCAATTAACACAAAATTCCTTGCTGTTTTATTAATTTTTAATCCTTTACAAATTTTAGCAGTAATTATTACCTTGCACTTCTAACTTAGAATTCGACTTTTCAGCTTCACTTAAATCTGACGGTCTATTTTAAACTATACAAATGTTAAGGTGAGTAATCACTAGAGAAAGAATAAAGAATTTACAAACAACTAAACAAATAAGAAAATTTTTATTTGAACTACAGGTTGCGGCACAATTTAAAATAATTTACAATACAAAAACTAAAGAGTTGCTAACTGGTGAATAAGTTTCAGCTACTCTAGTAATACCTTTAGTAGTCTGTAACTTCCAGCATTTAAACAATCAAACGACAGGAAAACCTATAACCTCAAAGGCTTAACTTCTAAAATTAGAAGAGCTGATGTCCCATGCAAGTCCGTCAAGAAAGGCAAACAGAATTAAATAAATAATAAATAAACGAATCATAAGCTTAACTAAAATGTAAAGAAATAATTAAAAAATTAATAAAAAATCAAATTAATGGCCAACAGTTAAATAATAAATACCGGAGTTCATGATATTTGAGACTCCGATTGGAATTATGATTTCTCTCAAAGGTGCCGTGCTCTAATGGGCTGCTGCTGAATTACTGGAGCCGCACTCCAACGGGCTTTGGCTGAATTTAACCTCTGTTGCAATTTTAATTTCAGTGTTCAATTACTAATCGTTTACCTTACGGTCAACGAACAGCAGAGGCGAAATTTCAAAACGAAAACCACATCACCGGAACAGGAAACAATCTTAATTAGATAAAGCATACGTTGTAGTTAAGAAACTGAATTCATTATTCCTTACATTCGCGTAACTGAATTTCCATAACATTTCTGGTTTGGATGAACTATTGTAACGGAAGGCAAGAAAATTGTAGGAAACTGGAAAAATGAAGCCGTAAATTGAACTTACTATGTAGTTATTGTAGCCTATTGTACTTTTGTATACATTGTGAGGTTTATTGAATCTAACGCAATAAATCCTTAAATAAAGAATTAAAAAAGTATCTACGTATGTATCATAATGGTTAATACTTAGGCAAAGTTTTAATGTAATAAAAGCATTTGTTTGGAACTTTTGCCTAAGTACAAATGATAAAAAACTTTACTTAAAGATTAAGAACAGTAAATGGTATCTTCTTGAAACAGCAACTTTCAAGTTTAATCTTTCCTTAAAATAGCGTTTTCTATTCATTGAAAGAAAACACCTGTTTTTAACTTTCATCTAACATTAAAACTAATCTGGGGTTAAATGCAGCCTGAATTTAAATTCTTAGGTATGTAAGGCCTTACATGATAAATCAGTTATGCAAATGAGCTGCAGTACATATAAATGTATATAACAGTAATGAATATTTTGATTGCTTACGAATATCTCAGAAGTAAAGCTCAGAAAATCAGTATTACTCAAATATTTAATATTTGTGTGGTAAAACTTTTTAGAGCATATTTTATTCTAAAGAATTTGTTTTCATGTGCAAGGTCGAAAACAAAGGATTTTCAGGATAAATAAAGTCTGGTGGCAGCGAAGGCACACGTATTCATTAAAGTAAAAGATAAAACATGAATTTATCGATTTCTCTTTTTATTCTTTACCCCTTTTTCTTTCCTCCACTGAATATGCTAACATTAAAAAGTACAACTTTGTTTCATTAAAACATTGCGGAAGATTACTTTTTTAATCGCTTTTCAACGGCAGTTCTTTTCTTGTGGAAAGAAATCTCCAGAATATTGATACCAGAATTTCAAATAAAAGAAAGTAGAAAGCAAGGAATATAAAAAATGAGGATTTTCAGGATTAAAAATTAGAAATGGGGAAAATATTCATACTATCTTCAGAACAGATTCATTTTAATTAAATTCCACCTTCGTTCCTTAACGTCACACTGATCTTTCAAACAAGGTATTACAGCGACAAATATTTACAAAACAAAATAAATCCTTTTAAAAGGGAGATTAAAAGACGAATTGGATTTAAAAGGTTTCCAGCGACCTTATTTTAACTGATTTAAACAAGCTGAATAATTAAATATAGTGTCCAAATATTTCTTTTCACAGTTTTAAGAATGTATGTAAATGGATTAGATGCTCTGATTGCTTCGTCTGTTAGGAATTTATTTGTCAGTAAATTGTTTAAAAATGGTTTCAGGTCAACTGTAAACTTCAAACAAGACCCCAAGTCAGAAGAGTATACAAGAATATATGTCATTGAATATTGTCAAAATGATGATTTGGGTTTGTTCACCACTACCAACTGGTGAAATCAACATAAAAATGTTAAATATAAAAAGAATGTATCATAAGAGCACTCAAAAAGCCCGCTAACTACCCTGTCAAGAAGTTTTATGAGAAAAGCTTAAAATTGTTTTAAACTGATATCAGTGATAGAACTTTTTTTTTTATTGTTGAAAAAGAGGGACATGTGTCTGATCGCTCTCAAAAGCGATACTTTCATTCCAAATATAACCAAATTAAGACTGCTTTTTCACCTAATTTTTAATTTAGCATTAGTGTGTTTCTCTTCTGTTTGATTTAAAGAAATGGTTTAAAGAATTCTTTAATGTTAAATGAGAATTTTTAGCGTCAACCTCTAGATTTTAAAACTTAAAGGTGATTACGTAATATTTTTCATAATTCTTAATGATTTTAGCTTAAATTAGATAATCGAAATAATAATTCTTCATCATTTCAGGGAAAAATAAGAAATAAGTGAAAAATATATAAATTTTAAAAGATTCTGGATGTAAAGGTCTGTGTAAAGAAATCACTGGCTTCAATGTAAATACTGAAAATGAATATAAATGCTTCAACAACAACAAGATTAGTTGGTTGGCTCAACCATGCAGCCAGGCCGTTCGTCTGAGCTCAGACCAAGGACAAAATGCCAGTATTCAGCCATCATAACACCTGGCTAATTGTAGAGCCACGAACAACGATAATTACTACCTAAAAAGTGCTTTAAAAGTAAATTGGTCTTTAATAAAGAATTTCTATTAGAAAAACTCTTTCAAGTTTTCAAATAGAATAAGTTCTTTTAGTAATTAAGATCCTAACGAGATATATTTTAGAACACACATTTGTAAATTTTCCTCAGTTGTTTCACAAACGCATAGATTAGTATACAATTTCGGCTTAAAATTAGCATATACTTAGCTAGGCGTGTATATATAACTAATTACGAAAATATAAACTTGGTTTAAAGTTAAGACACGTAAAGTTGTGCCAAATGGTCTACGAAAATGCGTAGGAAGTTCTTACATTTCAATACTGTGTCGTGAAGCCCCGAATTAGTTCACTAGCGTAGGACTTCATTACTAAGCAAAGAACTTTTCTCATGGGGCATGTGACTTGTAATATGCATGGTTTTAAAAGAATCTTTAAAAAAGAAAAAAAATATTGATTAGAAAGCCCAACTATGCTACCTTTTGTATGAAAATTCAGTCTTACACGTTTTTTTCATCAGGCTGAAAAATTATAATGCAAAACTGTAATCCTTTTTAAGGAATAAAGAATACTATTTTAAATTCGTATTTTAAAAGTTTTTTCCGTCAGTATTTGTCCTGACTGCATTCCCGCGTAAAATTCCCTTAAAATAAAAGGTTATAACAAAAGAATAAGAGGATTAAGGATCAGCTTTTAACAAAAATAAGATTAAGTGCAGGAAGTCCTTTTATTTACGAATCCAATTGGGATTGACCACTGAAGTAAGTTGAGAAGTTTTTATCTTGAAAGTCAATGCTTTTCACTGTTAAACGAAGAAGGGTTTACATTTAGAATCGCCAGCTGCGTTACTTCCAAGCGAGAAAAACCTGCCTTAAGAGAGATAAGATTATTCTAAGAGAATTTGAGACCAAGCTTATTTTTTCCACTTCTTTTCAAATAGCCGCTTTGTTTGACAAATTTTCTGAAAGGCCTCGATGTTATAATTATGTTGTAATATATTCTTCTAGCAATTTTAAAGGTCACTACTTCGTAATATCAGTAAAATCAACATTTGTTTTTTTAAAAAAGAAAACTTCAAAGCCAAGGTTCCCGACTTCGAATGCAAATTGATACTATAAAGATCTGCAAGAGCCTTCGAATCTTTAACACAACTATATTTAACAGTAAAAGCACTATTGGGTGTACTGTCACCATTTTTTAAAATTTTGAAAAGATTTGTTTTTGGGGGATGGTAAATTAAATTCAAGTTGCGACGATGGTGCTGAATTCTCATGTCGTAACATTACAACTGATTGCCTTTTTGGGATTGATTTTCTTCGCTTTCGTACTCAAAATCGCTGATAGTAAAAGCATGTATCAAATAGTATGTAGCATAATTCTTTGTAAGTCAACACTTGGTGCAATTATTCATTAGTTCTTATATTTGTGCAAAACTGCCAGTCTGATTATGATAATAGAAACTAATTAAATTCTTAAAAATACAATATTTTCCTGAATATAAAATGATGTTGCTTTCATGAAAACTCTCCACCAGCGTCAGAGCACATAAGACCGCGGAAGACTAGTAGTTTGATTCGATCTCAGGTCCCAGAGAGCGAGATTGCCGTATGGGAGTTTCCGTGGTTTTTCTTCATGCCTAACATTAGAAGTCACTTTCTCTTAAAAAGTCCTCCACAAAAAGGATGCCTTCTCTTATACAGATAACACTACTTTGCTTTCCTATAACCTTATAAATTCATATCCATGCTGAAAATTATAGATCTATACCTAAAACTGAAACCGTAGCCATTTTATACATGTTATCCTAAATTCGAAAAGTATATTAAGGTAAATAGTCACTTAGGTTTTACATTAAAAGAAAGCACAACTACTTAGTTGTATTTCAAGCTATGGTAATTAGAAAAAATTTTACATAATCTTTCTATTGAAACGCTTTCGAAATACGACCTGTATCTGAGACTATCATGCATGCAAGGCTTTTTTCTTCAAGTAAAACACCTCTAGAAATATTAATATCAATAAAAGTATCAACCATATATATATCAAAAAGTATCCTTCCATAAAAGTATCAACTTTTATGGAAGGCTGCTTTATAGTGTTAGCTCTCAACGAAAAATCTTGAATGTATGAAAGTTTGCAGTTAGTCGAATAATGATCTCCACAATTATCTTTATATAAGTGCACGATCATATGATTGTATATTACTTGATTTTGTTCTGATGTTAACATAAAAATAAATTTATCGTTTATTGCGAATAATTTTGTAAACTAAATAACTCTGAAATATGCAACAAAATTCATAATCAGGAAACTTCATTATGAATTAATTGGAAAGTAACAGTTTTTGGAAAGTTTAGTTATTTATAAAGATTATCTGTGTTGGTTGTCGCCTACAAATAAATCAAAGAATATTAAGAAGCACGTGTTCACATACAGTATGTCTCTTTTTGTTTCAGTTCTATTTCAAGTTCAGCGTTAAGCTTTAAAGCCGCTCCCGGTTCGTTGCAAGAAAGGTTTTTCGTGTTATTCAGAGCATTGTTAAGAAGAGTTAAGAAACTGTGAAATACTTCAAACTGCAATGTAAATATGTGTTAGAGAGTAATGTGCTCTCCATATGGTAGCTGAATGCTGCAACTGCGTTTATCGTTCATAAACACTGACTACCGAGTTGCCTTTTCAGGTCGACTCATTTCAGAAACGCAGTTTCGAAGTGAAAGAGAAAATGCACTCAAATGAGTCTTTTTCTCCCTAAAGTTTTCTCACTGTAATTCTAAACATAAAAACCTACTTGATCACTCTTCTTTATTGATTTTTGGAATAGAGATGCAGTGAGGAAAGGGTCACTCGGATAAATGAGGTTTTTTCATAAAATTATGTAATGTCGCAGACTGGCCAATTTCATCAGATCAGATTTCAGATAGTTTTCGCTTGCTAAAACGATATGAGAGAAAACATAAAGTAATACTTTGTAAATATTATAGATTTATTAAATATTTTTCTGACCTTCTGGCAGCTACTAATGAAGATACTATGAAAATATATAGAGGCGAAGTAATAAAACAGTTCAGCTATTGACTTAGTTTAGTTGTACTTCAGTTTTGAATTATCGAGTTATATTTTAGCAGCTGTCGAAGACAATTGTATCTTAATAGACATGCAGACCAAATTTCTTGCTAACTATGAGGAAAACGCCATTGTAACTTCATGAAACATGGCCTGAAATTTACATGGAAATTCGTTTAAAATTTTCTTTCTTTAAGGTGCGTGTAACCTTTGATGACTTTGTTGTAAAAACTGAGAGGAATTGAAATTTTTTAAAAGAAAAAAAGGGAATGAAATACTACTTTACAGGAAAGTAATTGTTTTAAAAAGAAAGTAGACTTCCTTCATTACAGATAAAATAGAATACATTATCTTTGCTTTAAAAAAATAATGAATCACTTTTCAAAGTATATTAATATTTAGATTTCTTTATTTCTTTCCAAAATATTAAAATGAGTTCTAATATAAATATCTTTTAATATAAAAAGTTTAATTATTGTATAATTTATTTGCCAAAGAGAGAAAATTTTTCCGAAAAGAAACAGGAATTACACTGGTGTGCAAAAATTAAGGACGAAGTCAAAAAATTAGCATATCAGCTGAACGAAGAGGCAGAGCGGACAGAAAGACCAATCAGGAGATTAAGTAAGGTGATGTACGGTAGCACATGCGCAGATATGCAGGTAGACGTAATGGGGGAGTGTCTGAGTAGTATAAAGCATGTTGTCGGTGTAAGATCAGTATTTCAGGCAAAAGAGATTGCACGCCGTATAGCAGTTAAAATCACACCGAGTTGCTGCCTCAGCGAGAAATGGCGAATAATCAATCTGTTAGACGACATCTGGATGCTTTTACCCGAGGTCGAATCATTGGGAAGTTGAAGGAAGGCCACAGTGTTACAAGTGTGGCTGCAGAGTTCGGAATTGCTCACAGCACCGTTTCACGACTTTGGAGACAATTTCAAACTACAGGAACAGCTATCCGGGGGTTTAGTAGTGGTCGTCCACGAGGAACCCCACCCGCAGATGAGCGGTATATTGCCTTGCAGGCCAGAAGAAACAGGCGGCAGACAGCGGAAGAAATCGCTAGACACACGACACAGGCGACTGGACGACCGATATCGCGTTTTACTGTGGCCAGAAGACTGCACGGTGGGGGTCTGTTTGCACCACGCCCTGTACGGTGTGTACCTCTAACGCCTGCCCATCGGAGAAGGCGTTCTCTGTGGTGCCGGGAACACCGGAATTGCAGAGACAATGAATGGGGACGAGTACTCTTTACAGATGAGAGCAGATTCAGTCTGAGTAGCGATTCTCATCGCATACTCATCTGGAGAGAGCGGGGAAGCCGCAATCATCCCTCGAACATCATTGAAAGGGACAGGTATGGAGGTGGCGGTGTTCTCGTTTGGGGAGGCATCATGCTTGGTAGTCGTACAGACCTTCACATCTTCGACGCAGGTTCAGTCAACGGGACCCGTTATTGTAACGAGCTTCTTCTTCCATATGTGCGTCTTTTTAGAGGCGCTATGGGTCCGCAGTTCCTTTTCATGGACGACAATGCACCATGTCATCGCACAGTAGCTGCCGAACAGTTCTTAGAGAGTGAGGATATTGAACGTATGGATTGGCCGGCACGATCTCCGGATCTCAATCCCATCGAGCATGTATGGGATTTTCTAGGCAGATGCTTGGCAGCTCGTACCTTACCACCAGTAATGATTCCGGAGCTTCGATTGGCGCTGCAAGACGAATGGGCAGCAATGCCTCAACAACTCATTGACACCCTCATTCTCAGCATGGGCAGACGCTGTGAAACCTGCCTAGCAGTCAGGGGAGATCATATCCCCTATTAAAGACCGGATGTTTCTTGCTGGACACCCATCACAGCGATGTTTCGGCCTTCAGTCGCATTGCGCTCCATGCTACTTTTTCAATAAAGCTTCTTTTTATCCCTCTGATTTCTCTTTTAGTAAGTGTTGCTTACGTTACTCATGCCCTTACGTATTGGGGATCTTACGGTATTAAATGTGTTGATTTGGAAAGCTTTTGTACAAAGTTATATTGAAAAAACCGTCTCGTCCTTAATTTTTGCACACCAGTGTAGTTTAAAAAAATTGAGTTGCAAATAAAAGTGATGAGATAAACTTTAAATGAAATTATAAAACATAAATTGGAAAGTTCCTATGATCTGACTTCCATTTCCCTAAAATAACTACTAACTAGCTTTGAGTTTTTTTTAAGAGTTGTCACTTGCAAAATTTAGGTTTTTAAACCCTGGGGGATAACAACGATGTTAAAACAAATACCCAGTCATAACATGGACTTAAAGAGATAAATAAAAAGAAACCATAAACCATGTAGCTGCCATTATAGAACAATAATTTGTTTGTTTGTTTGTTTCTTTAAATAAAGCAATTCAGAGCTTTTTGCGTAAAGAAATGAATGCCTTCGTGTAGGCTTTATTAAGGAAAACTCAGACGCATCACGTTATGCATAAGAAGAAACACGAAATGCTTGTTCAGTTGGGATTTTAATCCGAGTCAATCTGTCAGGAATCAGCGGCATTATCCATTTGAGCACTAGGGGACCGTAAAAGAAAAAACAGACTATTTCAACGTTACTAAGAAACGTAAAATTTCAACTAACTAGAAATTTGGAGAAGCTTCTTCTTTTCTACTGGCAGATTTTTTCTAATAAAGTCAAATTTAAATTACATATTCATGCGAGGATCCTTCTTAGTGTAACTCTGCCATGAATAGCGGCTGAAAAATGTGTCGGCGGGCACAATACTAAATATTTCTGGTCTAAGCAAGACCTAAATCAGCATATTAGCATCTTTCCTCTTTAATCTAGATACACATTTGCATAACTCTAGAGGGAGAGAGCAAGTATGCAAGAGAAATTAACAGAAAGTTGAACTAAACCTTAAATGTCTAGCAAAATTATGAAAACTTATTAGCTACATTATAACAAATGAACAGAACGCAGAGCGTCTAAATTAATAAAATTGTTAAAATTTGATATTTCCATTAGTAGATTTATTTTAAATAAATGCCTATTTTCTGACGAAAACTGTAACTCCTTTAAGCAAGCAAGCATTTGTGCAGTCTTTGCTTTTTTTAAGAAATCTGAAAGTATAACCAGCAGTTTTATCAAAAAATAGCAAAAGTCATTGGTTATGTTTCATTTGGAACAGAGTGAGGTGGTCCTGAAAAGTACAGGGTACGGGAGGTTAGGTCGACTGTCAGATTTAACTATGTCGGCAACACACCTGTTAATAGTAACTGTGAATGCAACTTACGCGTAGCCTGCACGGGCAACTTAAAACTTTCTATGCTGCACTGCGACAGAGTAGGTGCTGTTTTGTAGTTTTAAATGATAACAGTATGCAAAACGCCTGCAATATTTATTCTTCTGTTTCAAATGTCCATAAAGTAATTCTGTTTAAACAATATGTAGAGTTACAATTTATCTGGTCCGCATCTAATCGTATTTCAAGACGTAAATCAAAATCATGAAAATTTATTATTTTCCTTTCCCATCCTTCGGCTTATAACTTTATACTTCAATCGTATTCTTTACTAAGATATCAGATTATAGAATTATTAGGATTTTTTGGAAGCAGAAGAATGAAAAAGGAGCAACGCTTTCGCCGGGAATCGAACCACGGACCTCTCGGTTACTCATCGAGCGTGCTGACCACTACACCATGAAGGCATGCGAAAAAGGCGGGAGAAATACCTTATAAGGTGACTAAACATTGTTTCATTTAAAGGGGCGATTTTTCTGTTTACCTTCACTCTCGTTATAGACTGCGAGTTTACTGATAGATCTTACTCTTGTCAAACGTTTCACACTGCTTTAACGAGCTTCACTTAAAACAGCAACTCCAGAAACTCTATAGACAGTCAGCTGTCTTATCATTCCATTTTAACTTCAAGTAGAGTGATACAAAATCAGAAGAAGGCTTAAAATAAATCATTTTATTAACCCTTCAGTCTTACGATTACACAAACTATACAATGATATAAAAGTAAAAGCCGCTACATGCGGGAAAATGTTGAACAAACGTTCCAGACCAATTCAGATTTTAAATATAAAGTAACCACTCGGCTTATTTAAGATTTCACTCAGCCCTTTACTTTCCACGAAGCAGTTATGAGTAACCGATGACCAAATTAGCAGTAGGGAGAGGTAATAGGGTAATTGGTCAGCGATGATTGCAGACTCTTTCTCATCTCAAGAACACTGCCGTTAAATGCATTAATTATATTTGCACCCGCTGAGAATTCAAAAAAGTCAAAGTAACTACAAAAGAAAATGAATAGGATAAATGGTTAATTAATATAAAATCTCACATGGTTTGAAAGAGATAACTATTGCTATATTTCGACTGTTGTTTAAAGTGAGACTTAATTATTATTACAGAATGGGACTTTTTTTCTAAGTTTTCATTTCTCTAATAGAATGTAACCTGATTGTTTAGTCTTTCAGTGTATGAAAGTGATATTTAAATACTTGGACACTAAATTGTACTATGAATGGGGAAAATTTAAAATGTTAACGAATTCGAAACTAAACACTTCAGAAGGAGAGGTTATTTCTGACGTTTACAGGCTATAAAAGTGACAAAAAATGTTAGATGCTGTTGAAAGGTTTTTCCTTCGGTGAGAACCTAGATTTTAATTAATAGCAGAAATTCTTAATAGGGTACACTTTCTTCTTACTGCAAAATCAAACTACTTAAAGAAACTCCGTTTAAATGTACAAAGACAATGCATATTTTCTCAAACTGGGTAGAGCATTTTTTCAAAATAAACTCCAGGCTAACTTAAAATTTTGAGAAGTTACTGTGCTTCTGTTATTATTTCACAGAAATTGCAATTTCAACACCCTGAAAAATTTGCTAAGTAAAACAAGACATGTCGGTTTGGATATACGTCAGCTACCCTTTTGTAATGAGTAAAGGTCAGAGTTTATACGATACAACAATAGGCAAGCTTCGTAAAATTTGAAGTTCGACATATGTGAAATTCATTATTTTTATAACTTATCGCCAGAAAATAAGTTCCTAAAATAAACAGAAGTGCATCACCATTCCTTTTAAATTTTTTAAAAATCAACCTTCAAAAGTTCACCTTCAAAAGTTGTATACAAGAGTAATACATATTGCACATCAAAGGCAGCATGGCTCAGAAAATACACTTATATTTCTGCGTAGCTAATTACTTCCCTAATAATATAGGTATTTTTTTAAATCATGTTGTTTGTAAATTTCTTTTATAAATGCTCGAAAATAACAGTTTAGCAACTCAGAAAATATCATTTAATAACCTCTTTCTTCATCGCATGTGGAGGTTGTGCAAATAAGTAAATTTAATAGCAATGCTAAACACTGAGAGATATTAATGCAGTAAAGAAATACAGGAAAGATGCTACATAATAACCGATATAAAGTATTAAGCATTCTGACCTGTATTAAGCATTCTGACTTTAAGAAAAAGTTGCCTTAAGGCTTGGCGTTGATTTTAAATGAAATGCTTAGTGAGAGACGGTAAAATGACGGGCCTTTCTTTATTTGCTTCCTTCCAGATAAGAGCAGAGTCAAACTTCTTGAAGTGAGCCGATAAGTTTATTTAAAATCTCGACCAGTCCAAGGCTGAATTTGAATTTATAGCTGACATAAGTGTAGGTAACTAGCACAGAAAATTTTCATCCAGCATGTGTAGATTTAAGTCGGATTTTCATGTGATAGATGCATTCAAGTATATGTATTCCAGGTATATTTTCCAGAAACCTCTGTGTAGTCAAAATATAGTTTTAATTGCTTGAATTATTGCTAGTAACAATCTTTTCTTTAATTTTTGGCCCCAAGGCTCTATTAGCATTTGGTCTCTCGTTTTACGTTAATAAAAACCTTAATAAAAACCTGTCTTAACTTATATTAATTATAACATTACACTTTTATAATTATAAAATTATACTAATTATGCTTTTTATTCAAGTGATATATTTGATATATATATTTTTAAGCAAACTCCAGTTCATCAAATAATTACAGAATGAAAGTGAAATTTATTTTTATCAATTGTAGTGTCACTAGGTCTTTTTGAAGCAGGAGAGGTGAAAATGCGCAATGCTCTCGCCGGGAATCGAACCTGGACCTCTGGAGTACGCACCGAGTGTGCTACCATTACACCACGAAGGCATGCTGGAAGGAGGGAGAAAATACCTTCGACAGTCATTGTGCTAACGGAACATTGAATTCTTTCATTTCGGCCTTCGTATTATTGGAATTTAAATCATATCATACGGACTGTTTTTAAAGTATTATGCACTTTATTTATTACCTTTTCTAAACGCAAAAAATAATAATTTCCTTAGTTTATACCACCCGCAAACTATTATCCATTAACATCTAAAGTAACTCTATTTTATCGGCGTTTTGAACACTTCCCAGAAAATAATACTAAAAGAATATTTTTCATTTTGTCTCCTTTTTCTTTTAAGAATGGCGTTCACGGGAAATGAAAAGTATAGACATTTCAGAGAACATAATAGAAAAAGCTTTATTTTTCGAATCTTGTTATGTTAATCCCCTATTTAAATTTAAATTTCCTTAAGTTAAGTAAATTATTGATTATGGCAAAATCCTAGAAATACATCTGCTTAAAAGAACTTCCTTTGTGTATAACTGTTATAAGTGGTTTTGTTTGGTTATCACGAACTCAGGGCGAATAATCAACTTCCAGTGGTCTTACTCACTCCGCCACTGGTAATCTACAACTCCCTTTCGATATTACAAAAAATTGCATATTTTATGATCCTTATATATGTGACCATCTCATTTTAACGTATAGAATTTGCTTTTGAAATAATTATCGAATCCTAAATCATCTTTAATGCAGATCCCAATGTAGATTTAGATTTTTAAATTATTTTCATAATAAAAAAAGGCTGTTCCAAAGTTTTCAGATTTTTCAATAAAATATAAAACCGTTCTGTAAACGTATTATTTTCATCCCACTTCATGCACCTTACCTAAGACTTCTTTACATTTATATTTCTCTTTATTCTATGAAGAAGAGATATTTATATAATCATAAATAATTGTGACTATACTCTGGAAGTAGTTAGCTCTCGAGTTTTCATTAAGCTTTAGAAAACAATTCAGATTTAAATTTCGGTGATACTGTCAGATTTTATGCATTTAGTATGTTGCGTAATTCTTAGTTGCCTATTCATTGATCTAGGTAACGAAGGAATTTTATTTTGAACTGCTCAGTAGACAGGCTATTCTTCTCCAGGAAAGAATATCAATTTGCAAGGTACTCTATCCCATACTTTGTCCTTAACAAGGAAGAAAAGATATATCAGAAAATAAAATGCCTTCAAAAATTTTAAGAAAGGGAAAAAAGTGTCTTAATTTGATTGCACATATTTGGAACGACAAGCTGCTGAACATGTGTATAACATTTATGCTATGTGTTACAAGTATATTGCTTTATGAAGAAAAACAGAGTACAGCAAGTGAATTGTTAGAAACACTAAGGAAACTGCTCATAAATACTAATTATAAACTTTTTATTGATATATTTTTCAAAAAGTTCTTAAGAACTTTCAATTTTTTGAGATGTTTGCTGTCTTAATACCTCAAGAAACCCAGTTACTTCTTCAAGAGAAATCCAGAATAATTTTAGTTTGATCTCAGGTACAAATTTCCTGTGGTAACCGGTGATGTTTTAAATCATCGATTTGTCCTAACACTGAGACAACTGACTTATGACTGACTTTATATATTAAATTACACCTATAAGTTTCTATCTGCTTTTGAACCACCTCTGAGTTACCAAAGGCATCTTACACCTTTCCCATCGCTCAAACATTTTCACTTCGGGCTTGTTTGACTGCCAAAAATTTTGGTTGGGATAGTTTAACGTCTATTTCCAAATCACGAAAACTTAGGGTTTTAATCAATTGCGAATCAATCAAAGATTAATTGAAAGATTTTTAAGCTCAGTTTTTGCAAATCATGTTTTGTAGAATTTCTGAAGTGTAACCATGAAGGGGAACACAAAATTATTATGCACTACGTTTTCTCGCCTTTTTAAGTGTCTCTTAAAACATAAAAGCCAGTGGAGTGATACAATACAGTGCATACAATTATTTAATACAATATTTTATAACATAGATTTTAATTATTATTTTGAAAAACCTCGCAGCATTATGTTTCCAGTTTCCGAAGATAGCACTCTGACTTAATTGAAACTATCTAATTTAAATATCACGCAAATACACTGCAAACATTAATCAGCGTAGCAATAGGCAATGATTTAATATCAACCTTTCTTATTTTTACTTTTGAATTTAAATCTAGTTATTCTCTGCTAATCATTTTTTACTGGTAATAAATTTTATTTATTTGCATATAAATTCACCAAGATATAAATTAATTCTTCATGGTATTATAAGGTGCCAAATCAGTAAATAAGTAACTTTCTGTATTAGAAAATATAGGAATTCGTTTGCTTAGGAATACTTTTCCTTCCTTTAACTCCGAAATGTTTTCTTAATCGTGTTTCTCTATTTAGAATGAAGCCGGATCACTAATCAGTTTATAGAATTCTTAAAGCATATAAAAACTTCAGTTGCTTAAATGTATATCAGGAAACAACTTTGAAAAAGTAATTCCATGTTCGGAAGGAGA
Source organism: Stegodyphus mimosarum (assembly GCA_000611955.2). Lineage (NCBI taxonomy): Eukaryota > Metazoa > Arthropoda > Arachnida > Araneae > Eresidae > Stegodyphus > Stegodyphus mimosarum. Next base: position 110,620 of record KK114356.1, on the reverse strand, counting down.
ACCACCAAACAAAAGAGGAGCCACGCTGATGAATTATTCTTTATCAAAATAATCTTAGATTACTTACATTTACTTAGAAAAGCCACATGATATTTGCATTCAGCTTTTCACTTGACACGACTAGCAAATTAAGCTTTTGAAAATTTATTAAAAACGATTTTCTCTTCAAATAAAATCACCGTGAAATTCAGTTGCTGTTGGATCGAAAACACTTATAGTACGAAAATGAAGCGTCCATTTCTGCTCTTAGAAACCCTGGATTTGCATGTGAAGGGTGAAAGGCAGCAGCTTGCTATTAAAGCTCATATTGTACGCAAAATTAACTTGCAAATCTCATTCTTTGTTGCTCAGATTAGAAAATATAGTCTTTGAAGAGAATAAAATAATTTGTGTGAGAGTTTAGAAACGCAAACTTCGAAACAATGCATTCGTAACACCTTTTATGAAACTTGTCTTTTGTAATACCTTTATGAAATTTTCATTACTACGAAAAAAGAAGCCTCATATCGAAAGATGCTTGAAATCATCCCGGCAAACTTAAATAGAAAGTTTTATTGGTTGACAGAACTTTAATGAATCCATTCCGAAGAAATGTCATAAGATAACAAACAATGCTCCATATTTTTACAATTAACGACTCTAACTCACGTGGCTAAAATTCTGTTATGAACAAAATGAATAAAGAAAGGAATTGAAGTATGAGGAATCAGCCTTGAATGTACAAGTAAATGATTTCGCTTAAGCTTACTAAAGGTTATTATATTGGTAACCGAATGTCAAATATCATTCATTAAACATCTGAAAGTATCTTTCATTTAATTAAATAACTTACTTTATAAATTAACTTTTTATACTGTTACTGACGTCATTATTTCCGCTACCACATCATTCTCCATAAAAATCTGAGGTCAGTGCAATATATAGTGATTCAGCAGAGAATGGAGTATGACAGAATTTAGTATTTCAACTTAGAAGACGGAAGCTTCATTTAAGAACGTACTTCGTTCTGTTTTGATGCATGCTAATAAACTTTAAAACGTTACTTAGTGCATGGTAATAAACTTTAAATATAAAATAATAGTTTAAATTCACAATTAAGCAGTTATTTTAATTAGTAAGACTCACATATTTAGTTAAAGTGTAATGAAGCAAGGAAATATTTTTATTTGAAAAGAAATCTGATAGTGAATAAGTATTTGGAATTTCAGATAACGGAAGTTCTCTTGTAATGGTATAAAAGTACCAACTTATTGGAATTGGTTATCACAAATAATGCCGTCTTTCTTTTAAGAAGTATCATAACAATGAAATGCTTTAATGTAGGTAAATAAAAGGTGTTCTATCTACAAATAAATACTATGTACAGTCTCACCTTCTTGCGAAGCATATGCTGATTTGAAAGTCTAGATCAATCTAAGCTATGTCCAGTAAAACATAGGGAAACGTAAGAAGGATGTAAAATCCCTTCTTACCTTATGATCCTTTAAGATCTCAAGAACCCTTAAGATCTCAAACATTTTAATAGAAGGCGCTTCTTGTGCTTACAGAACCATCCAGCATTTATGGCTTAACTCAAAACTAATGAATTTGAATTAAAACAAAGCTAAATCTTAAGTTAACCATAGGCTACACAGAACTGAATAAGGCGCAAGTTGGCTCAAATCCATGCCGGCGTGACAAGCAGTATTGGCAAGAACGAAGCAATGCCGAAGACAGATTGCTATAATAGAACATATAAGGTGGCCTTCATCAAGCGGAACACGCTTTGATTAAATAATTTAAAAACCTTCCTTTAAATGATAACTCTTTCTGCCTCATTTGAATACGCGCCAACTAAAAGTTAGCATTCTGGCAAGAATGACAGTAAAGATACTTAACGTAAAATAACTGCTTATGTAAAATAAGTGAATACTTTAGAACTATTTTAACATGTTTTCCTTCAGTGCATGACGAGAAAGGGAAGAGGATACCGGTTTCACCAACAGAAAAAAAAATAACAAAGAAACAAAAAAGAAGTGTTAAAATAAACGTTAGGGCATAATTTATGTAAAATATATACATAAAGCTATAATTTGTGCTTGTATAAATGTATCGTCAAGAATTAAGTAGACGTTTCTCCAATCGAGTTTTGTACGCATTAAAAAAGCGTAATGTATATATTTTCTTTTATTACTCATTGTTCGAATTCACTGATGTTTCTCCCAATACTTTGATTTTTATGTTTGTAAACATCTCAATGTGTATTTAAAACCTCATTATAAGTTTTTAAAGCTTCGTAATAAAATTTAGTTTCTGCTGAGGAATCGCGCCTGTTATTTTCACCCACGAAAAATTCTTATGTGTTTTTATCTACTCTGCTGTTCTGTTGGTAATATTCACCTTTGTTAATGTGCTAACACATTAGCATCAGAATCCTACAGCTATTATATATATATATATACACACTCATGTCCATAAATTAAGGATAATTCAGAGTCACGCGGAAATCGAACTCTAAAATAAATACATCACCTGTAAAATCACTACATACGTCTTCAAGAATCATATGCAAATTTCAGGAAGTAACCAGATGACACCGATGGTACGTCACAATGACGAGAGTGTAAGAGAGTGATATATAAGGAATATAGGCAAATAAGTAAAATTGTTCGCAGGCGCTTTATAAGCATTTCAGTGCAATAACCGAATAGTTATGACACAAAGGACGCATTTGGATGATTTTTTACGTGGTAGAATTATCGGCCGTCTGGAATGTGGACGTACCCAACTGGAAGTATCAGACGAACTCGGAATTGCCCAGAGTGTTATCTCCAGGCTTTGGCAACGATTCCAAGATAATGGTAATGTGAGTAGACGTTACAGCACAGGTCGCCCCAGAGTTACAACACCGAATGAGGACCGGTATTTGGCAGTTACTGCCAAAAGAAATAGGCGGAGCACAGCTTCAGACCTGTCTCGTCAGCTCTCTTCAGCCACTGGTACGACAATTTCAAGGCAGACGGTGTACAGACGCTTAGGGCAGATTGGTCTATATGCTCGTAGACCTGTCAGATGCGTTCCACTTACTGCAACTCACTGCGGTTAGCCTGCTTGTATGAGTGGATAACAGTGGACTTGTATGATGTTTTCCGACGAGTCCAGGTTTAGCTTGCAGTCTGATTCTCGCCGGACTTTCATATGGAGAGCTCCAGGTAGCCGTTACCACCAAGAAAACATCATTGAACGACACCGTTACGGTGGTGCAGGAGTGCTCGTTTGGGGTGGAATTACTATGGGTTCCAGAACTGACCTGCATGCTCAAATTGGAGCCATGACAAGCCAAATCTATCGGGACGTCATTCTGAAACAACATGTACGTTTGTTTCTTGGCGCCATGGGCGCACAATTTGTGTTAATGGATGACAACGCCCGTCCTCACCGTGCAAACATCGTAAGCGAATGCCTTCTATTGGAGGATATCACCCGTATGGACTGGCCAGCATGATCACCGGACTTGAATCCAGTAGAGCACGTGTGGGACATGCTTGGACGACGAGTTGCAGCCCGTCAACCTCCTCTTACATGTCTACCGGAACTTCGGAGAGCATTGCTTGTTGAGTGGTGTAATATCCCCCAAGATCAGATCGATAATTTGATACTCAGCATGCCTAGGCGTTGTACGGACTGTATTGCATCGTCTGGGAGACATACAATGTATTAACAACCATACCAACCATGTAATATTGGCTTTTTGTAAATAGGTTTTTTTTGTAATTTGCTCCAGGGAGAAAAAATCGCTTATTTGTTTAATAATATCAAACATATAGCATCTTTTTTTGCTCTTTACCTTTTGTTTAATAAATAAGCTTTACAAATAAGTCAAATTTGTTTTGCTTCTAACTCTTCCTTTGCCTGATTTTGCATTATCCTTAAGTTATGGACATGAGTGTATATATATATTTATTTACACCACTCACTGTGGTGGTCTCTTGTTGATGATCCTGCACGATATCCGTACCTAAGTTTTATCACACACTTTTCAGAATACTATAGTTGTTAATTAAGAATTTTCCTTAGTACTTTGTAAGTTTAATTATTTGCAATAAGATTTATAATATTTTTCTGTGTCTTTTGCTTATTTTATTCCTTCATTCCAGAAATACGTAAATGGAAAATCAAACACAAATTCATTTAAGAATACCCGCATGCATTAGTTGGCTACAATAATTTAACCCAGATCTGAATAGCTGAAAGAAAATTACCGCTTTAGCTTTTAAAGTATCTGTAAACATGTAAAGCAACCCTGATCGCTATAGCGGTTTGTGACTCTTTTTGCCATATCGGTTTGAATCCCAGAGAAAGCATGTATGTTTGCAAGTGAACGGTGTATCTGCGGCTTGGGTGTAGTTAAAATACAGAAAGTCCTTTCCATTGGTTTGATGGCAGCTTCCCCTGTCATCAATTTTAAGATATTGATCCAGTGTAGTCTCAGAGGTGAATTTAAGGGAAAGTTTGAAGAACTGACTGCAACAGAGCTGAGTTGAGTTTGTTCTTACCCTCTACTTACTTAGTATTAAATTCGGAGGGAAGACCCTTGGACCGTCTCCCGGTGTATTCTGCATCAAAAGTGGGATCGGAACTGCATATTTAGTGCGGTAGTACTAAATATGAACCTTACAACGAATGGGTTACCTGAAACTTTACAATGAATGGCGAATTTCGATGTTTCACATATTTGTATCTGTACTTGCTAACATGTAGCCGTTGACTCGGATGACATTAAATTCATGTGAAAGTCTCATTTGAGATAAAGTTATTTCAATTAAAGGTAGTGTGAAATTGAGATAGGGGATTTCTCTTAGATTTAGTTACGTTCTGTGTGTTCCTGCATATAGTTACGCCAAGCTATCTGTTACGTTATCATTTTAAGATTTGCAGCCTTTCATGTGTTTATTTTAAAGTTATAACCCAAGATGTGGATGATAGAAATGTTTATTAGTTTTACTTTATATCTTACGCATTGATTTATTTTACTGCCTTCGATTTTAATTTAGTTGTCATATAATAATAATTTGCTAGACAAATTTAAATTAGAGCTGAGAATCAGTTAGAAAGCAGAAGTTAAAGTTTTATTAATTTTAAGCAAAAGGATAAATATAACTAATTACGTTTTAGACTAAAAGCATTTCTAGTGCTTATATAAGAATAATAAAGTGCATAAAATAATCAAATTGTTAACTTGTGCTCCATTCTTTAAATGGTGTCCAAAATAACAATGGTAGTGAAAGAAAGGCTAGAAGATCATCCCAGAGATTAACTTTTTTGGAATATTTCCAAGAAAAATATTCCTTAACCGACCCAAAAGGCTAATTCTTAAAGAGCCTTTTCGGAATAATAGCGGACAAGCATTCTACCGAAATACAAAGTTATCGGTTAATCATAAACTTTCAAATATTGATCCAGTGGAATCTCAGAGGTTAATTTAAGGGAAAGTTTGAAGAATTGACTGCAACAGAGCTGAGTTGACTTTGTTCTTGCCCTCGATTGATTTAGTATTAAATATATGCACATATTAGAAATTGTATCTTGTAGTTGGAGAAGAGTGTCAATATAACAAATCTTACACGATATAATCGGCTTGATGTAAACGAATTATTAGTAATCTCTAATTACTAAGTTCAGTAAGTGGCTCTGTTTATTTATTTTAATAACAAATTTCTGGGCATCTTTAATCAAGGAAATTGAATTAAAAAAAAGATGAAATCACTGTTTGTTGATACTGCCAACATAATTTTCGCGCAAAGTGACTTCATACACTAAATATACACTGAATGCACATGTTTGCGTATGCTTGAATAAATATTATTTTTCACTTTATGTATTTCTCTAGTGTGACTAAATATTTGAAATCTGAAACTTTTGCTTCATTAATCCATGACACGCCAAAGAAATGCGCTAGATTATCCCAACTAATGAAAATGACCTTTACAGAATTTGCAATAAAATAAAGTCACAAGACCAAATTTGCAGTTGTGAATAATCTTGAAGAAAAAGAACTGCTTTTATTTTAACAGTATTTCTGAAACCCGAAGTAGTTTCGCTTACAAAAATTAGTGAAACAGACCCATTGAAAATTAAGAAATAAGTTCAAGAAAGGAATTCAGTTTAAAGCCAATTCTACCATATCAGTAAGAAATGTTTGGGATTTATTGTAGTAAAACATGGACTGGATTCTCCCTGGTATTGTGTTACTTAACTACTTTTTTACTTACTTCTTTTTTTTAAATCTGAGTGGGGAAGTCATGGAGTATTTAAAGGAACTGAATGTTGGAATCAATGCTGTTATCAGTTTGAAATGCTATGGAAGGTATGAATGCGAAAGGTTATTTATCAAAAGTTTATCAAAGTTTATCAAAAGTTTAATTCTGTACTAAAATAAATTCGTAATTAATGGTGTTTTTCCTCAAATGTAGAATGAACTTTATCAGAATAATCAAAAAGTAACATTTTTTTTTTTGTAATTGCTCCCAAAGATATGTGTTAATTTCATTGGCCTTGTATTACTTTACTTAAAAACGCCGCATATATTCGCACTGTTCCAACATATTTTTACCAAGTTTTCTAATGTTTCATGTTCTTTACATAAATAAAATGTTAATCAGTATGAAATATAAAGTACAAACAGCTTCGTTCCTACGTTTAAGGAAATATTAACAAACAGAAAGGATTATCTGATAGATTTTTTGTTTAAACAAAGCTTTTTTCTTCAAAAAAATTAGGGATATTAAAAATCTGTTTAATCCGTAATTAAATGTTAACTAAAGATTCAAGAAGTGAATCTTAATAATTACAAGGAATTATTTTATGTAGCATATAAAAAGGGATTTAATAGATAGGTTGTTCAAAATAAGAAAGAATGATCCAGAAGCAAAATGACAAAATGCTATATGCAATATTGATTTAACATTCGTTACTGTTATAATCTTACAGCAGTGAGAAGTTTCCTATATCGTAGAACCTCTCACATTGTTACTAGGGTCTCACATACATGGGTTATGTTTTTAATAACATGGGTTATGTTTTTAATAATATTTAACATGTAATCACAGAAAAGCAGTTCTAAGCTCAAGATGAGAAAGACTGGTTAGTTAATTGCTGAACTTCATTCACTGGTAATGCGCATTTATTCTTAGAAATGAATGAAGTGATCCTTAATATACCAAAATAGAGCCGTTTATAGTCAGAAAAACTAAATCTGTAAAATATATGGAAATGAGATGGAATATATATCAAGAAACGCCAATACTTTAGATCACATATAGAAAAGGCAACCCAAGTGGGCAATTATGTAAAAAAATGCGCTTTTCTGTTCGATAGGACCTTCCAGCGGCCGAGCGGTGAGATTACTGAATAATGGTAATTCAACAGGGTTCAAAATCCCGGCGAACTGGCTGGCTGCATGGGAGTTTTCTTGGCTTTCCCCACATGTATGAGCCATTTTCCCATACACAGTGCTGCGCAAAAGCATCCTTATTTAAGCAGATAACTCTCGTAAGTGTTGCTGTAATTCAAATAACCCTAACTCTTCCGGTAGAAGAAAACAAAACTCGGTAAAGCAAGCAAATCTTTTCAGAACTGATCAACAAAAAATCTGTTATCTTGAAATATGGTAAAAAGTTTGAAATATATATTGGTATATATCAAGATAATTTATCAGGCAGTTCGGCCATTTTCATTCTAATTCGATATTTCTGTAAGAATGTCACGCTACAACAGAAAATAATCATACAAATTTCAGCACATATTATATTACGTACCGTGTGAGATTTGATCATAATAGCTGAGATTCTCCCTAAGATTATGGTTTTTTCTTTTGCATATGTGAAGTTTACTCCATTAGGCGTATTTCATTTCAGGTAAAGGGTTCCAGAAAAACAAAGGAACACTAATTTATGCGCTAAAAATATTGGGTTATCTAAAAATTCATAACTCATTTCTCCTACGTTCTTCTAAGGTTCTTTATTGATATAAAGAACAATGACCAGCCAGAAGTATATTACCCGTTTTATTTGACAACGTTTTACTTTCTTTTAATGCACTCCGTAATCCCTAATTCACAAAAGAACCTAGATTTACCTGCGAAAATCTGAATAAAGTGTTGATTTATGGCCTCTCTGAATTGAATGTTATACCCCAAAAGAAATTTTGAAGGTAGCGAACCAAGTGAAAGTCTGAGAGCAAAAGATCTCGTGAGTTTGATACGCGTGGCAACGCTTTTCATCTTAACTCCAATAATTTGTTTTCAATTAATAATTTTTTCACACTTGTGTGTGACCTTGTTACCAAGCTTCTACCAACGAGCAGACAAATCAGTTCCAATGTGTGCTGTCGCCAACTAGACATTTTCGACGAATCCACCTTCCAGAAACTTCCAAAGCTCATTAATCGTATAGGAACTGCATTCCATCCCAATAACGAGAGACCACACACAAGTTTGAGCACCTGACAAAAATTATTGGGATTTGAATGAAACTCAGACTTTCATGTGTTTCGCTCTCTTCGAAGTTTCTTTCGTGGTATACCATTCAATTCAGATGAAGTGGTAAATCAGCACCTTGTTCGGCTTTTTGCTGACAAAACTAGGCTCTTTTATGAATGAGGAATTACGAATTTCATTAAAAGAAAACAAAACGTTATCGAGCAAAACGGGTAAAATACTGACTGTTGTTTATTGTTGTTTACACAGCTTGTCAGAAAAACCAACAGATTCCGAATAAAAAGTATTAAAACTGTGAAATTTAGAAGCATCGTAACAAACATCGCTTTTTAAAGGCTTATAAAGAGGAAAATAATAATTTCTTTGAATAATCTTTCTTTGAAAAGGCTGGCTTCATGAGATTTTCTAAGGTTTAAGTAAGTGGAATGTGTATAAGAGCCATTATCCCTTAGAAGGTTCTCCACAAAAGCGTCCCTCATAAGGCATCAAGAGACACCTCAAGAGCTGCACAGTAATATATAGCTCAAACTAATCGGCAATCGGCCAGAGACTTACACAGCATAGGTAAGCATTATTTTTTATCTCTTTTTATTTATGACTTACAATATTTATAATTTACACGCATTTACAAAGTATACAGGATATAACATTTTAACTATTTTGTTTACTAAAACCTCCAGACGAAAGTGTTTTCGTGATAGCCTCTGTCTTATTTGAAAAGGCGTTATAATTAGAAGCATAGATGCAGCATCAATATTTTAGGGAATAAAGCATGTAGATGTCTTTTTTGCGTACTTTGTGTACATACTGCTATATATTAATTACATTTTCTGCGACCAAAATGCATTTTCAAACTAAAAATATACAAAAGTCGCGTTTCAACAGTTTTGGGTTTCTGATATTACTCTGGTTCCTAAAGTGTCGGTTTGTACAAATTTTTCGCTTTTGCTCCCGGCCGTTATCTCGAGTCTCGTTTGATCCGCTTGAGCTGCTGTTTTTAGACTTTCTTACTCGACAAATTTTTTACGATCACGTTTATCTACCTAACTCATTCTCGGGTCTTGCGAACGTACTCTCCGGAAAATAACATTTAGGCAGTTCGATGGCCTGTTTGGTTAGAGTTATGAGTATTATTTCAGGGTAATGAATTTTAAATTATTGAATTAACTTAAATCGTAAATCCGAATTCAGACACCTCAGTGAAAGACACGAAAACACAGTGTTAATGATTAAAATTGATTAAAAATATGAAAAAAAAAAGACTGTTACAGAGATTCTCGTAAAAGTATCGGCTATTTATGCATCCCTCAAAAGATCTTATTAGGAAAAAATAAACAGCTTTTTAACTAACAGAGGAAGCAACAAAACATTAGTCCTGGATTTGTAAGCTTTATTTTTTACTCTGTTTAGAATTGTGATTTGAAATGTGCGTCTTTAATTTTACTTGGAATCTAAAATACGAATCATTATTTTGCAGAATTTAACAATTTTAACACATTTGAAGCACTTGGAAATATTATAATGATGAAGATCTCGAAATAATTTTTATATTTCCTTAAGTAGGTAGCAAAATAATTTTAAATATTGCGTGTAAAGCTGTTGGGTTAAACTTCTTCCTTTAGCAGTGTAGTGATAAATCATCCTTTGCACAGCATTTTGATCATTTCAAGTGGAATTGATTACTCGCCTTACGAATTTTCGATATCAGGAAATGATCCTTAGACATAATGCAAATAAATTTTACTTATTATACTACAAATTAAAAAAATAAAAAATGAAAAAGACTCAAGGATTTAGGAGATCAAAAAATTTTGCAAGAATTGTTCGAAAATAAAAAAGAATTTCATTCAAAGCCTTCATCTTCACGCAGGATCTCATTTTTCAAATAAATTTTAAAACGAAGGCTATTAGAAGGTTACTTTTCAAATCATATCCGCTTCCCTATCGAATGTCGCAACTGATGCTTGCTATTCTGGCAGAAGACGTCTTTGTTGAAAATTACATTCACAATTCATTTACATCACAAAGAAAAGGAGAACTCCCAGGCATATTAAAACTTGAAACAAAAATATCTTTAGAAATTTATATTACCGTTAAACTTTTATCCTTTCCTATCTTCTGCAAAAATGCTACAAATTGTGAAATAAAATTGGCAACATCTTGGGACAACTGCGATGGGAAACTTCTGTTAAAATGGTGATTGTAACATTACACAGTATGTGTACTATTACTACAAGCCATGTAAAATTTCCATTAATGGTAAATAAAATATTTTCCAACTACAACTTGCAACTATATAGTTTTTTCTTTCTCACAGTCATGTCATTTTAATTTTTGAACAACAAATAATTTAAATAAAACCATTCGATGACAAGTCACTAAATTGAACATTTTATGCGGTTAGTTTCCGATGACCGACGGGATTTGAATGCAGTGCTTTCTGTCCGTCGTCGGGTACTGACACAGCGCCTTCAAAGTTAATTTGATATAATAATAGGATATTAAAGACTTGAAACCAGATCTTTTTATTTTAATAGCTAAATCAACACAGCTATTAAAAAACGACGCTTGTGTGATATTTATCACTGAGAAAAATATAAAGTTCAGATTTTCACATCTGTGAATGAAATATTTTCAACTGAAAACGCGTCAAATGAGGTAAAGGTTCTTTTCAATTTTTGCAAGAATAATAATGCAACGTACATGTCTTTATTTTACTATTATATAACAAGGATTAGGCAGTTATTTAAAAGTAGGAAGCACAAGACTTTCGGCTGCATTAGTAACTTTCTTTCGCTTATTAACTGCATTGTGACGTATGTTAAAATTGGCAATATTCATTATTAGTTTACTTGTATAAGAAAGTTTACTTTCTCTGGAATTTGAACAAGAACGACCTTTACTGCGTGTCAGATGTAAAGCATCTATGGATGATTGCTAACCTTAAAAAGATACGTTAAGAATGTCCTCCAGCTTTTGACGGTAAAGCTGATCCATTCGCTTTATATTCTTGGGCGTTTTGATTTCGTTGGGAATATTCTCTTTCAAGTACTTTGCAACATGCTCTAAGACATTAGAATCCTATACATACAAATACTTGGGAGCTTTTGAAGCCCATTAATTTCCCCCAGGCATTTTATTTTTCCTATGCAATAAATTGTTGCTCACTTTATTTTTATTCAAATGAATCAGAAACAAACGATGTAAGTTTTACATGAATTTCCTTGCATTATGATACGCCACATAAAAACACACCTTAACTGAAGCCAGTGACACTTTAATAGATCGTTATTTTTCTTACCTAAACGTAACATCTATTCCCGAAAATCTCATTCTGCATATGAATTTCACAAAGTCTAAAAAATAATGACATCCAAAACAATGAAGAATTCAAGATTTTACTTACTTAAAAGGCTGAATGGCTAGTAAGATAAGGATACAAATTTGATGCACGTAAATACGACTTACCTCCAAATCAAGATACATGACATTGTACATACTGATAACAAGTCTTACAGATCATTAATATTTGCATACCTCATGCAATTTCAAATAATTTATTTTTTACTTACTCTGAAATTCGCCTGGTCTTTTGGCTCAGTAGAACAACGTCACCCGATATTTTAGACTGGAGGCTGATAAAAAAGACAACCATGGCTTTACTTACCATTACTTTATAAATATTACATGAAAATGCTTTATTTTAATAAAAATGCACATGAATGAAATCATATTTAACAACTACATGTTTTCATTATTTAAAATAAGAATGAAAATAGAAATTTCATTAGGGCAGTTTAATGCAGTTATAACACCAGTCATCAGAAACTTGCTTCTGAACGGGATACAAATACTAATTGTAATTAATATGGCTATGTGAACCAGGAAAAGAGAAACATCGTATACACAAGAACGAGCAAGAAATGTTTTCGAACAAATACCACTTTAATTCGTTATAATAGTTGAAGTAAAAGCAATGCCGAAAGAGATTATATGAAAACAAAAGAGTGTCAAGTTACATTTATTTACTTTCTTATTATCGTATGCACAAAACTGAACACATTTCGTGCTTAGAGAACAATTATTTAATTAGTAATAAGCTATTTTAAAGTTATTGACTCATATGCCTTCCCAATATTTGTCTTCTAGCCTCTAAAATAGATAGATGATTGTGGAAAGGAATGTTAAAAACGACACGATAGCTTGGTCGGAAATAATGCTATGTATGACATTGTAAGGAGTGTAAGATATTCTTTCCTTCTGTATTACTTATGGTAATGTGGTCAGCATATCCAACTAGCTGCTGAAACGTTTAGGGATCGATGCATAGAGAAATAATAACTTTTTTTTATTTCTTTCGTATTTTTAACCGTCATAAATGCCATGATATGAATTTAGAGAGAAATAAATCTGTGTTGCAAAGTAAAACGGAAGACAATTGTTAGTAGTTTAATGCTGAGGTTTATCAAATGTGGCTGAATCCGAAGCCAGATCATTCAAACTGAAGCTGTAAGAGGTTTGTGGAAATAGTTATTATTTTATTGAAACACGGGATGTGCAGTAGAAATAGATTGGTCTCCATCACCATAACTTTATACAGGTAGTTCAACAGGAAGTTATACAGATCTCAAGGACTGATCTCAATTATATAATTATCCAAAATTTCAATCCTTTTAACCTTTTAAATAACTTTTTATTTTAGTCAAAACTTCCTTTGTGACTTACGGTACTCTCTACTTGATGTTCTGATGCGCGCCTTAAGAGCTCATGGCGGTCATTCGATATACTCCTAGAAAACCTGGGTTTAGTTTTATATCATTTTAAAATTTTGATTTTAATATCATCAGTTATTTTCAAGGAAAAGACCACCGCACTGAATTTATTTAACAGTTTCACTTGAAATGACTGTACATCTGGTTTGAGAAATTTCATATTAGAACCATATGCGTAAATACTTGGTCTAAAATTTAATAATAAACTCTTAATTTTGTGTCTAACGTTTACCCTTTGTAAATGAGCTCGAAGACTCATGTTCGGTGTGTGCATTTTTAAAACAGATGAAACGCATTTAGTTCATCGATTAATGATACATTTAATGTCCGTTCTGAAAAGGCACAGGCTTTCATGCCCACATGACATTGGCTGATATGATACAGACATGGTCAAATGGGAGAAAAAAATGATAGAGTTTTAAATACAGACTCAGCAAGCAGAGACCTTTCAAAAAACAATGGGGGAACACGAAAATAATTGAAAAGATAATTTAAATTAGATTTTAGAATAAAAGCTATAGAAATATTAAAGAACTGCAAAGAATATATCTTAAGATATTCATGTATACATTGTCAGTTCTACGCATGCTTGTTGAAAAATGCGCCGATAGTTTATTTGCACATGTACTAACAATTCGCGTATGTACACTGGTGTGCAAAAATTAAGGACGAGACGGTTTTTTCAATATAACTTTGTACAAAAGCTTTCCAAATCAACACATTTAATACCGTATCCCAAATACGTAAGATCCTTAATCCATAAGATCCCCAATACGTAAGGACATGAGTAATGTAAGCAACACTTACTAAAAGAGAAATCAGAGGGATAAAAAGAAGCTTTATTGAAAAAGTAGCATGGAGCGCAATGCGACTGAAGGCCGAAACATCCCTGTGATGGGTGTCCAGCAAGAAACATCCGGTCTTTAATAGGGGATATGATCTCCCCTGACTGCTAGGCAGGTTTCACATCATTTGTGCATGCTGGATATGTGGTTGTTAATGAGCTGTTGAGACACTGCTGCTCGTTCCTCTTGTAGCACCAATCGCAGTTTCGGAATCGTTACTGGCGATAAGTTACGTGCTGCCACGGGTCTCCCTAGTAAGTTCCGTACATGCTTGACGGGATTTAGATCCAGAGACCTTGCCGACCAATCCATGTGTTCAATATCTTCACTCTCCAACAGCTCTTCGACAGTAACTGTGCGATGAGGTGGAGCGTTGTCGTCCATGAAGAGGAACTGAGGACCCATAGCCCTTGTGAAAAGACGCATGTAAGGAAGAAGAACCTCGTTACAATAGCAGTCCCAGGTGACGAACCTCCTTGGGAGATATGAAGGTCGGTCCGGCTAGCAAGCATTATGTCTGCTCGAACGAGAACTCCGCGACCTCCAAAACAGTCCCTTTTGATGATGTTGAAGGGGTTATTGCGTGTTCCCCGCTCTGTCCAGATGTGTATGTGTCTAGAATCGCAACTCAGACTAAATCTGCTCTCATCTGTAAAGAGTACTCGTCCCCATTCATTGTCTCTCCAATTCCGGTGTTCCCGGCACCACAGAGAACGCCTTCTCCGATGGGCAGGCGTTAGAGGTACACACCGTACAGGGCGTCGTGCAAACAGACCACCACCGTGCAGTCTTCTGGCCACGGTAAAACGCGATATCGGTCGTCCAGTCGCCTGTGTCTTGTGTCTAGCGATTTCTCCCGCTGTCTGCCGCCTGTTTCTTCTGGCCTGTAAGGCAATATACCGGTCATCTGCGGGTGTGGTTCCTCGTGGACGACCACTACTAAACCCCCGGATAGCTGTTCCTGTAGTTTGAAATTGTCTCCAAAGTCGTGAAACGATGCTGTGAGCAATTCCGAACTCTGCAGCCACACTTGTAACACTGCGGCCTTCCTCCAACTTCCCAATGATTCGACCTCGGGTAAAAGCATCCATATGTCATCTAGCAGATTGATTATTCGCCATTTCTCGCTGAGGCAGCAACTCGTTGTGATTTTAACTGCTATACCGCGTGCAATCTCTTTGCCATAAATACTGATCTTACTCCGACAACATGCTTTATACTACTTAGACACTCCCCCATTACGTCTACCTGCATATCTGCGCATGTGCTACCGTACATCACCTTACTTAGTCTCCTGATTGGTCTTTCTGTCCGCTCTGCCTCTTCGTTCAGCTGATATGCTAATTTTTCGACTTCGTCCTTAATTTTTGCACACCAGTGTATGTTGAGCACGGAAAGAATTTTTTACTGCGATCTGGAAAGTTTAACGAGGATGCTTTAAAAATATTTATCTGTATTCATGAATTAAGGAATCAGCATAAATGCATAACATTCACTTTTCATGTTTACCTGTTGGGATATCAAGAAAATAAAGACTGAAAATGCAAATCTCTGAAATTAGTACGAAAAGATTTTCTGATAATTTCGCCAGTCTGTTTCATACTATTCGCATTCTATAGACTAGAGATGTTCAAGAAGTCAAATCTAATCTACTTTTGAATAATGTACTACAAATTTCCCCTAAACCTAATTTCTCTGAACCGAAATCAGGCTTAATCCAAAAGTTGGAGAGAAACAGCATCAAGCTGTAACTCCGAAAAAAATCCTCTCCAGGTTTTCAATGCTTCAGCGCTCTGTAATCACTGGTTCAGCCACCTTAGATAGACACTGTTGACGAAGGTCTTTATTATCTCATTCGTTAGAGGTAGATATACGTTTTATGAGTAAACCAAATCACCTTAAGATATTATTTATAGAAACTGCAAATTGTGAAACCCAGGAGATAAATTTCTGAATACTGCCCATCCAAAAGCGGCTAACACTGTGGCGATTAAGAGACAGATAAAATAAAATTTCAAAAAAGGATCACTGAGTGTGTAGGGGGCCTATCTAAGGTGATCTATCTTCTAAGTGATAACTAAACGTGTAGTAAATTCTTGCAGAAATACACAAGAGAAGGGGGAAAAGAACCCTTTATTAACTCTTTTAAAATTCACAATGCGTCGACTTGACGCTAAGAAACTACGTCTCACTCGGGCGGTAACTCAAATAACAAGTACTAAACTAAATATTTGAAGATATTAACAAGCAGTAGAATTACGCTACAGGGCTCAGACTATCCTGTTTCCTAAGACAGCGTCAATCACTAGTGGAAACAAAGTAATAGCTGTTACGCCACGTTTAACCAGCAATAAATGCTAAGCAGTAGCTTATGCTACAAAAGCACAGAATTCGCTCACACTCACTGACTTTCCATTCTAGAACTTGGTATTTAAACCTTTTCTTCTCAAAGCCGAATTTGCATAACTTCACGAATGCTATCAAATTTAAATATTCTGCCATTGACAATTAGGGGAGATGAAGGCTTATAGGAAAGTAACTTCAAATCAAATTAAATTGGTCATTTAAAATAAATATAAAACCCTAGAACTATGTAACTTTATTACATATTTTTGCTTAGCTGGTTATAAGTAATTCTAAATGTGATAAGTATTTGTCTGCTGAAGAGGGTTTTTTTTAACCAAATAGTCCGAAAGTTGTTTCGAAAAGTTGGTGATTGAAGAAGGGGATACCTCCATTTGCGATGGGACGTTTAAAATTGAGCTGGATCTTAAGCAGATAGCTCTAGAATGCCTTGGTGTAACAGAATATTTCAGTTTAGTATTTTGGCTATTGAAAACAGTTTTTACCTGCTATACGAACAAAAGGTTTATTAGAAATAGATTCTTCTCAGATAATTCGAATAAACAGGCCACATACTTCTGAACGATAGGAATTTCATATTGAAATTTTTATTTCTAAATTCATTCTTATAATATGATAGTCCATAATACAACATAGATTAAATTCAAAACAATCTACTACATCCCAGACTCACAAGTTCTTTTTTTTTCTTTGAAAAGCTAAAATTGCTGTAAATAGATCATAAAGTGCTTCCAAACAAATTGTTCGCTGCAAACCACGGCGAATGGTTTGTGAGTTCATAGTTTATAACCAAGCTTGTGATCTCTTTTTTTTCCTTCTCATTTGAGGATTCCCCCCCCCCTTTTCATCTCTTGTGCGTGGCGCCAAAAGTCAATTATTTGCGCCGCCCGTCAAAAGATCGGCTTTTCATTAGAATCGCCATTTGTCACGATGCAGTGCACGTCTGCGGGATGGAGTGGGATGGGGTTGATGTAAATAAAAGCTATCTCCAACGGGGATAAAATCAATACCATTTTATTTCGCAATTGGTGAAGATAGAAGAAAATATAGGGTGATGCGGCGATCTATTCCTTCAACGATATACTTTGATGTCCAGACTTTTATGTAAGTCAGATGCTTCAAGTAAGCTTAAAATAAATCTAGCTGCAGCAGCACCAATTTTTGGAACTCTCAGTTCGAAATTCAGCATTTTGGAGCATCGTTTTTTTCCTGCAGGTATAAAAACTACCTAAATGCAAGAATAATTAGTAGGTTATATGATGTCAGTGCCATTTTTTAATTTGGTATTTTATTACTTGTTGGTAAATGTGTCGTTGCCCACAGTGAAAGAGTGGATTACAGAAAAAAGCTGGTTGTTGGTCTCGCGTTTTGCTTACTATGATTGGCGGGCATTGTCCTTCCGGAGCATGTAACTTTAAAACGAGTTAATTTCTTGTAAAACGTCCTCCACAAATCCTCCTTCTTTGGGCTGATAGCGCTCGATTGCTTTTTTTAGAAATAAAAAACCTCAAATGCATCTTTTTCATTTAGCGCTTTTACCTGGGCTATAAAAGACTAATGTTCTATCTATTAAAGCCATTTAGACAACTATTCAAATCAGCAAAGAGCAGAAAAACAAACCGACAGGGTTTGCCATTTTTCTGCTTCGCATTAAGCTGCAAATTTTAATTTCTTTAGAAATTAAATTTCTTTGAGCCTTATTTATTGTAATAAACGCATGAGACGCGTATGTCCCAGCCCGTATGTCAGCTAAGTTGCTGATTCAAACAATTTCAGATTATTTAGGTTTTTTAGAACCATGATTAGAGACTTTTACAATGTTTTTAACTTTGCCGAAAGGCTCGGGTTCGATTCCCGGAGAAGGCATGGATGTTTGTAAATGTATAGTGTCGGTGTGGCATGGCGGTACTTTATATATGTGGCCGAAAGTCCTTTCGTGTGGTTTGGTGGAATATGTGAGAGGTGGGAGAACTTCGGACTCGCCCGCCAGCGACAGGCGTACCTTGAGTGCTCCTTGCCACGAGGATTTTCGTTTGCTTAGGCTGATGTTGCTGTTAGACACGTGAGCGTAAGTAATAACAACAAAAGTTTTTTAAAGCAACTATGCTTTGTTCCAGATTCGACCCGGGGATCTTCTAATTTGATAGGTTCCACAGCGGCCTGGGGGGTAAAATCGCTGAATACTGATAGTTTAGTCCGGGGTTCGAAATTTCGTGGTTTTCCTCATGTGTAACGTTATATGAGCCAGCTCGCCGTAGAAAGTCCTCTACGAAGGCATCCTTCCTCTTAATGCAGACAGCTCTCAAGTGCTTTGTTATAATTAAATCAACCAATCAATCTAATTTGTTATCTGGAGATGCTAACCACTTAAACAACGACAACACGTGTGCGAAAATGTGATAATTCTTTATGCGCTTAGAATTCAGTTTAGTAATTCAGACTCATATTTTAGTTTCAAATACAAAGTCATATTTTGGTTTTCGTTATCTACGTATGTATCTAACGAAAACAAAATATAAATTTTCACAAATACCTTCAAGATTTAGGACAGGAGAAAATCCTTGTGTCTAAAATTGGGGGTCCAGAGATTTTAATATCGAACAGCGTAGTAATAGTGACAGAAATTATTTTAATTAATTATAATAATGCTGCGAATGTTCATAAAATGAAAAGTTGGATATACACAGTCCAGTCACATTAATGTGACCACCACGTACTTTCCATGTCAGAGTTAAATAACCAATCACAGAAGGCAGGTGGCAGCACAGTGCAGTTGAGCGTATATAAAGGGTGTGTGAGGGCTTCGGAAAACATTTCAATCGTTGGCGTAATGCAGAAACGAAGCGATTTATCCGACTTCTAAAAGGGCATGATCATTGGCTTTCGGGCCAAGGGTGGAAGCATTTCCGAAACGGCTGAGTTTGTGAACTGTTCGCGTGCCGCCGTGGTAAAAGTGTACCGTGCATGGCAAAATGGGACTGTCCAAAATCAGCGACGTGGCAAATGTGGTGCACCACGGGCCATAGATGACAGAGGCGAACGACGGTTGCGGAGATGCGTTCGGGCAGATAGACGGGCTACCGTTGAGCAACTGACCACCAAAATGAACCAAGGGGCTACCAAAAGTGTCTCCCAAAGTACTATTCAGCGAACATTGCTGCGTCTGGGCCTCCGAAGCAGACGCCTGGTTCGTGCACCTATGCTGACTGCTGTTCATCGACGGCGAAGGCTAGAATTTGCACGCCAGTACAGCAGCTGGACGTCCACTGAGTGGCGACAGGTTGCGTTTTCGGATGAATCGCGTTTTATGCTCCATCGGACAGATGGACGTTGGCGTATAAGGCGTGAAACCTCTGAAAGGAACCACCCTGCAACCATTGCCGGAACGGTCCAAGCTGGAGGCGGGAGCATTATGGTCTGGGGAATGTTTTCCTGGCATTCTCTAGGTTCACTGATCATTGTGGAAGGCACAATGGATCAATACAAGTACGCATCTGTCCTTGCGGACCATGTTCACCCCTACATGCGCATTCCTCAGGATGATGGCATCTTCCAGCAGGACAATGCGAGGTGCCATACAGCTGCCAGTGTACGTGCGTGGTTCGAAGAGCACCAGGATGAGTTTACCGTCCTCCCCTGGCCAGCAAACTCACCTGACTTAAACCCAATCGAGCATCTGTGGGACCATCTCGATCGAGTTGTTCGCGCCATGGATCCTCAACCGCGTAATCTAGCGCAGCTGGCCACGGCATTAGAGTCGGCATGGCTCAACATCCCAAAGAACACCTTCAGGGACCTATGTGACTCTCTTCCTGCACGTCTCGCAGCAGTCCGCTCTGCGAAAGGTGGTTATTCTGGCTTTTGACAGATGGTCACATTAATGTGACTGGACTGTGTATTATATATTAAGTGCATTATAAACTACAGATATGTTGAGTCTTTTTATAAATTTTTATTATGTTAGGACAAAAACCCGCAATGCCCTCACCGGGATTCGAGCTCCAGAAACTCGATAGATACGTGGATAATATTCGCATGATGGCGTAACTGCCCGAGGAATTTGCTAAGACTCAGCAATAAGAATATATAATCATTATTATTCGATTAAAAGTTATTATATATATATATATATATAATTAAAATGAAATTCTACACCAACTGGATGAACAATTTTAAGTTACTTTACATTCTATCGCATCGTACGCTACCGTGTCTTCTATCGCATGTTATATACGGGTATGAAATCTAAAAATATCCAGCAGCTAGAAGCTGCCTGACATCACAAAATCTTCATGACTGCTAGAATTTCTTCTACGGCAGAAAAAGCAAGCTGATGGAAAAACTTCAATCTGACTGGAAGGCTGAAACGATGAACAACTAGGATGATAACGCGTAATCTTTTATCCATCCAAGATAAAGGTTGCCTATTCAGCAAATATGAAACCGTTGAATCAACAATGAAGAGCGATAGAACAGTTCTCCTGAGCTAATAAAAACTCCTCTATCCCTTAGGCGTTCTCCAGAAATTAGGAATAATACAGAGCTTTCAGCTGGTGGAGGCAGTTTAGCAAGCGCAAGCACGTTGATAAATTAATATTCATTTTCTGAACGAGTATAGAGCTTTTATTATTTTTTTACATCCTAGCAAGAACACCAAATGTATAATTTCTTGACAAAAATATTATAAAATATGCCAAGATTTGATATTTAAGCCCCTAGTTGTTGTTTGATAAAGATTAATAAAGCCATTATTATTGTCAAGTGTCTTTAAATAATGGCTTACGATAATTGACTCTAATATTGGTACCATTTATAAAAGCAGTCGCTCAAATTAATGGAATTCGATAAATTTGCTGAAATAAAGCATTCATCAGAAAACTATAATGTAAAATGAGTCATTTGAGAAAATAATAACGCCTGATAGATGGTGGCATTTTCACTTTGCGAAGAAAATTCTGCGCGAAGCAAAATAGGACGCCATTGCCTGTTCTCTCGATAGAGTCCTATTTTGCTTCGCGCGCGTCCTATTTTGCTTCGATCTTTCATTTATCTTAAAACTATGGCAGTTCATTGTTTAGGAGTTTGACGGAGTATGCCATTTAGAAACAATGGGCACTTCTTAATATTATTTTGAAGATTTTCGATGGTGATAAGCGATGTTATCATTATACTAAATTACTGTTGTTAACATATAATTTAAGTGCAACTATTACGCATTATATTATTACTTTAATTTATCATAACCTCAAAGAGAGGAGTTATTATTTCGTTAACGCGAATTTCTCCATCCGCTAGTAAAATAGAACTTCTTCTCTGTCCATCCGCAGGAAATATTTGTTGCAAGTTTCATGGGTCAAAGATTCAGGAGAAAGGATGTAAAACTATGGTTTAAAAATATCGTCTTATTTATTACATAAGCGCAAAAGTCTCCAGGAGGCATTATGAATCCTAGTGAGGGTAATGCTGATTTCTCCTATTTCAGGACTTCAGAAAAGTTTTAGAAATGACTCTACACTGGAGCTCGAACTAAAATAGGTAGATGATAATTCGTCACCAATGGGATACGGGAATTCGGATCTTTGCTTCCCTATTCGCCCTTTGAATGGCAAAGAATGTAAGGTATTTCCTTCCTCCTTACCTTGTGCCTTCGTGGTGTGATTGGAACACGTCCGGCCAGCTGTTGGTAGATTCGCAGTTTGAACCCTGGCGATGTTAACGCGGATTAACCTTCTTTAGCGTCTAAAAATTTCTAGATTTCTGTACAAGTGGTGCCCGAAATAAAATATGGTGAACGATAATTCGTCATCACCCTAATTTAGCACCTCCTCAGTCCTTTAAGTAGGAGAAAATGTAAGGCATTTTCTCCCTATTTACTCCTTGCCTTCATGGTGTAACTAGGAAGCACGTCTGCCTAGCAAGTCCGCCTAAGAGTTCGAATCCCGGTGAGAGCATTCCCTATTTTTCATGTTCCAGACAAATCTAACGACTCTAGAATCTTCCTTGTGTTCATTTGTTGGAGATTTATTCTTAAACGAGTAGATATATCCAATGTGTATTCGTATGCCTTTTTCTCTTTGAAAGCGTATCATTTTCATAAAATAATCAACATTTGTCTGACATGGCTTTCGGTATCAAGCCAAATGATATTATTATCTCTGTATCCTCAAAATTACACTTGGAACATCAAAACCATTGCTTAAATTAGACAAGTAAAGCAATTTTCTACGGTATAAATTAGGCCTTGGGATGTAAAACCTACGGTTAAGATTCCTAACTAATATGCTTAATGCCGTCAGTTTATCTTAAGAAATATGGATAAAGTCAATATGTAAATAAATATGGTGGAATAAATAGCTTTTTTTCGAACTTTAACTCGAATAATAATAGTAATTATACTCCTGTCACGGAATTATATTCCTTTTTATTCATCTTCCTCTCTGTACTACAAAGTGGTGATAATTTTTATTGCTAACTAAATTATTATAAGTGTATGATTTCCAACGGCTCTAAAAGGAATTTCTGAGTTTGAGAACTGTCTGAGTCATATTTATACACCAGAGAAAACATAAGAAAAGCTGAACGCAACCAGCTTATTTAATATAAGAAGGGGAAAGACGTGAAAAGTAAACAGTTGTTATTCAACATTGCTATCTATTTGGTCAAAGATGCACGTACGCGATTCTTCGAAGTAAGGATAACCATATGTAAATTAAAATACAGCAAGTCAGAAATAAATTTCATACATTCAGTCGGAACTATGTTCATACATTACATACGTAAAAAGCATTTCATAGCAATAATAGCATGCTACTATAACAAATACAAGTGATACAAATCAAATAAAGGCTGGATTTTATCAGCTTGTAAGGTTTATTCTAATTTTATAACATTTATTTTAAGTTTATGCACATTTGCTATCCATTCTAGCTTCAGCTTACAATTTCCTACGAGAACGTATTTTCAGAAACGCGGTTAATGCAGATGAGTAAGAGGAGTATTTAAGTCGATGCTTCACTGATTTCGCTAGAGAGCTCGAGTTCCTGACTAGCGCGCGTTTGCCTTTGCCTACATCTATCTCTAAGCTATTGCTACGCTCGGGCGTACTTTAGGCCCTTGATAGCTTCCCCGACTAATTGAGATTTAGGGGCCAACTACTTAGAATCTTGATAGCTTCGGCTATATCTTTTAGTTAAGCATTTGTTAAGTTTAAATTCTTATTAATTTGAGTTCAAGGCCTAAGTGGAGGCTCTGCTCTACGCTCCCAGATAGGAGCAGTCTGTGTTCATCCTTATTTTGAGAAATAAAGGGTAGTTAACCCTTCTTGACTCTTATATCCCTGTTCACACACTTAAGCGATTATTCACTTATCAGTGTAAGGGGCTTCTCACATTGAACTGTGAAATAAAAGGGTGGAACCCCACAAGCTAGTAAAGCGCTAAGTGCACAATGCGTATTTTGTTTCCTTCAAATGCCTTCCGAAAACTTCTGTACGAGAGCCACAAGAATTAGTATTAATTGTAGCTACTAATTAACTGCAAAAAATTCGTAGTAGAGAAACTTATATTTTTAACGTGAGGGAGAGGGAGATTTGACAAACACGAACGCTTGAAAGGAATGTTAATGTAAGGTAATTTAACGGACTTAATGATGTTTGTTTTCCTCTCTCTCTCTCATTTACTTGTGCCCTCTATTTTCTGTTAACAATAATACCATGCTTGAGCTCTCCTTGAGAATGATAGAGCTCTTTAAACGAATTTAAATGTTGTTCATTCATTTGTTGTAATTTTTATTTTTCAGTAATTAATATAAACAAAAGAAGTCTTGTATCAATTTACAAGGAAAAATTTACAACTGAACTGTAAAATCTTTCCTTATGTACATTCATTTGGAAATTTCAGTATTTTAAATTAAATTTTATGTGAAGATGAATTTTTCATCCCTGAGTATTGTCGATAAGATTATATAAAATGAGTTTAATTTCATTACATTAGCCTTATGTTAGTCCGATCAGTGTTTAAACTGTTCACACAAGCAAGCGATTATTCGCTTATCAGTGTAAGGGGTTTCTCACATTGAACTTTGAAATAGTGTTTAAAGTGCTTAAAATTTTATTTTTATGAAGTACGGGGAAGGTATTTCAGTATACAAAATAGATTTTATGATTTTATTCATTACTGATAAGACAGTTCTCTTATGTTTATTTACATATTTGTTACTTTAAACACTAACACGAGGAATAAGTTTACTGAACTGGAGGAAGTATTATGTAAGTGTGAGAAGAACTGAATAGCTAGAAATGGAGAATTCTACTTGCTTTGGAATTTAGTCGACGATTGACTAGAGAGGTTACTGTTGCTTATTAAATAATCGAAACACTTTCGTGTAATAATGAAAGAGAAAAACATTTAAGCACTATCTGTGCATGTTGGTTTAACTCAATAAACAATATTTTTGAAGCAATAAATTTACTAATATTTTACATAAATGAGCTAATGTAAACATTTCGATACGAATGCTATAAATGTAAACAATATTGTAAACAATATTAATGAGCTTAAAATAAGATAGCAGATTTCCTAATATATTGAAGTTAGCGTTCATTTTTAATGCTCTATAAAAATAAATTTTTTATTAAATTGAAAAAACAGATTGTTATTCATAAAAAATTAGATTTACTATTAGTATTTCTATTATCAATAATTAGATATTAATTATTCAATGTCGTTCACAAAACGTACAAAAAAACTGGAATAATGTAGAGTTCGTCTCTATTTTTTTGAAGATTAGATGCCAACCGTTTCTTTCGCCTATGCATACAATAACAATTTGGTTGATATGCATTGTAAACTCCTTAATTTTACGTTCTCCAATTACTCGGTCTTTCATAACCATTAAAAGCTTTCTGTAACGAGTTTGTCACTGAAAATTTGTTCTCCGACAGCCTGTTTTACGAAAGATCTTCTAATGTTGTAGTTAGTTCGAGAAACTTTTACTCTGAGTAATTATATTTTATGCAGAATAAATAGAAACTTCCGTATATATAACTGCAAAACAGATTTACTCGCTTGTTGCTATGACATGCAGAGCGGTGGGAAAATTATTTACTGCGAAGCAGAAATA
>KK114356.1:10883-80007 GCA_000611955.2 Stegodyphus mimosarum | reverse complement strand
TATTTACTAAGCAGAAACTGCGAAATTTTAAAATAAACTTTCACGCATCTGAAGAAAAATCCTTCTTTTCGGTTGATGCCATACTTTTATAGAATAAGAAATGATATCACTGAGCTGCTTTTGCGGTTCAAAGGAAATCCTAAAGCTGAAAGGCTGGGAGTGCATTTGGAAAATCTCACAGCTGGGCTCCTAAAGATTGAAATGCCTGCATTTCACCATTTTTGGACACGAATTCTATTTGAATTTGAAACATACAGATGTAGTTCAGAAACGGGGACTGGATAAAAATGTACTCAAAATATGTCTTGTGAATCTAGTAGGTGAGCATACAATCAATGTATATAATCAAAGGGTACATAGTTTGTTAAAGAATACTAAAAATAAAGTTTGTAAAAATTTATTTTAGAGACCTCACAGAAGTTAGTAGTTTTAGATAGACTAGCTCTGTACATACGTTTTAAGAAAAAACAATACTCCACAGAATAGGTTAGAGAATAGTTAATAATAATAAAATAGGATAGGTTGTTTAGTCTAGTATTAAACAGAAGAGTTTACTTACGTCTAGCCAAGAATGAATAAATTAATTAGGCATAAACCACCTTGTTTCTTGATACTAACAGCATATTTCGTAGTTATCCGGCTCAAAAGAAGTAGATCTAAAATATGCTACATTTTGAACATGTTCGAGAAGTGTTTAAACTTTTAAATCTCAAAACGGTTAATATAATATGCATTTCCTAATTACAACTTCATTTGAGAAAAGTACTTTTCAGCAGATTTAGAAATATTTAAATTAGTCCTTAATAAAATGAAAAACGCGTGAAACTAGGATTCGACTTGAAACTCTTAGACCTTTTGCCATTCAAGAAATCACGCGTTTATTTCATGCTCCAATTAGTTATCATTTACCGTTGATCGCATTAGGACTGAAGTTTGTAATAAATTAATTCATAACTCTAAATTACCGGCAGTCGTATTGTATTCAGTTTAGGTTTGATATTTAGGCTAAGTTTTAAAGAAAGTTTTAGCTCAGTTTAGTGAGCTTTTCTCGAGTCGCTAAAGTAGAGTTTATACTTTAAGATACAGCAAAGTTTGCAAAGAGAGTTTGTTAAAACGTACAGCTCCTTCTTCCCGGCATATAAGAAAAATCATCATAAATTCTCTTCTGTCAAAATTCTTTGAAGCGGAAAAATACAAATTAATAGGCAAGACGTTTTCTGTAAAATAAAAAATTTTGCCAATCATTGAGTATTTGCTTAGAAACAAGGTAAACTCTGTAGTCCAACTGGAAACGTTTTAAAAATATTAATGAAAATTTCAAAGCGTGAGTTAGCGGGATCAGAAAGCATGAAAAGCGGGACAGTTTTAAAGTTGTAGCTTAAATTTTAGAATTGAAGAAAAATGATGAAAGTGCATAAACATAGAAAAGGATTGTAAAATTATATTTAAATTTTAAAAAGTATTTCTCCCGCCTTCTTAGCATGCCTTCGTGCTGTACTCGTGAGCACTCTCGGCGCTTATTCGAGAGGTCCGTGGTTCAAGTCCCGGCGAGGGCATTGCTCATTTTTCATCTCTCCTGCTTTCAAAAAATACCTAATGTCTCTAAAGTGGCGCCCGAACTAAAAAAGGTGGTGGATCATGATTGTCCGCCACCAGGATTTGGCGGCTGGATCCCCCAAATCCCCAATCGCCCTTTAGAAGGGGGAGTATATAAAGTATTTCTCCCGCCTTCTTATCATGCCTTCATGCTGTAGTGGTCAGCATGCTCGACGCGTGTTCGAAAGGTCCGTGGTTCGAGTCCCGGCGAGTTCATTGCTCATTTTTTATAACTTCTGCTTCAAAAAAATCCTAATGACTCTACTAGTTAATGGATAAATATTACGAAAAGTGAAATTCTTTCCTCCCATAACTTATATTAGAATTTAAAACTAATTTTGTTTGTCCTTTGATCTGGTTTTAAGAGCACTGCAGCTAAGTATCTGACAATATGTCGCATATGTTTTACAGTCTGTTAATAATTTTCGGCCCAAATAAAAAACTCTGGTCTGATAATTTTGCGTAATTTGTTAAGGTAACTGCAGATTTCTACACGAGGCATATTAATTAATATTTAGGATCCCCCAATTTCTCTTATTTTTATTATCTGACTTTGTAACTGCTTTTGTATTATTTTTTATATTTATATACAAGATGCTTCATTTTACTATTACTTTTTGTCCTTATTTGATGCAAATCTTTTATTAGTTATTGAAAGTTAATGAAAATTATTATAAATTAAAAAGTTTTATTCAAAAGGGAGTCACGCTTTTCATTGAACAACTTTATTAATGGCAAAGTACGCTAGGATTATCTGCTAAGGGAAGGGATCCCTTCATGGAAGATTTTTTAAGTGAAACTGGCTTACATCCACGTTACACATGGAGAAAATCATGAATATCAATATAGGGGTTTTTGACTAGGATTTAAAATGGTAGTTAACAAAGTAAGTAATGCATGTATGCTTTATAATATTTATTTACTTTTAGTCTGATTGCGCCTTTAGTCCAATAAAATTCTAATTGACAGTCGTGTTGGATTAATGATATTGAACACTCTCTTTGCTATATTTTGAACAATAACAAAAAGAGAAAAATTAATTTTCTTTCTTTCAAATGTATATTTTACGATGAACTTCATACTTAAAACCTAATTACAGCTACACATTTTACAATGAATTTTAACGAAGAATAACTATATATGAATTCTATGGATGTTTTAAACACATAAGCTTAAAATGTATTTCAAACATCCATTGAAAATTAACAGTAAAAATGTTCTTTTAAGTGCTAATAATTTAACGCTTTTGGAGCAAGACAGAGTATAGAATTTTATTTTCAATTAGAAAGTTTTTATTGTACATAAAACGAAATTTTCTGTTTATGTTGGAGCCGAAACAAATCCCTCGTTTTTAAAGCACACATTTACAGTTTTCCACTTTAACAGTACGACGTCACACAACATGTGTAGTTTGGATACTCTCGTAAGCAACTTATTTTTTATGAATGAATTAAAATACAGTTCTGTCATTTTGTTTCAGTGTAAACGAACATTAAAAAGTAGCTTGTATGACTTTAAGAGAACTTGAAAAGGAAGAAAGGAACATGAACAACATATCACGTATAAGAAAAGTAAACGCTGAACAATGCAGACAGCTAACGTCATATAGCGTCTTTACGTCTAGCTGCATATTGTCCCGGTTCCATATTAAAATCCCCTCACGTGTTATACACGAAAGAGTTTAGAAAGCGAGTAAAAAAATGATTCCTAAATAGCAATGCAGCCAGATGCTGGTTAGGCCAAGAGTGTTCGTCCAAAATAGCATCACCTGAAAGAAAGAGATAAGTTGGAGACAAAGCGAAACCGAAGAAAAGAATGAAGCTGGAAGAGCACCAGATGGCTAAAAAAAGATATTCATTTGCCAGAATCTCCACTGATTGATTCCGTTGCCTTTGCTTATTAATGTGCAGCATGCAGCAATTTAAAACTATTTCTGAGTCATGTGTCTTTTTCACTCATAAATTCACATTAAGCGACATTTGGCACAAATATTTCGGAAACTCAGGATCTGTGATGTCATTCAATTCTTACCATCTCCAGCTCCTTCGTAGAGATAATTGCCAAGGAAACGCATTCATTATTCAAAATCTTCGTTAGGCGGTTTAGTAGTCCGTATTATGAATGAAGTAGTTTCATCGCAGTATGCTCTTTTTTTATAACAATTCTCAGAGCTACGTCTTTATCAATCAGTGGAGTTTTATTCATGAATAATTTACAGAAAGGTAACAGTAAGTAGGCTTCTGAAAATACTACTTCTCCGAAGACAGTAGATTTTGTAATTAAATTTAAGTTGTCGGTGGTTAACGCAAAGGCTCATTTATATATAATGATAAATTGATGACTAGGGTTTATCCGAATATATAACTCAAGTACTGTCTTATTTTTGGGTAAATTGAAGTGCTATTAATTCTTTTTAACGGTAAAACGCATATTTTAATTTATTTATTTGCTTGAATAAATAAATAATTTATTATAATTTCTGATCATGTAAAAAGGCAAAAAGTGGACTAAAATGTCTTGCTATAAATGCTGTAGCATATGAGCATTAGGAAACGAAAATTATTTGGCAAACAATAGTATTATTGTTCTTCTTCTTCTTAATTATTAAATATAAACGACGTTAATATTGTCATTATGACTAAACATAAACGATGAATAAACGAATGGTGAAAGAAGGTACAATACTCAAATGCAATCGCTGTTTAAGTAATAAAAAGCGAATATAGCCTAAACGTGATAAGAAAATTAGTGGTACACAGCTATTTATTAAATTTATCACTTTCAGTTGATTTTCATATTGTTTCTCATAACAGCAACAGCGCAATTGCCTGAGCATATTTGAAAGGATCATAAAACTTTGAATTTAACGTTATAATAGCAAATTTACAAAACGTATATATCCTTTAAGTGCTTCCAAATTCGATTCATTCATTATGTTTGTAGCATATTATGTGCATGACGTATTAATGAATGTGATAAGTTTTAAAGGATGATTTAAAAGTAAAGTCAAGTAGGAAGAGAAGAAGTAAACAGAATATGTATTATTATTATTTAATGTTTTGCTTACGATAGCTAGCTAAATTCGAAACATTATTCAAGTAAACCGTTAATTTTAGTAAGGACTCTCTTATTTTAAATTTTAACTGCCTGTTACTTATTGGATTTGCTCGCACTTATTTAACGCTTTTCATTTTATTTGCTTAATTTATAGTTTTTGTATTGCCTGATTTACTTGTTTTACTTAAACAGTATTAACTTATTTACTGACAACTACGGTGAACTAAACTGCAGAAAAACTGGTAGATATATTATTGAAATGTATCTACAAAGCAAGTGTATGCGAACACACATAGTAACTATGCTTCTTAAAAGAAAACGATATGTGTTTCAAATGGTTAAATTCCTTTGTTATGTAACTCTAAACTCGTGTTTTGTCTGGGCAAAATCTGGCTTGAGCGATATTTTAGCTTTTTTCTCATTTTGCGCTTTTTGTTTTTCCTCTCGTTTAGCTTTCTTTTTCTTAAGCATATTAATGAAATCCTGAATCCTATTTTTTAAGCTACCTCAGTATTTGCAATGGGAATACAAAAGCCATAAGTGGCATTCTTCCCTTAAATACTTGGGAATACATTTACAGCCATTTTGGAATACATCCCTGAATAATTACTTTATTTGGGAATACAATTTAGCCATTATTTGTGAATTTATTTAGTTTGCTCTTCCTAAATAACAATAGCTATTTAGAAAGAGTTACTGACGGTTGTCCTCGTAAACTGCATTTAAATAAATTCTGTTATATAATGCCATATCACTGCTTTAGTGCATGCTATGCACATGTTCGAGGACAGATTTAGGATGGCAATGAAAATAGATCCAAACTTAATGCCGCCACTGAAGCCATCTAGGAGCTCTCATGCCAGTGTGAAACACTAGAAATGCTATTCGATTTCCTTACTTTTTTAAATGTAACTTAATTGTCTTTCCTTTCTTCAACAGCAGTTCTTTTGGGATGAAATGTAGGTTAGTTACTGCTAATGTATTAAGGATCTTTAACAGATGCAATGAATCATATTTTAATCAGCCATTAGTTTTATTTGCTCTGTTTTATTTGCTTTGTTTTTGTTATTTTTTTAGCTTCTTTATTACGCTTTTCTAAAGTATTATATAAAATTTTTGAAACATATTAAGAAACTCTTAGTTTTAGTTGAAACTAGGCAAAGCACTTTCAAATAATATATTATTCTCAAACTAATAGCAATGCACAGAACTATAATAATAATGGTATAGAACAGGGGTTCTCAACCAAGACCGAATTTCATAGTTTCAGAGAGGGGGAGAGGTCAACCTGACTAAATCTGCTACCTGCTATACGCTTAAAAATAATCTCTAAATCTAAATAAATGGACGTGTATTTTTAAAATTTTCAAGAGGTAGGTAGGAGGACCTTCTAGCGGTGGTAAGATAGATTCATAGGAAAAAACAGGCTGATAACCACTGGCATAGAAGAACTACCTTAAAATTTAAATTTTTAGCATGATTTTGAAGTGACAAGATTTTTTTTCAATCTCACCATAATTCAACATTTCGTCTTTCCTATCAGCAATAATTTAACTGTTAAACATCCCTTCTGTATTCATTCGGTTAATAACCAGTATTTAATCTTTAGAAATTCACGGTCTAATAGTTAAATTCTTATGAGGAAAACATTTACAAATAACTGAAATTTGAGAAAACATGAAAGAAAAAATTAAAATAAAATAGGAAACAAAGGCAGAAATAAAGATGAAAACTGCAGAATAGCAGAAAGCATATAAGCTGAGAATATTACGTACCTTGTTGATTTACAACAGGTCAGATGTGTTTTTATTCTATTTTATTATTAGCAGTAAGAACTCGCAAATTTTGATATAAAAATTCCAGGTGATGTATTAACGTTCAATCAATACTGTCCATGAGATTGATGCAAAAACGCATTGTCAGAATTTATTTGGTTTAGATATTGCGATAACATTTTCAGGGGCTAATGGAAGTAAGAAACAGCGTAGACTTCAATTACGAGTATTTAAATCAATACTGCAGTCTTAGACTGTTATTACTCCTCTTTCAAGATACCATTTTTCTGCTGCGATGAGCTAAAAACAAATTCTCCGTCGGATACCCCTGAGGTGCTATATTTAAGACTTGGAGGAATTTCGAAGACACAATTCGTGTTTCGGAAGTTTTGTTTTTTTATTTCTTAATCATTAATGGGAAGGCTATCCGTGACAGTCCTAGAAAAATTAAATGAGAGGAATCAGCTTTTTGTGTGCGGAACATGTACAGGTCACTAAATTTATATTCTTAGAAACTATTAAGGCGGGTTTCAAGCTGTATTTTCATCTTACTGTCCAGTTAAAACGATTCGTTTATTAAAATACCAAAAAATATTGAAAAAATGGCATTAATTTGCGGCCTGTTAAAATCGTGAGGTGGATCATTGCAGACCAAACAATACGAATACATT
Organism: Stegodyphus mimosarum; assembly: GCA_000611955.2. Taxonomy (NCBI): domain Eukaryota; kingdom Metazoa; phylum Arthropoda; class Arachnida; order Araneae; family Eresidae; genus Stegodyphus; species Stegodyphus mimosarum. The sequence continues at coordinate 72,908 of KK114356.1, read as the reverse complement.
GGAACATCCAAAAAACAATGCATACAGTCCCCTGGATTATTATTAGACAAGAGAAGCAAATAAATGTGGCCTTGACACGATTGGCTCGCATCCTGAAGCCGGAAAATTCGTCAGCAAAGATGGCTCCTCTTGTCACAATCATACTTCCGATTATTTGCCGTCTTCGATCGTCAGATACCTTTCTAGACCCACATCAGAGGGAGTTGCACCACAGGAGAATGACCCAACTTAGAATGCACCGCAGCGTCAGCCACAAATCCATCAAACTAAAGCTCAAATTGAGCTCGTTTTTCGCACGCTTTGCCAACATTTGTAAATCACGTCAAAATTAAGTTTTTTAGATTAAGATTTTAGGAAATTAAGTTTTTACTCCAGAATTTATTTTAGGGATCGTTATCCTCACTGGAAGGGAATGACTTCAGTATTAACATTTATCAGTTCACATGTACTTGTATCTTTCGTGGAAAGATCTTGAGTTCAAGACCGTTTCTTTTACAGGTCTGGAAATTTCTTTCAAATATTTAAGTCTCATACTGAGGAAAATTGCATTATGAAGTTTTGTGATACAAATGAAAGTAATTTAAAATAATCTATCTCTCTTGCCTAGTCTTCCGCTCTGTTGAAACATTTATATAAAAGGAATATTCGTAATCACCTGTAAGCTGCGAATTCTTGAGATTTTCATTTATTTCATCATGCAACTATTTTTACAAAAGCTTCCAGCGCAAGCCCATTCTTAAAAGCTAGTTTAGCAAAGTGAAGAAATTATTTAATTTAAAGTGTTCCGAGATAATTAAATTAAAAAGACACAAAGCCTTTTACTCAGCTTGATATCTATCCCTAAATTTGCAAATCTTATCCCTATGCTGCCCTCTTTACGGTCTTCTAATGAAATTATCTTGCAATATGAAGTTTCGAGTTTATTCTTTATTAAAATTGCTAGGTAAAGAAGGCTTTTCTCTTTTTGATTTCTGAGTAATGGAAGAACCTCTATTTAAAAATTCTGTTTTATCAAGAAGGTAAAAGATTCTTTGCTTAAATAGCACATATTTCCACTTATTATGCATCTTTTTAGAATTAAATTCTTATTTATTCAGACCTTTATAAAATCTAACAATAAATGCTTTTATTTCTTTGTATTTTTATTAAAAATAGCACAACATAACTTGCGATGCATTCAAATTATCCGTAAACTACTTATGTTAAATTTTCGAAAAACTGTTTATAATGTATCAAATAAGGAAATTAAAATGTGCGATTTATTAAAACCATGGAAATTATGCATGTTACGTTTTTCATTTATATTCCAGTTTGAAATTTAGATCCCTTCAGAATAAATTGAAGATGCTTTCCATTCTTTTAATTCGTTAAATTGAAGAGATAAAGTATTTAGTTAGGCTAGAAATTATTAGATTTTGGTATGTTGTTTTAAACTAACGAATGACATTAATAAACTAAACCTCTTTGTTCACAAATATGAGTAATAAATTTACACGATATTAATTTGAATCCAACTTAATTTCCCAAACAAAATTATGTCTGTTTATTCACGAAAAAGTCTATTATTCACGAAAGAGACATATATGAATCTGTTGAAATTTACACATTGTTAAAATGGTTCATTCTGTGCATTGGTTTTTAAACTGAGCAAAAGAACAAAGTTAAATCAATATAATTTGCTAAGGCAAATATGTACGAGCGAATTTTTAGTTACGTCCATTGCATTATTGACATACATTTCGTAAACGGTATCAGATGCTTAAGTACTTCTAATTTAGCGGAAAAACATCTTTGCATTTCTGTTAATGACATGTGGATAACAAAAACCTAGGGCCAACTAATTCTACATTTTATAGCCCATTTTTATCATTCCACTGTTTCCTGTTTCTAAAACATAATGTCAGAAGAAGTAGATCAATTACTTTAAGCTTCTTACGCTTGCCAGCTATACATCTACTGCACGAAATTGTTTTTAATTATAGATGTTATGCAAATTTTAATCACTAATACTTGAGTAAATGAAATTTAGGGCAATTAGCCATTCTTCTTCAGTTTCATATTTTTATAATTTCACGAAACATTTTTACTCATCCTAAACGAAACTTCAGTGAATAAATAAGCAATGAAATGTTCTAAAGAAAACATTTATGGATGAGTATTTTTGATAAATTTAAGCCGACTGGCATTTGCAGATATTAATATCTCAGTAATGCAATGCATGCGATTTCTGGAAACGTTTCTTATAAATACATAAGAAAATATAAAGTTTAAAAATATCAGCTAAGATGCATGAAATAACGTTTCTCCAACGCGCAGTATCATTTTTCAGATTAAATATTCATAGAATGTCAAAGTAACCGTAAGTGATTCGTTCTCTTTTGAATCTGGGAGTTATGAACGAAGATATAAATAATGAAAACAGAACAGCATGATATCACAATTCAGATGCCTTTTAGTTGTTCATATGATAACCTGTTGTTATGGGCTACGACTCAACTGATAATAAATTGTAAATACAATATTAATAATGCGTTAAACGTTTCTTGGAGATTGAATTAATTTGCATTTCTTTTCGTTTAGGCTCAATGGTTAGTTTTGTGAATTCATCTGCATTTGTTTCCCTTTAGGCTCAAACCTGGTTTTATCGAAAGAGCTATTTTGAAAGCTTTTAATTGCTAATAGGAGCACGAAGTTATCAAACTAGAATAGAAAATGAGTAAAATTTAATGCAAATATGGTGCTAATAAAATTAGTGGATTATTCATTAATAATTTCCCTTTACGAAAGAGCTTGGAAGCGAAATCAAAATTTACCCATTAAATTCCTTAAGAGATAACTGAAACCATGTTCTTAAGAAATAAGGGAAATATTTGTGTTTATACATTGAATGATAAGAATAAGACAATTGTTTTATCTGGCCAGTGCAAATGTAGATATAGTAGTAATTAAAATTCAAATTTTCCAGCACATAATTAATTCTAACATGAATTAGTAACGCATTAAGACATAAAAATAGGAAAACTAATTTTGCTTACAACAACCCTTTAAAGGTAAGAAGGAATAAACGCAATAAAAGTGTTTACATAGATTACATGGGTTTCATTACATAGATAAAATCTGTTAAAAGAGGCATTATTTCAGTGTATGTATTGGTAGCATGAACAGCGCTGGTAAAATGCCGTTAAAACGGGCTGATAGCATTTACAGCACAGTTTCATTATTATGTAAAATTTTGCAAATCTGGCATTTTGCAAGTTCTGCAAAAAAATAAAAAAAACTATAAAAATAATCATTCCTATTTTTATATAAATCAAAATAATAACTATTTAATAATGACATGTCTGCTCAGTCAAAAAATTATTATTCAAAATTCATTTTAAATACTCGATTGAATATGTGTCCTTTAATTCGGACATCAACGGATTTTAACATTTCGTCGAGAAGAAGTAGTAGACAAACATTTTAATATAGAAGAAATATCAGTATTTTTAGCATGCAAATCGAGTACCTTAATTGAAAATTGATTATGAAATAATTATTTAAGTGGTATGATTATGAATAAACATATTTCGAAAAAGAATTTAAGTTTTGTCCTTATTCAGCAGCGCATTAGATAAACGTGATCATTGATTCCTCGCATATTTATTAAAAGTGCTTTTTTCCGTAAAACTGACTGGATTTTGAATGAAAAGTTTAAAGTGAAATAAAAAAGCAATATCAATCAAATAAGTGAGATAAGAACAAACTTCAAATTATTTTTTAACTTGATCCACAATCACTACTGGTCTTTTGGAAACAATTAAGATGCTTTGAGGAAAAAAATATATTCAAAACTAATATTTTTATGTACGAAAGAAAATGCCTAGAAGTGCAAATAGAAAAAATATTTAATAGAAATAAAATAGAAAAAATATTTGCACAGAAGGGTTTTCAAAAAATATTATATTACATTTTATGTAAAATTTTATTTTTTATTCTTATTAATATTTTCTATTAGCGCTAAAATCAGTTGTTAGAAAGCGAGAACTTATCATTTGGATGGTACTTGATTTATACATTTTCTTGCTATATTTTGCCCTTCCTGACTGTGTTTATCCAGTAATGCTGTGAAGGAAAAAAAGCATTTTAATCATTTTGCTATTTTTTGCACCCTTTACTGAATAGTTTAGATGAAAAGTTTCAGCGCTATTACTAAACGAACATTTGATGAAAATTTCAGAGGAATTGTTGAACAAATTATTTTATTTAACACAAAAGTTATAGGAAACAATGCCTTGTAATATGGCATGTAATAACTACATAAGGGTATCGAAATTCCAAAATGATATTTTCCATTAATAATATTACACCATTTATTATCGTTTTTTAAATAAGAGAGATAAAATAATAAAAAATGGAAATATTTGTTTAAAATTATCTGAAAGTAATTCAGCACGATAAAAGGAAATTTTTTTAGCATATATAGAAATTCGAAATTTAGTGGGAGAAAAGATTCTAGTTCTGAAATACATTCCTGACAGTTAAATTATGGAATTAGGACTCAAAATTCAAATGCTATGATTAAGTTGCAACCTTTTTTCTTTTTAATTATCCTTTTATATTATGGTTTGTAACGCGATATTACAGTAGCCGGCCGTTGAGTGAAAAGTTTAAAAATAAGTTTCACCCCAAAACAAAGCGGGGAGAAAGAAAATATAATCATTCAATATTACCAGATGTATGTCACTCTCCATTCGAAAGCTGATGTATTCGAACGAATAAAAATAAAAAACGAAATCCAGCCTGAGGAAAATAAATCTGCGTCCAAGAGAGTAAGAGTTGATGAAGTCTCTCTTAAACGGAAAGAACTATTCGGGTTGCTACACTTATTCCGAATCGCGTGCAGGAAAGATTTGCCATCGGGGTATCCGTCTCCGAATGGGGAAAGCCATTCGTAGAATAACTTTAGTTTTTCCTTCAAAGCATCCTTTTACTTTGGGGGTCCTCGGGGCAAGTCGAAGAGCAATCAATAACGATCGATGCAAAACGAGCCACAAGAAGATTCTCACCTGTGGTCAGGGCATGACTGGCAGATGAAGACCAAATTCAAAGAGATATCCATAGATACACATCGTTACACAGCCTTCACAGAATACATTCGGGACTCTAGCGGGGAGAGCAGCTACCCGGAGACATATATTTAGAGCCTTTTTGGCGCCGTTTTCTTCGCCAATCCCCGGAATAGGTCGCCACGGAGCTAGGGTTCGGGGGAGCTTTTTAACCACAGATAGCCTTTTACAGGCGATATACAAGTTATAATACGCAAAAAAGACAAAGAAAGAAGACACACGCCCCCTTTTGTAGAAAATTTCATTCGCTTCTTACTTCCTCTTATCATGTTTCATTATAAAATTAGGATTGTCTCTATAAGACACAAACAAGAAGGAAAACTCCCCATCCCGTCACTTAGTTCAACTTTACTCGCCAAAACGCAAAAGTTGTTCATTTCTCCACTAAAAAATTTTATGCGTTGACGCTAATCTTCTAACTTCATTAACTTTTTGTTCTCTCAAAATTTTAGTTTGCACGAAAGAGGATCGTGTTTCCTGCCAAACTGAGCGAATATTCTAAACTATGTATGAGTTACATTACTAAGATTTATGTAATAAGATCAGTATGCAGACAGGTTTATGCAAAATAACTCTCTTAAATTTAGAACTCAGACAATATATATAATTTAAATCTATCGTCATGTACTTAAACACTTATTATAACTAGCATATTTAAGAGAGTCTACACTCGATGAAAGCGGCGGCAAAATATGTAAACATTTTTTATCGCATCAAATTAGAAGAGTTTTTTTCACAGGATAAAAAGCTGCCTTTGACATAAAAAATATTCATTAGGGCTGTATTTGACAAATTACGTGTTTAGTAACTGATATTTTGGCATACGGATGTGAAAGATGTAAAGTCATTGGGTTATATCGATGCAGAAACGTGAAAAATGTGCAATTCCCTTACCAGGGTTCGAAATCCGGCCTCCTGAATATGCATCGACCGAGCTTCCAGTCACATCACGAAGGAACGCGGAATATATCAGGTACATTAATGTTAAGACGTATTTTGAAACTGAATACTATGGGACAAGAATGCTTTTCATGAACTTAGAAAATCCAGTGCTTATTGCTCTTAACAATGCCTCGTAATATGGCATATAAGAACTACATAAGCGTATCGAAATTCCAAAATTATATTTTCCATGAATAATATTACACCATTTATTATTGTTTGCTAAATAAGAAAAATAAAATAATAAAAAATTAAAATAATGCTTCCTAAACTTTTTCTATTAGTAATTTATGTAAGTATTTTATCTCTTATTTATATCTCATTAAGGGCTTTTTCAATAGATAATGGATTACATCTTTACAAAAGCAACATATTAATTTTTTAATAAATTAATTATTTCTTAAGTCACTTATTAAGTTACTCAAGGAAAAAAGGAAAGTATCAACAACAGTTTAGTTAAATATAATCTTGTTGCAGTCTAGTTATAACAATAAATTTAGAGTTGAGAGAGAATTTCCAAACGGTCTTCGGATAAAATAGAGAAACTCAATTTTATCAATTTTTATCGCTGGTTCACTTCAAATGTAAATTTTTCTCAAATCTGGTATATATAAAAAGATTATGACTTTCAAATATATTATAAGAAATGCTCAGTTTCACCAATGGAGCAACGCGAAAACATTGGTTTATTGGAACTAAAAATCTGCGAGTTATTTTTTCCGCGCTAAACTGAGTTGCCATTAAAAGTAAGAAAATTGCCGCCCTGATTGGTATTACGGTTAGCGGGGCCAACTGCAAGATCGTAACCTTATAAAGTATTTCTCCCGTCTTCTTAGCATGCCCTCGTGGTGTAGTGGTCAGCACGTTCGGCGCGTATTCAAGAGGTCCGGGGTTTGAGTCCCGACGAGGGCATTGCTCATTTTTCCTGTCCCCTGCTTCGAAACAACCTGATGCCTCTACAACGCAGGTCTGAATACCAGAAAAGGAATAGATATTTATGATTTATAGTGCGTTCGCGGCATGGAGAAATTGTATCATCGAGTCAAAAGTCACTTCGAAGAGGATGCTTTTAAGGGAAGGAGGGTAGTGGATTCTTGAATCTACCCCCTGTCTATTCTTCATCAAACCTGGGACTGAGCTGGGCAAACTCTTACCTTCACCTACAAGGTGCCCAAGGTCTTTACCTGCAATAGATCTACTCTGTCCTTCTTGGCAACGAAACATTTGTGCATCTAGTCTGGAATCTGGTCCATGATCAAAAGGATTAGAAAAATTAACACTCACACTTTGACAATTGGGTTGACAATTTTTTAAAATAGAACACATGAAAGTTTCTTTAGGAAGAATGAATTGAGAAGTTTATGAAAATAGTCTTAGGCTTGAATACACATAAGTTCTATTAAAAAGGAATTAATCAAAACTTCGTAAAATGAGTGTAAATATAAGAATTCTAATTCTGATTGTTTCATATATGTAAGATTAATTTTCTGTATTTATCTAAGATTTTTTTTCAAAAGTGTATAACCACTAAAATAACCTTTGGCTCTATATTAGGAATTTTAATTTGCGGATATATTTATCTAACAAATTTTTACGTTTTTAAACATTTAACGAAAACTAAGGAACAACAAATTTCCAAACGAATTAGCTGTCTGTTGCATTTTTATTTTCATGATGATAGTCAATATATTATGTAACAAATTTCAGAGTTTTGTAAAAAAATTAATTTGACTTTATGGACTGTAGTGGCTTTCTTTGGTACTTCTCTATACGTAATTTCGAAATTTAAAGCATATTTATTTCGTTGTGTGCATGATAAAACACATTTTTAGATATGCATTTCGAGCTAAATTTTGCTTTTCGCTTTTTTTAAATTTTATATTAGAGGAATTATCAACTTAAAGATATAATTTTCTATCAAGAATATTTATTTATTTCTATATTTATTATTAGCATCTTTTTGAATGCTGCAGATTGATAGCTATAAAATGGGCCCAAAACGAAATAATGTCCCAAAATGAAAATATCAAAGAATGCAATTGATTTATTGCGCCTTTCTTTATACAGTTAAGTCACTTAAAAATAAAAATACTTATATGTTCATTCAATGTTCCTCCAATATTCCTCCAAAGTCAGCCACCAGCGGCCGAGCGGTAAAGACGCTGAACACTGGTAGTTCGGTCCGAGGTTCGAATCCCGCGGACTGGCTGGTTCGAATCCCGGCTGCATGGGCGTTTTCGTGGTTTTTCTCACGTGTAACGTGTATACGAGCCAGTTACCATTAGAAAGTCTTCCACGAAGGCATCCCTCCCTTTCGGCAGATAGCCCTCGTGTGCTTTGCCATAATTGAATAACCTAACCTAACCTCCAAAGTCAAAAATAACTTCAGAATATAAAGCATTTTCTGTCTCTTTGCGGCGTACCTTCTTGGTGTAACTGGCAGCTCGTCCGGCTAGCAGTCTGGAGGTCCGAAGTTCGAATTCTGGCAAGGGCCTGACCATTTTTTGTCACATTTCCTGCTCCAAAATAAATTTGATGTCTCTATAAGCCCAATTCATGAGAGTGAAATTGGGTCAGGCCATTTCGAATAAAGCTCTGTTTTGGGGGCCACATGCTTCAAGAAATCCCTCTTTAAAGGTTTTTCTTGCCTACATGCTTTCACAAAAGAGTAAAAAGTGGACACATACTCTCTTTTAAAATACTTTTTAGATTTTTTGAATTCATGCGCATAAAATAAATTTAAAACTTACATTTTAAGCGTTTTAGTTATGTTTAAATTTCATAAAGTAAATCACACGCATCTAAAAATTTATTAAAATATTAATACAATTGTTATTTTTAAATTTTTAAACTAATGCTCTGCACAAAAAGTTAGATAAACCTCACGTAAAAATATGTTGCACTGTAGCTTAAATTTTTAATTACTTGCGCATTTATGATAAAAGTAATTTATAAAAACATGACAATAAGAAAATTCATACTATCGCATAAACAGTTACATGCTCCTATTCCAGAAATACTGTGTCTTGAAATATTTTCAACATTAGTTATATTTATTTCTCTATAGAATGCAAGATTTTACTTAGCATAAAGTACATTTTTATTCTTGTAGTTTACTCAGTCTAAGGGAGCTAAAATGTATTTATTGCCATCGATGTAGGTCGGTTCGAAAGCTATCTTTTTCTGAAGACAGATTACACTAAGGGAGTTTAGCTACAATGCAAGTATTTATTGCCATCGATGTGAGTAATTATTTGAAAGATATCTTCTCCTGAGGAGAGAATACAAAGTCATCTATTTTTAATAAAATATACAGAAATGATTTGCTTACATTATAAAATATGCGTTTACTTCTAAATAATAGCACAATAAAAAAAAGGAATCAAGCGAATTAGATATCACTGATTTTGGACTCAGTGATGGAATATTATGTACTTCTACCGTTTCTGTTAAACCGGGTTTGAATTAAGCGAGGAAGCCACTGCATGTAAGCCTGCTATTGGAATGTTGGTAATTAGAAGAAGCAAAGCAGGAAATTCTGATTACTTCTCTAGCCCTTACATACTACTTTCATAAGTTTGCTTGATGAAGCTCCATTTGTTATTGTTTTATTATTTAGCTTTGAAAAATTGCCCAATTTATCTCGAACATTTTGCGTAGTCATACTTATATATGCATTTATTATTTTATATTAATTATTTTTGATGAATTAATAGTTTATGCATTAGGCCAACTAATTCTAGAAATATGGGAAAACATCGTTGTGTAAAAAAAGATGATACACAAAGTATGGGTTGCTGTAGATTTGTGAAATTTCTCTTAGAAAAAACTGGTCACGATACTTAGACAATACTAATTCAAATTACTTATCAGCACGCAGCTTATTATTACAGTTAGACTGAATTATATTCTGTCTGTGAGCAATAAAAATAAGATCCTGCTGTACATAAACCACAGTGCTATTTAATATCGTGGCCAGATATGTACAGCAGACTGATATCAGAAATAAATTAAACTGCTGAGTTATAAAGTATTCCTTATAACTTCGCAGGCCTTCGTGGTATAGTGGTCAGCAAGATACGCGTATTCAAGAGGTCAGTGGTTCGATTCCCCGCAAAGACGTTGCTCATTTTTCATCTTTCCCGCTTCTAAATAACCTAATGATTCTACATTGGCGCCCGAACTAAAAAGGTGGTGGATGATAATTCTCCACCACCGGGGTTCAGCGACTGGGTCTCCAAAAACCTCAGTCACCCTTTAAAAGGGGGAGTATATAAGGTATCTCCCGTCTTCTTCGCATGCGTTCGTGGTGTAGTGGTCAGCACGCTCGATGAGTATTCGAGAGGTCCGAGGTTCGATTCCTAGGGAAGGTGTTGCTCATTTTTCGTCTTTTCTGCTTCTAAATAACCAAATGACTCTACATAGTCTTTGCGATATCTCTAGAAAATGTTACAATCTGTCCTTATACAGAGTTACCCTTCTTAATATTTTTGTTTGTAATTTAGTTTTACATCAACTTATGTATGAGGACCTCGCCAGCTTTTTTTAGCAGAAACAACTGTGGAAACAAGTTTAAAAAATACCTTTAATTATACTAACTTTCTTCGACATGTCTAGAGTCTATATAATAAGACGTTTTAGAAAATCATATTTTTTTCTCTCTGCACAGCTGTATTTATATTCCTTAATCAATTCAGCAATACTAAAATATGTGTTTATTTTCAGCTTTGCGAATTTTGGCTTTAGTTTAACCAGCGAGTGAATTCCAGAAAAAGTAACTCATAGGAATGCTGGAATGCTTACCTATGTACTAATGCGCTACTTTTAGAATTTTGGAGTTAATAGGCGTAAATTATTATCCAATGAATAATGAAATAAAGACATGAGAGCTTTACTTTTCAATACACGTTTAGTTACATATTCGTGTTTAGTCATTGTATTATATAATATCATCTTCTACTTTGAAATTTCTTTTATTTATACATACGGTTAATTCAGCAATAACGTAAAAATGCCCCACTGACATTCCGTGCATTTAATTGGAAAAAAAATTTAAATTGAAATCGCAATAATGGTAAAGAATGCTTTGAATATCTCATTTTCCAAAATAACTGGCATATTTTAATCCGTCGGCTCAACTAAAACATAAACAAATTAAAAACGTCTGGCAAAAGCTCTGTAAATTAGTTAATTCCCACAAATCAAACTCTACAGACTCTCCAATGAATTTTTCTTGCGTCAAGAAGAAAGAACAGGAAAAAGGGAGTGACTCTGGGCTGTTTTATGGGTAAAAAAATGCGAGATGGAACAACAAGTACACACAGGATTATGTTGCATGAATTTGTAATATCCAGTAGCTAAAGTAGTATTCATAATAAATAATAAAGCCAAGACCTAACACATTTCTGTGCAAGATTTCAAAAAAAAAAAAACACATTGAAAGAACATCTTTCTTCTCGTTTATATTTCGTTTTTTCACCCAATTTCCTATGTCTTTCCAACGGCTTTATTGTGAAGTTTTCTTCTTAATGCATAGCTCTTGGAAATTTGGAGCTCTAAGCAATAACTACCATAATTAAAGCGTATATACCAAATAGCACGTTAGCAATTGACTGCGTGCTTAACGAACGTCGTCTTCAGATCTTCAGATCATTTTTATTATGAAATATCAAATTGAAGAATCTGGAAACGAAGTGAAAATAAAATAAATCATGGCTGTAAATTCATTTCTTAATTGCTGCATATTAACAAAAATGATGATTAAATTTATTTTTTTTTGAAAATGGCTGTTGGTAACATTTAAAGTTTTCTTTGTTTACACGTAGCAAACTAGAAACAATGCTTTCGGTGAAGAATGCACATTCATGAACACATCACACCAGAAAACACATCTCCTGGCATAGCAGATGCTCACTCAAGAACAATAATAGTTATTCAAACAAAAATTCATTTTAATGTACCCTCGTTATAAGATATTTTTCCCGCCTACTTAGCATGCCTTCGTAGTGTAACGATCAGCACACTGGGCGCGTATCGAGAGGTCCAAAGTTCGAGTTCCGGCGAGGGCACTGTACATTTCTTCACTTTCCTTCTTCAAAAAAAATCTAATGACTCTACAGTGGCGCCCAAACTAAAGATAGTAGATGATGACTATCCACCACCAGGATTTAGTGATTAGGTCTATTAATCCCCAGTCTCCCTTTAAAAGGGGGAGTATATAACACATTTCTCCCACCTTCTTAGCGTGCCTTCGTAGAGTAATAGTCAGCACACTCGGCGCGTATCGAGAGGTCCGAGGATCGAGTTCTGGCGAAAGCTTTGCTCGTTTTTGACATCTCCTGCTTTCAAAATAACCTAATGACTCTACAGCTTCAAAGATTTGAAAGTTATTTCAGTGACTGAAGATGAAAAATGAAAACAGGTTAATTTTTTTGTTATGAAACACGCTGTGTTACTTTTTAATCAATCATTCGTTAAAAAATAATTCTGGTAAGTATTCATTTTAGAGTAAAAATTTTATAACTCATGTATTTGAGTTTAGTACGTCAAAAATAAAAATCTTTAAATTTTAGAACACAATATAACACCTTTATTTTTTTTAATTCTCCATTTTAATATTCAGATACCTCTATAAAGAGATATTTGCATTAAATTGATTATCTGCAAATCTAAATATTAATTCCCGTTGTGTTACATAACCGGATTAATTCAACAGCGTAAGAACTGTATAGTACTAATAAAACTGAATTTGAATTCTTCCATTAGCGTTACGGCACGAAAACATTCTCTGTTTATCTTATTGCAGAAAAGCTTGTCATAGTAGCGCAAAAATACCACAGATTTATTCTCGCAGAAGAATGGTGACTACGGCTGAAGGAAGTATCACAGGGCACGCAATTGTTAGAGCCAGCACTTAATCTATACCCTATCCTTATTATTAGTTGCAGGAATTAGTCTGCAAATCTTCTAAGAGTATTTATCGCTCACATTAGCTCCTAGATCTTGGACCATGAGAAATTCATTGATGGTGATCTTTTTATGTAAGATGTTGCCTAGATCGCCTTTCTCAAAGAGTGCTGCAAGAACGTTATGCATTATTTACGGGCTTTTATCGTACTTAAGCTACTATTTTTGTTCTTATTTGTTTAACGAATTACGCACAATATATATATATATATATATATGTGTGTGTGTGTGTGTGTCTGTGTCTGCATTGAGAGAGGAGAGACAGCTAGATTGGTATGAATAGATGGATATATATGTAAGTATAATAGAAAATGCTTCGTAAAATTCAATGTATAAATTTCTATTATTTCCAGAATAGCGAGAAAATTATAACTATCGGGTAGCCCAAGACAAACTAAACCGGACATGGTAGACTTCGCTTACTTTGGGTTCGATTTGTCTTAAGCCACCCGATAAACAATAACTAAAACTCCGCTTTAAGCATTTATAGTCAGTGTTTAAGTAATGTATATGGGGTAGGGGTGTTGCTTATATTAATGTGGGATATGCTTGTGCTGAAAATGGCTTACATTATGTTAATTACTTTTATTATGCTTACTCATTACAGATGCCTTTTTTAGAACAAAAAGCTATATGTTCAAATGATTTTAAAATCCTTTTCCTTAATAATTAATAATAATTAATACATATAAATAAATATAAATAATAAATTGGGAATAAAAATGTTAGCAAAGTAGGATAAATGAATGTCTACTTTCTCGCTTTGATTGCTTGTTTATGTAATACCATATTTGTCTTAAAAAAACCTTTCCCCTTTAAATACCTACCTGAAAATCACGCTTTCTTATGTCCGCAGATTAACAATTATATTATTTTATCATTCAACGATTAATTTTGCGTAATAGAAGATAAATGTTTTAGTTTAACCCCCAACAATATGAATTAAGATCATTTAGTTATATATCTAATGGAAAACACGTTTAATATATCAAGGTAATACATCGGATATTTCAAAATTATTGAGCGACTAAATATCTCTTGAAGAACTGTTTGACTATTCATGATTCTTATTTAAGAACTGAACAAAATAAGGCAGATTTCTTCACAACTACAAATTTGATCGCATGAAAATAATTCACAAAACTGAAAAGCATTCTGATTTTTCCTTCTGCTGCAAATGAAACAATATACTAAAAAAAGTTTTTAACAAAACATTCAGTATAACTTGCAAACGTGGTCTTAAAAAATTATCAAAAATCATATGATTTTAACTAAAAATGAAGACCTCAGCTAAAGCTGATGATACGAAACTTAATAACATCGCATAAAAAATTTCTAATTTTAACATTCTAAAAATGGAAATTTTAAGCCTTTGCTTATACATTTATGCTTTTCGGACAAAACGATATGTTGCAGAAACTTGCATTCTTCCGTCTTCAACAGTACTTGTAGACAATCCCCCAAATCTTTAATTTAAAAAATCTGAAATAAATTAAATCGCATGAAGGTGTGCTTTGTAGTACCTCGAAGAAAGACTTATAGTTTTCATTTTCCGAATAAAAAAAATTACATTTTAAGTGTTGAAAAACTAGGTCTGCTTCATTTTTGCATGAGTACAAAAGTCTCTGCGTAGTGTTTACGATGGATTAACAGCATAGCAAGTTTTTCTCCAGCTGTTTTTCGTCGTTATTTTGAACAACTCGTTTTAAATACACGTTCTGCATGTGGAATTCCTTAAACTAACAGACTTACAGGAACAGTATAGCTTAAAACGTGGATTCTGAATAGGAAACTCAGATTGAAACGTTTTTAAATGAGTGATTTTTTACATTTTTACTGACGGTTTTCAAACTTGTATTGGTAAATTCTTGGAAGTATTAGGCATTAATTTGAAGTTATAAGGTTGTCCTGTTTTATATGACAAATTCGGCTATGAAAAATATGTATTTTTTCATTGACACTTGCTCAACAGATGTCTTAAAATATGGGAATCTTATAAAAAGTTTGAGCTTTATAATGTTTTCCCAGAAGCTGCCATGTGACCAGATTTGTAGTCTGAAAGTATATCTTATTTTGTGCTTTTCTTAATTTGAAACCGTGGACGGGTCCGTGGTCAGCTGTTAAAGAGATATGCGTAATGTTTTCGAAATGCTCTTCACATGAAGTTGTTTTAAAAGCTCATTCGTTTTTTTTTTTTTTTTTTTTTTTTTTTTTTTTTTTTTTTTTGTAAAATGTCTTCAAAAACCCAAGATCGTTTTATATGTGGTGCAGTTATTTACTAAACAATAAGATACTTAATACTCCGATTCTATTATGGGGAAATTCAAATCGTCTCAGTTATCTTCCTTAACAAGTACACTTTTGGATACAGAGCATTGCTGATTAAATAATAAGAGTTTCTCAGGTAAATGAAACAAGCTATCCAATAGTTTAAAAACCCAGGAGGATGGCTGAAAGGAACTGAGTTAAAAACTGAGGAGGAAAAGGGTAGTGCATATATCTTTCATGATACCACACGAGTGTTTGTTTGAAAAAAATTCTCTCAACTAATAAAACATTGCTTTCTAAGTTGAAGTAACAGCCGCTAAGTTTGCAATAGCTCATTCTAAAACATAATTTATTCTGCAACTAACCAGTAATAATCTCCCGCTTCCAACACCCATCTAAAATGGTACCAAACATTGATCACATATGCTCTACAAATCCGAGACAACATTTATTACACGCGCACATAGATGCGCGTTAATAAAGAACAAGACTCTTTTACCAAAGAGGCAACATTAGATTACAGTGCTCATATATCAACATAAAGTAGCCAAACGACACTTCAAACATCTTTTATACCAACACAGTATCACAAACTGGCAGTGAGATAAAGCATATCAAAGACACGAGAAACATATATTCTACTCTTTAGTCAACCCAGAAGTAATCTTTTGTATCTACTTTATGTAATAGGACACGGTGTCTTTCTTATATGCTGTTTCGCGAGATACAAGACATCCTCCTGGCCAATGACCAATGTGAATGTGTGGAAACGGATATGCCAAAGCATTATATATTCGACTGCCTCCTGACATCTAATATGCACTGCAAAAAGCAGAACTCTGCTCTTAGAGAGTGTCAAGAATATATGTTCTGATCCAGGCAGCATGCATTCGTATATTGCACGAGAAAAATACGTGCAATTTACGTATGGCTCTTCGTATAAAAACCGTTACATATACCGTTAAATAAAAATATCATGAAAAATGTCCGGAAAAATATAGTAGATATTTACGTATATTTTTACGGTAAAATATACGTAATTTTTACTGTATATTTATGCGAAAGATTGCGGTTCATTTGTAACTTTTACGGATAATATACGTAAATTTCAGGGATTTAGGTATATTTTTACTAAAAATTTACTTATATTTATCGCATATACGTAAATCTTCCCATTTTAAACTTTGTATATTTTTAGTGAAAATTTACTTAAATTCGAGCAATTTTTTTATTTTTCACAAACGTATACTTTACGCAGAAATTTACGCACATTTTTCCTATTTTTTTACTATGCATATTAGAAATCATTTTTCATGAATTCTAGATATATTTTCACAGATTAATATCATATTTCTATTATCATATGCAGTAATATACGCACATTACGAATATAAAAACGCCATTTTAAACAGATTTGTTTTTCATAGACCGGTGCATTTAGTTATATAGTCATAAAGTAAAATATATGTAATGGACTAGTTAAACTTATAATGTTTAAAACACGCCATCCACACATTTGTTTCTTCTGCCTGTGCTGAAATTTTCCACAATTTGTTAAATATGATAAGCTAAAATAAGAAACCAAAAAGTTGTTCATTAGGAAAAACAGTTTTTTAAAAATATATGAATAAATAGTGTAGAGTTTTATATTAAAGGAATTACTGACATAGAAAATTAAAATAATTTTAAAGTCATTTAAAAATATAATTTTTTTTCTAAAAAATTCATGCATGATCAAATAACTAAGCAAATTTCAAAAATAAATTACTTTTATATTTTTAACTTGAGAAAAAATAAATAAGAGACACCTTTTTTTTCAGATTACAACTTCTTACATTCATAAAAACACACCTCTAATTTTCTTCACAGACATTCTACTTATGTGTCAATATCTGTGAAATTTCCTCTTTATTAATGACCATTTTATTAATTTTTTTTGTTAATTTAATGTTTCACAACTAATGATGTTTTCAAGATATAATGAAACTCAACAAGAATTTATTTTTTTCCCATGTCGTTTTGAAAGTTTTTTTGTTGAGCTAATACTTTAATACCATACATATTTTGCCATTGAAAAATAATGTATACTAATCGATATAGTATATATAGCAGTCTCTAAAATTTTGGTTTGATACGTCTCATGTAAATCGAAAGCCAATTTAAATGAACAAATAATAATAAAGTATACATAAATTAGAAACAATGACTGCTAAAATAAAACAAACCTCTTAACGTTATTATTCAGAAAATAGTCAATAGAATTTAAATGCCATTCAACGTAAACTAAAATGAATCTTAGACATTGTGCTTTATCATTCTTAAGTTGGAAGGGAGGAGTAATTCTCTTTTCATTTCATCACTAGTATCAACAACAATAATAAACATCCTTAATCCTAAAATTTATTATATCATTTACATTTCTGTTCAATTAAATTTCATTTGTTTTAGGTATCTTAAAATAAAAACATTATTATAAACAGACATTCTGATGTTGAATGCATGGATAGGTTAATTTTTGAACACTTAATGATATGTGTTATGGTTTCAGTGTTATTTCTAAGAATGTCAGAAAGCATGAATTATAACTAATGATTGATTGTTCAAATGCTAAATATTTTTCTAGCTTTTTTCATTGTTTCTAAAAAGAAAATGCGTAAATAAAAAGAAAATACTTTTTCTTGTGGAATTCAGAAGATGCCTACAAAAATCAAAATGATGAAGCCATAAAATTAATACACAGTATTTTAATTATCTGGTTTTACATTAAATTTCAGAGTTTTACAATCTTCACAAATACATAAAAGCAGTAGGAAAATGAACCGATTCTTCCAAATTCAGCATCTGAAAAATAAGTGAAGACAATAGTTAATAAAATGAACATTACCAAAATATTATTGATTTATAAAATGCTATATGTTTTTTCCTATTTAATTTTCATGATATCAAATTAAATGTTAAATATTAAATTCAAATGCTGAAAGCAAAACTAGCATAACCACTCTGGTATATAATTTGTTCTTTTTAATAAACATGTAAACAATTACTTAGTAACAAAAAGTTCTTTTCTCTATGTCAAATAGAGTCGAGACGAAAAATTCATCTCTATTTAATGTTACGAATTATATTATAAAGGAAAATAATTAATAGTATGCCCTAAAATATCTTACACATTATGCCTATTTTAACATTAATTCCTCTATTCCTTTATTCTGAACATATTTTAGATTCTTGTTTAAAGATTACTTAACACTAGGACAGAGACTGCATCCTTACTAGCTGAGAAGGAACAGCTTCATAATGGTGCCAACGCCTTTACATAAGTCGGCCACTGTTTGAAATACAGAAAGTTGCATAAAAGTGCCTTTAGAGAAAGGTTGTCCTACCCCTATGAAGATCAAATTGTAACTCGTAAAAAGAAACCTTTATAAGTTTGCTACCTAGGTAGTAGCTGTTTAAATTAATTTGTTTGCTACATAGATTGGCAAAATAAATGAAAAATTTATTTACATTACGGCCAAAAAGATAGACACCAGGAAGGTAGCTTTTTGTATATATTAGAAATTAATCTGCCAATGTATACAAAGACCTTTTTCATAATTGTAATTGTGACATTTTGAACATGGCTTCACTCAAATAAAAGTACTGCCATCATTATGAAGAATTTCTTCAAGAATAGTAAAGGGTATTTAAATGACACCTATGTTCTTTGAAATAACAGTTATCAAATCCTTAAGATACATTAAATCAGAATTTCTCAAATTGTGGGTCGCCAAAAATTTTATCAGTTTTGATATTTCTTTAACTTATTATAATAATTTTACAATTACCAAATATTTTTACACAATGTATCTGAAAATAGATAAAGATAAGACAATGCAGACAAAGAAAAAACGAAAACGTTTCAATGCATTCTTTTTATAATATAAACATTCATTTTACTTTCTTTGCACGTGACGCTGTCATTTTTCCTGTTAATTATTTAAAATTTTCACATTGTTCTACGTCTTAAAATTAGAAATTAAAGTTGATGCCCTAAAACGGCAATAGTATATTACAGTACAAATTAAAAGATTGATAACTTCACTCACATGTGTGTCGGATTTGCGCAATCTTTATGGAGTCCCACAAAATTTTCCTAAATATTATGGGGTCTTGGGGTCGCGAAAAATATCTCAGTGAGGAAAAGGGGTCGCGACTAAAAAAAGTTTAGAAAGCCCTGCATTAAATCAAGCTTAATATAAATTTGCTTTATTGTTGATACTTAAATATTAATAAATTATTTTAAAATACATTAATTAACCTATTGAACACAGCCAAAGAGAAACAATATGCTTAGCATCACGATCATTTTACAAAATGAGCATTCTGTTAAGATGCAGTTCTATATATTACGAAAAATTTATGAACAGGAAATACGTTGTTCAACTTAAATTTTAGACAAGCAAATGTTTCCTGTTTTTAAAATTGGCTTAATGCATTAAAACGTAAAAGAGAATTCCTTATATATAAATATACATACTGCAGTTTAAAATTTTGTCTAAATATGTCATGCTTAAGCTTTAGAGTTATCAGAGTGAGAGTTACTTTAATTCAATGCAAGGAGAGGTAGGTACTAAATTACAGCATGACCAATAGCACATTTTGCTTTGAAAAGATCTCGAATGAAATCTCATAGCAGAATGTAACGTCTTTATTTATTAATATAATTTAAGGATAAAGAACTTAACATGAATCAATGAATCTTTAATAATGCTATAGTTAAAAGCATAGAAACTACAATTCATTTTCTGTTTCAAGTTATATTCGCTTAAGGGGGAATTCATTTTCGTTTTGTCAAGAATATTATTGTGAAATTATAAAAATAGGGTTACTACTTTCATTATGTAAATTTCCTGTCCTGCCCCAAACAAAATGTCATTTCACTTGCAGGACATACTGGCTGCAAACTTCGTATGCAAATAATCCACTGAAAAAAATTCAAAAATTCAATTGTGGCTTGAATATTTCCTTTAAATAAATGAAACATTTCCATGTAATATTAATTTATGATCCACATGAAGCTTCTTTCTCAACTATTTGACGCAGCTATTTTAAAAAGCTCAGTTCTATAAAAATCAAAAAGTTTCTAGTAATACTAATATGGTATAAATTATTAATAAATTTTTTGAAAAATAGCCCACAAATTAATGAATTAGATACTCAAAACATAATTCTGTATATGCATTTTCTTACTTAAAATGAATTAAATACTCAGTAATTTAAGTAAAACAGTGTCAGTAAAATTATACATTTTAATAGCTAATAGCAGTTACCAAGTTTTAGCTTAACATATCAATTTTAATAAATTCTTAATTAGCAGGATGACTCAATTAAGGCAAAATATGAAAGAAATCTACCTGGTGGAATAGTTTTATGAAGGATATATTTAAAAGAAGCGAATCATGTTTACATTACACGTGGCAGAAACTGAGACAACTCCGTGCAGCTGAACTAACGAGAAATAGAAGTTAGGTCAAAGTACCAGTTCTGGAAGGCTTTAAGCACTTGGGCGCAAAGGAGCTTTTCAGTTTAAAATAGAATATGAGTTAGTAGTATTTGGTAATAAGGAATGATAACTTTCCGTGTTTCACCTGATATACAGTATTTGGTAATTTCTTCATTCTAGTAAGAATATTGGAAACAGACTTAAATAACACTAAATGACACAATTTTACTTGTATATTTTCCCTGTTCTTTCCTGAGCATATGATTTAGAAACTGATTTATGGTAACAATGTATATTGTATACACAAATAGGAAAATATTTATGTAGGTAAAAATAATATTGCTGAAACTGAAAAAGTCGTTTGAAATACATAATATATATTACTGTAAAGGCGGATGGAATATGTAAATAAATATGATAAATTAGATTATAAATATTAATAAACAAATAACAAAAAAAAACTGAAAAAGAAATTTTATTTGAAATTATTTTTTAAGTCCTGGAAAGTCAAACAGCATTTCCAACATATTAAATTCAATTAGAGTCTACCTTTGTCATTTTAACTAACATTTTGCCTTTTTCTCTTAGTTTTCATAAATTTACTATTTTAGTAATATGAAAATATAACTCTAACAGGATATAAGGATTGATAGAGTTAATGTAGAATAGAAAATTACCTTACAATGGATCCAACACGACTTAGTGGCAGTAATTTATCCCAAATGTTCTATATTTTGTTCTCTAGAAAAAATTTTAAATTATTATACTTTAACAAAAAATTCATATTAGTTATAGCAAAGCATCATAAGCTCAAATTACCCGAGTTGAATGCAAATCTAGTTTTACTCTATTCTTGAAAACTAGGTTATTATTTTCAATTTAATTTTTAAATATTAAATAAATAACAGCTTTTAGCTACCTTTTTAGCTTGAATTTTGTTTCTTTGTAAAAAATAACTATGAAGAATATTTTTAGGAAATAAACACTACTTTAAGCATGCATTTTCCACATACTTAGTACAAATAGTTCGTTCTAGTTCTGTTGCAATACATGAATTTATAGGATTTACATTAATCAGTTTTTCTTAGGTGTAGAGACTTTCATCTTCACTATCCAAAAATTCAGTTTCGTTATTTTTCTCAAGGCCTGAAATCATAGTTTTATTTCCTACTGAAACTATATCAGGACATTCTCATACTGAAACTATATCAGGACATTCATATCAGGACATGTATATTATTCATGTATTCATATATTCTCATGTATTCGTATCAATAGTTATGAAATCGTAATGGTACATTTGTTTCGTATAAATCGTAATGGTACGTACGTATTGAAAATCCTAAATCTGTCTCTTTGATGGTCTGGCAGACTGGGCATTCTGTTTACAACTCAGTAGGGCACTGACTCGCCAGACTGTAATATTATTACTTTTTTTAATTTACAAGGGAAAAAACAACAAAAATATCACCAATTTCTTGATTTTATATAAACATTTCTGCATATTTACAATTTCCATTTGCTACATCAAAATACTTGATTTAATAAAGTATAATTCAAATAATTTAAAGTATTTTAGATCAAATACTAATTTTTCAATGAATATTTTCATGCAATTCTAATAATCGAAATAAACATCAAGTTTTTCACTTGAAATATTATGTATAGAGAAACCTGAAGATGCAGTAAACAGTAATAAATCTATCTATTAATTTATTTAAAACTTAAAGGAAAGCAAGCATTCTTACTTGCATTTCTTTTCTTTCTTTAATTATGGCAGATGATTTGAAATAGCAAAAATCAAACAAACTAAACTAACAAAAAAGGAATGCATTCATGAAAGAATCATCCTGTGTTTTATCACATAAAATTTCATTTTTAATAGCACAATATCTCCAAGTTAAAGATTATATATTAAGGCAAATTTATAAAACTAAATTCGATTAAATTAAAAATTAAATTATTTTTAGGAAAAATACTGAACAAATAAAAAATGTGAGTTTCGTAAATAAATGAAAGTTACATGCTTTATCTTTTGGCATAAGGTAGATATTTTAAGAGCAATTAGTGTATGCATTTTTCAGAATAGATTTCTGAACAATTAGCCATGCTAAAATTGTCTTTCTTTTTCCATTAGGCTATTTCCTGCTCAATTACAGAATGTTTTAGGATAAATATTAAAATGCTTGAGTAAAAACAATATAACTATAAGAAAGTGAGAAACACACAAACAGGAGTGACACAAACAGTGAGAAACACACAAGTGCTAAACAGGAACTTTTCAATTTATTGATGGTATTTTATGTCATTAACAGTACCAAATGCTGAAAACGAATGATTCGGCACGTTCACAAAAGAACAACACATGCTTTAGGAAAGTCACATTTCCTAGAATGAATCTATTCATAAAATTTTACATAGGTGAAGAAAGCATGAATATTAAACACTGAAATTATAAAATTTTCACTTACTTTCTTCAAATAATACTGTAATATCAGATCAGATATAGCAACCAATACATATTCTTCGTAACAACTTCGATGTTGCCGCCATTGCTGACTTGACAAATATTCCGCCACACCGCCGGAAGTAGAATTTCCTGCTTTGCCATTGGGTCAGTGAACAAGAATTACAACGCATTGTTTTCTTTATAATTAAATATATTAAGAAATCCTCTAATTTAGCATATGAAATAAATTAATTTTTGCACTGTATAAATTTCTATACACAGCACCTCTGTAGTAAAGTAATAATTAAATTTTTGTACGAAAATTAGAAATGTCTATCTATGCGCATGTTTAGTGTTTAATTGTAAAATTCTGATAAGTTAGCGTAAAATTAACCACGTAAATTTTGAGTTCATTTAACCGGAACGTTGTACTGATTCTGAAAATCTCCATATTAAGTACGTCCTTAATTGTTTCAAGAAAAATATAAAATATAATATAATTATTTATTTAAATTATTTATTTATTTTCCCCTCATATAAAAATATTAAAATCACTATATCATTTTCCCGTATATTAAACAAAATTAAAAAAATTTAGCCTCATGTGATTTTTATAATAATTACTAAAGGAAGTGAAATTTATGTAAAGTATCGGGATTCAGCTTGCAATTTCGTAGAGCTATTATTATGATTAAATAATAATATTCGTATATGACATTAAAACTCATTAAAAAAACCTCTATTTTTGCACATACTTTCTTCTTTTTTTGTTCGAAGGGGGGGGAGAAAACTGTCAAATGAGAAATAAAACGACAGATAATCTGAATCATAGATTTTTTAAAAGGTTTTTAAAATTCGTATAATATTCGTAAAAGTAACGAATGAAAAGTACTATGTTGTCGACAGTTTTTATCAGTATATTTCGTTTCGTATAATTTTCGTAAAAATAACGTGCGTAAAATACGATAAAACGTCGATAATATCTTCAGTTTTTTTATTTGTAAAACTTTCTTAAAAATAACGTGAAAAAAAGTACCACTCCTTTTTTTTTTACCAAAATTATACGTATATTTTTGGCGGCATGCTGCCTGGGGAAAACCTCACCTTTCTAATAAAAAATCAAAGTTATAAGGTATTTTCTCCTTCTTTTCTGCATGCCTTCGTGGTGTAACTGGAAGCACGCTCGACGCGTATTCTGAAGGTCCGGAGTTCTAATGCTGGTCATAGAACTGCACATTTTTCACGTTCCAGCATCTATATAATCTAATAACTGTACAACATAATTCGCTACAAAATTTACAGGCACAGTTCGTGAGAAACTATGCCAAGCATAACATACAACAAAATTTACATATACAGCAAACTTGATTGCATAACAAGACGCATTATCTGAGATTTACAGCACCAAATAGATAAATAAAAATCAATGAACCATGTCAACAAGCATTTTAATCAGACGAAGTGGGATCAAATGAAGCAAGAACGTATGATGCGCTATTCACTAATTACGTATACTATGAAGTATCATATGACAACATAGATTTTATCGAACCATTAGGGTTTTATTAATTTGCCTAAATATATGCATCAAGAACTTTTTAAAGCGTGTGCCTTCATTATCTGTTCTTATCATCATCTCGAAATGCATTACGTATGTATGTGCTTTCTCACGAATGCAGCAGTGTGATGAACATGGCTCTGATTTCTAATTATAGCGCTGTAGAGATCAGAGAACTTAATCACTTATATCTGCCCTAAAATTACGCCTTACAGTATCTTTATACAGTTCAATACTACGACAAGACCATACCTGTATATGAACTTGACTCTAGTCTGGAATCCTGTGTTGCATATTATTCTCGCAATACACACGTTTATATAGTTTTCCCCAAGACATATATTTCTTACTTGCAGCATAGCGTATACTTAATAGTATATCTCATACTTACAAACATATCTGTTGTTGAACAGATATACTAATACATGTATATCAACAGAGTATGAATATAGGTCTTATTTAAAATTAATTGCTAGGATGTTGAGAAACGCGTGGACGGGTTTTTTAAATGTATGAATCTGTAATATCTAATTGCTAACTTTTATTTTGTTTCTATTAAAAAAACTCTGATTCAACGAGTCTCTGAAAGATTTCAGTTACGTACATTAAGAAGAAAGCTTTTATTTATGAAACTGCGTTTCTTTCCACGTTTGGTCCTTTTATTAATATCACTGTACTTGAGCGTTATCTTCCTACAGTATACGTGTGAGTTTTGTATACATATTTGTTTTAAGGTACATAATATAACGTTTGTACTTTGGTTTTAAGTATATCATTCTTTCTGGGAAGCATTTCGTTAAATTTATACTTTGAACTGAATTTTGAATCTATTAAAATACACCAAATATATCATATGCGTATATTATTAGTTGATGTCTTCTTTCATTTAAATCTATGCCTTTAATTAACAGCCATATTAATGTTTTTCTTATCCGTTTCTCTGACGGTTTTAAATACCGTATTCTTATTAATAATGAAAGCATGGAAAATCAGAAAAGTTTCGCGCTCAAATCGATTGAAAATAGGACCAATTAAAGTTATTTAGCTGACCTGATCGGCATAATGGTTAGCATTTCTCGCTGCCGTATCGGTGGGTCTAAGTTCGAATCTCCAAGAAGGTTTGAATGTTTGAAGATGTATAGTATCTCTGTAGCATTGGGGCACTTAAAATACATGGTAGCTAAAAGTCCTCTCAAGTGATGTGATGGCACACCCTTTGATCGGTTCCTTAGGAAATTCCTTTCCATAATTGGAATGTAATTGAACGAAAGTCTTACTGTAACCTGTACGGTGTTCAAGGCCCCTCCCAATGACAGATTCAATCTTGCGCTCCTCACCCCGATAAAATTCATGGACTTCATCTGATGCTACTGACAGACAAATGAGATAAGATTTTTTAGATCTTTAGAAAACGCTTCAATAAAAAAAAATCTTGTTCTAAATTCCAATGATAAACAGAACCCATATTTTTATTGTTGGAAGTTTATAAAGGATAAAAAGAGTTTAACATGGGCAATTGAAATAAACATATAAAAATTCTTTTCATTTACCACAGATAACTGCATTTGTATCTTCATAAGCACGTCTATCTGCAATTCTCTTTCGTGCAGAATGAATGTAGAAAATTAATTTGAAACATTGAAACATTATGCTAAAGATCAAATATTTCCCTGAAAGCCTAAATTAATTAATCGTTATGTAGGCTCTGTGAGCTAGTAGAATGTTAATGAATCTTAGAGAACAGCCTGATTATTACTTTGATGTGATAGCTACAGTTTCTGTGAAGATTATTTAGTAATATTAGTCTGTAACGTTATAAAATTAACAAGATTACATAGGGTTAGGGAAAGGCAGCAGCTTGCAAATCGCAATATGAAACTTTTATACATTGTTAAGGATTTTGAATTTATTTAGCTATTTACTTAGAATGGTAACTAAAATTGTTTTATTTTCCCGTGCAACGCAGCGCATGACAAATTGGGAAAGTAAAAATACAAAAGCGCGTGTATTTAATAAATAAATATATTTAATAAATAAGTATTTTAATATTTAATAAATAAATATCTCGTAATTTTTTCTGCTATCCAGAAAAATCGAGAAAATAAGAGAATTATCTCGTGTTGATTAAAAAGCTTATAAAAACCAAATTAAAACGTCTCAGCTCAGTGGCTGTTTTTTTAAAGCGAACTATTGTTTACTTATTGCTGTTATTGATTGTAGCGAATTCGCTGTCAGATAGAATAAGTTTCTCTGTATTTTGAATTCGAGTTTTATTTAACGCTATAGTAGTTTAAAATATAACTACAGTGACATATTGCGATATTGTACAAATATCTCTGCAGAAATATTTCAGCATTTTGTTTTATTTCTTGTGAAAAGAATAAATTTTATTAACTTTTAACGACATGTGCATTCAATCCATTACGAACCCGTAGGCACGCAACAATATTCCATAGAAGCTGTATAATGAAATGTTTTTTCTTTTGTGTTAGAATTACCTTATTTCATAGCTTTCAAACGTTTAGAACTTTCATTGAAGCTTTGGCTATGCCAGATGGTACTTAATATACAATAAAGATGTTTTTTTTTTATTTTGCATATTTAAGGAAGAAAGGGGAAGAATTTCGTTACAAAAATGTGGGAGCAACACTCGTGGACAATACTAAAGTTTTAATATATGTTTCGTGTCCATGCATTTTCATGTCAATGGATTTTAATATGTTAATCCTGTAAAGTCTATCCTAAATTTATAACAGTTACATTAAGTTTGTCACACTTCCCTGTCTCTCCTAATTTCAGCTTGCAATTTCCTTTCAGAATGTATTTTAAGAAACGCGTTTAATGCAAATGAGTAACAGTAGTATTTAAGTCGATGCTTCAATAACTTCATTACAGAGCCAGAGTTTCTGACAAGCACGCGTTTGCCTTTGGGCTACATCTAAGCTATTACTACGCTTGGCCGTACGTCAGGCTCTTGATAGCTTCGCCTACTTTATTGAGACTTAGGGGCCAACTGCTTAGAATCCTGATAGCTTCGGCTACATCTTTTTAGCATTAGTTAGCTTTAATTCTTATTACTTTGAGTTCAAGCCCAAGTGGAGGCTTTTCTGTACCTTCTGAGATAAGAGCCGGTTGTGTTAAATCTTATTTTGAGAAAAAAAAAGGGTAAGTAACCCTTCTTGAGTCTTACGTCTCTGTTCACACACTCAAGCGATTATGCGCTTACCGGTGTAAGAGGTTCCTCACATTTAACTGTTAAACAAAAGGGTGAAACCCCACAATCTTTTGTAACGTTATTGGCTCTCTCATGAAATACGCATAATTTCCATGAATGATTTTTGGTTAAATGAAAATTACTTTAAGCTGGTGGGAGAGCTTTTACAAAGCTTAAAATTTTCGTGGTTACGTAGTATTGCTATGCTTTCTCAAATATCGCATGGAATAAAGATTGTTATATAATCATAAAATTAGAAATTGGAATCGCAGATTCAGTGTAAACTATAAAGTCCCATTTTAAAACAAGTCAAGAATGTCAGTAAAACATTTGCATGGGCGTTTTCGTGGTTTTCCCCATGTGTAAAGTGTATACTAGGCAGTTTTCCTCAGAAAGGTCCTCCACGAAGGCATCTCTCCTTTTAGGCTGATAGCCCTCAAATGCTTTTCTGCCATAATCAAGTAAACCAAACCATATCAAAACATTGAAGACAGGTAAGGGGAGCATAGCTTGCTGCATGTTAATCCCTAAACACTAAATTATTTATTCGCATAATCACAAATCTAAAGCTGAACTTAAAAATAATTACAACCGCATTAAGTATAAGCATTCATATCCCCTCGATAAAGCAATGTCTACACGGGACAATTCTTCGCGATGTTGCTTGTATTTCTGTTTAATCGACTGTAGTAAAGTGAATGTGGCGAGAAACTGAGTCATATGAAATTTCCGTTTTTTAAATACAGGTAAAAGTTATTGCCTACATTATACATATTTCGATCTCTAAAGTAATAGACCTTTTTCTTTTTTTATCATTTGTGTATTGGGTGGTATAATACCTAAAACTTCATTTAAGAACTTTTCCTTTGCATTCACCAAGTGGGTAACAATTTGATGTTACAGATGTTCAACAATCGATCTTCTTTTCTCTTCTCTAAGTTCAATCCTTTTTAGATTTATACTCAATTTTTACTCTTTCAGGTACTTTAATCCTTCCATATTTTTATATTGTTGTATTGTCAGATCAGTACTAAATCTTTATCTAGTTTTAACGTACAACTTTTGAAGTATAATAGTTTGTTCCTACTTCCAAAACACTTAAGCTCTGATACTGCATTTTATTACATAGATAGAAAGCTATTTGTTAGTTTCAGCATTCAAGTTTTTCCTAGTATTCTATTTATGTTATAGTAATTAAAATATGTATATTTAGTTATATTATTATTAAAATTATGTGCTGGAAGTTATAAATTTTACTTTTTCATATCAACGCTCAGTTATCTTACATCACTCTACGTAATATATTGCATAATAATGATTCATTTGCATACCGCTTTTCATTCATTTCGTTTTTCCAAATTCAACAACGTTCTTGATATGTAATGTGTGGCCTCTATTACAGCAAGCGCACAGTAATGTTGCTACTGTATTCTAAACCTTTCACTTATAACTTCTTTTTCTTTCAATAAAGTTCCTCCTTTCCTCATTTTAGTTTGCATTTACGAGCATTTAGTCCCGACAGAATTCAGAACAAACTTTTCAGTTGTGCCCACAGAAATAAGTTTTATATTTCTATAGGTAATTGCCGGTTAATCAGATAACTGTAGGCGCAAATGATTGTAAGACAAAACCGTTAACCATTGGTAAAATTCTAAGTTCTTTATTTGCTTTCAGCTGCCATCTATCCCCCTATAGAGCCTACTAGGTTTCTCTGAAACGTGAAACACAAAAAATAAGCTGTACCGTAGTTAAGATTCGAACAACGGATCTTCCAATTGCATCCTGGCTAATCATTTTACTGCAAGTTTTGCCATAGGATGAATGCTTAAATTCCCTACAAATGAAAGAGGGAATTTTTTAATAATTTACTTTTAATGACTAGTTTAGAAGATTGAGAGAATTAACAATCAATATATTAAATGTATGAATTTTTTAACTATTGTAATAATCTGGAAAAAAGAGAAATTAGTGAGTCGTATGGCAAACAAATTAAGTAAGAGTCTTTAAGTATAGTGAATATAGTCATTATAAACAAAGAAGCAACCCCAAGACTGTTCTTTGAATTCCAGTTTCAGTAAAATAAGTCTGGAAAATTTGTTAATGTTGTGAGAATAATCGGAATGCAGTATGCTAAAAAGAGACACGAAGCGAGGATGTAATGTGAACAACACAGACACGAAGCGAAAACCGGACAAAATTTTAATAACAGACAATAAAACGAGGTTTCCATTCAACTGGTTAGATTTAAGATAATTTTCGATCTGTAAACAAGCTCAGTACCTGAGAAATACAATAAAATAAGGTATATTTTTATAAATATCTACATCAAAGTGAATTTAAAAGAGTTTATAACTTTTTCTGCTGTTTTTCTTCTTCGGGAATCGGGTATTCCAAATACATCCATAGGTTTCTGCCAAGGTCAGAAGACAAACAAGTTTAGGGTCTTTCCAATGTTCAGTGACGCCAGTTGACGTATAAAAATGGGAGAAACGAACACAGAGTGAAATGGGAGTAGTTTCTTTTCAGTAGACTATGAGTCAGTGACGTCACAGAAGAGAAAACCCTGCAGTATTTCCTTGGTTTCTATCAAGAGGACTAGTATGAGTTAATGAAAATTTGTAACCTTATTTTTCGATTTTGAACCAATCATTAAATCCTTTTTATTCCTTTCAGGTAGCTTTGCTCCAATCAATTTTAGCACAATATATTACTTTAACTCGAACAAACAGGCGAGTTTTACTATAATGATTATAAAATGTGTCACTTCTGTCTTCAACACAGTCGTAAAATCTTTTTTAAGATATTCCGTTTTCCTTCTATGTTTCTGTCTGAAGGGAAAGTAATACGATCTCGGCAATAAACACAAAATTTTAGATTTCTACATTTAAGTTATGTGTAATTTGGGAAATGTAGAATATTTCTGAAGAATTTCCGCTTATTCGAAAGATTTTTCACTATGGATTTGCCACCTGGAAATTTACTTATTTATTCTTATTAAAGAGTTTTGACAAGTGAAACTGACAGTAGTGGTTTATTTGAGAATTATTTTGCTGTTTACCCAAATGAGATTAGAAATGAAAGAAAATGTTCTCGTACAACACTTCACTCTAAGCGGTTTCTTAACACTATTAATAATGAGATATGTACTAAAACCCTTCGGTGGAAAGGAAAGCGTTGCTAGCTAAGACACCCGGAAGCATACCAATGTTTATTACACCTTCAGATTGCAGAATTTTATATGTTTATTCCAAACAATGCAGCCTCTTATGAACAAAATGGATTTAAAGGATTGGGATGACTCAATCCCTGCAAACCACAAGAGTAATATCTACTTGAAGAAATCCTACTGACGAAGAAAATCCCAGGGAAATCAAACGAATCTCGTCTCCCTTTCCTTCCCTGTCAGCAATTACTCGCGAAATTTTCAGAGCGACAGATTTTAAGTACCCTAATTCCTCTAAGGTTTATATAGACAATTGCTAAGGTATTTTCTCCCTCCTTACTTGCCTGTCTTCGTGTTATAATCACAAATCACTCCCGGCTTGCAATCAAAAGGTCGGGATCAGAATCCCGACGAGGGTATTGCACAATTTTTACGTATCCTGCTGTAACATAAAGTGCTTAATAGTCGTTAGAAACGCTCATGCCTTGTTAACAATTGGAACCCGATGCCAGAGGTTGAGAAGTCTCCGCCTTAATTTTCATTTAACCATCTCAGTTTCGGCTGTATTTCAGATAAAAAAATTTCATTAGAACATTAAATAATTAGTATGAGAAGTTATCTTCAAATTTGTTACTTTCTTTTATAAGGTATTTCTCCCGCCTTCTTCGCATGCCTTCGCGGTGTAGTGGTTATCACACTCGACGCGTATTTCGAGAGGTCCGTGGTTCGAGTGCCGGCGAGGGCATTGCTCATTTTTCATCTCTCCTGGCTCTAAATAACCTAATGTCTCTACACTTTAATTTTCTCTCAGCTTTCATAGCAAAATAACTTATATGGAAACAAAACTTTATTTAAATTAAAAAGCCTATATAAATCGTTGTTCTATTCTTCTGGCTTATCTCACTTGCCTCAGAACAAGTCCATGACTTTTATCGAGGCTAGGAGCGCAAGATTGTGTCTGTCATTGACACGAGCCTTGAGCACAATATAGATAACAGTACTATTCTGTCCAGCTCCATACCAGTTTTGATGAACAGCATCCCTGGGAACGCGCCTTTCACTCCACCCCAAGCCACTCGAGAGGACTTTCGGCTCGTCGTGTATTTTAAGTGTTCCATGCCGCACAGACACTGTACATTTATAAGCATTCATGCTTTCGCTTGGATTCAAACACGAGACCCTATAAAGATACAGCAGCGAGGAGCACTAGCCAACTGTACTGATGATGGTTGTATATAGATTATTAAACAACACGAACAGCATTTTGAAAGCTATTCCAGAAATTTTCATTTAAGTTCCTTCTTCCTCAGTAAATATGGCTTTCAACATGACATGCAATAACTGGAAAGCTGATAAGTTCTTTGACTGGTCTTCTTTAACTTTCTCACTAATGTCCATGTTCTTTAAAATTCAGAAAAAAAATGTTTTAACTTAATTTCAAATTAAATTTATTTAGATCATCCTCAAAACTAAGGTTGAATTTCTGTCTTATTTTAAAATTTATCCACTTTTCCTACAAATACCATAATTTTTTCTCTGACAACCAATGAACTGTTTTCTTCCGTTTGAAACATTATTTGGAAATTATGAAATGTATATGTAATAAGTGAGAATCGTCTCTGGGACAGCAACTTATTTGTTGCTTTGAAATAAATTAAGATAAGTGCTGTTTGCGGATAAATGAAACAAATAAATATGGAAAATTTATAAGGTATTTCTCCCGCATTCTTCACATGCCTTCGTGGTGTAGTAGTCAGCCCGCTCGACTTGTATTCCAGAGGTCAGTGGTTGAGTCCCGACGAAGACGTTTCTCATTTTTTATGTTTCCTGCTCCTAAAATAAATGTCTCTACAAGTTAAGCAAAGGAATTTATTACTGTTTGCAAATCGGTAACTTCATTTTGTTAAGCTTTACTAGCGCTTTTCTTGGGATGAGAAAGAAAAATATCGACGTTTTCTCTGCGCATTAAAATTCATTTTTATTCCGTGATTGTACCTAATTAAGGTTTTCAGCCGTCAAATCTCATTTCAAATTGTCATGAAGCTTTACAAAGAAATAAATTCTTCTCAATTTCAATTACTTCATGGTAATGATGTTTACTTTAATATGTTCTCGAATGATTTTAAAAAGAATATTTTCCAAGAAATGGCGAAGTTATTTAAGTAAACAAAATTCTACTTTATTATTTAAACTTTACGTTAATTACTTACGTAATATCTCGTGGACTCATGCATATTTGTTATAGTCGCATAAAATAAGTAATAACGCTCTGGACAAATTTAAAAGAATACTCTGAGAAAACAATCGAATGCTTCATATCTATTTTTTGTTCAGCTCTTGAATAATAATAAGGGAATTTAATTTTTATTAAGACCAACAAAGAGAAAATATTTCCATTTTGTGCTCCAATATCTTGTTAGAAGTTTAAGAAGAACAAGCACTTGCCATTCATTTTAGATTGCTTATTAGAAATCTTTATAATTTTAAGTGAAAGGAGCAACTAATGTAACGTATGCTTAATCGCTATTTAATGAGAAGAATTTAGATTGCAGACTAAACAATTTTTACTTAATTAAAATTAATTTTGCTAGGATATGTTACTAACTTTTAATTAAGATAATAGTCAAGTCAGTAATAGCCCTGACTTATTGAAGTTTTTAGATCTTGAGACGTTCATTTTGCGTATTAATTTTATAAGTTATTTTCTCTCTCCGCTGATGAATTGAAATTTAGGTGGTTTAAGTGCGAAGAACATGATATTTAATAAATAAACGTAACTAAAAAAACGCCCTTTTGGGTTTAATATAATATCTGAAAGCTTTCAGATTTTTTTGTTTTGATTTGATTATTGTTATTTAGGATTTCACTTTTGATTTTTAATTTTAAATAACCATGAAAACTAAATGTACATCGCCACGCGTTATTTAAGTAAGCTATGGAAAGAAGAGAAACGGAAGCAGTTAGAAAGGTGAAATAGAAATATAAAGGAAAATCATATATTACCGCATTTCTTCCCGTATTCAGAACAAACAGAAAAACATTCAGAAAAAGCAAATATACACAAATATAACCGCGTGACTTCATGGTGTAACTGGAAAGCACATCCGGCTGGTAATCGAGAGGTCTGGTTTTCAAATCCGGGAGACGGCATTGCGGATTTCTTCAGTTTCCTGATATAAAAAAAATTAAAAATCCCGCAAGTTCTTTCTACTGTATTTGGCAACATTAGACTTTCATCGAACACAGGCCAAACGGCTATTTTTTACTGTATGTTTTAAGTTTGTTGAAAAATGTATGTTTTGATTGAAAAAGAGCTTTATATTTAACATATAAACCGGTCTGTTTCCCACAGAATTTCCTGTAAAAAGGAATCTCTTTCAAAAAGAAAGTCCCCAAGTGCATAGCCACAATAAATTAATCAATGGAACAACATTAAAACGTTATTTGAAGTACAAACTGTGTACAAAAAGAAAATACAAATATAAATGGCCTACCAGTGACCATTTTAAGGGACATGAACATTGGTAACTGGACCCGAGCTGCGAGCTTTAGGAGAAAAGCTAGCTGCTTAAGTAGTGAGGGAATTTTTCTCATGGTATCAACGTGTTTATGAGATAGTGCGTTTTAGAAAACGATCAACGAAGGTATCTTTTCCTGTAGGCAGATAGTTCTCATGAATTTGACACTTTAAAGAGAACAAATGGAAATCGACTCAAGTAAGGTATTTAAATTTACACGTGACGCATTCAACTTTTTATGTAGTATTAACATACGAATTTTGGATACAAGTATGAACCTGTGGATTTCACTAATTAATGGCGCTGTATCAGTGCATCTTGTAAAAAGCTTTGCTTCTAAATTAATATAGTTGAAGACATAATTAAAATAAGAATTATGCAATTTATAAGATTTAGCGTAACAGATTTATTAATATCTAATGTGGACTGTTTAGTGAATGAAGTCACAATGAACAAACATTTAAGGTTAAATTTATGAAACTAATTAATGCCCAGCAAAGCACAATTACAGTTAAATTAAATTTTATACATAAAATTTAAATGTAATATAAGTACTTTATGAATCTGATTTTAACTCTCTAGAATTCTGCTCTGTTATGTAAGTGTAAGAAATTAGAAACCATTTTTTCATGTTCTACTGTATTTAAGGAGTTATCACAAAAAAGATATAGAATCAATGCCTGCCGAGAAAGCGTCTAATTCTTCAAGTTTTCCTGCTCCATAAACTCTGAACTCCAATTCTGGGAAGGAAATATCTGAATGATTTTTCCAGCCTTCTTGCTCATTTTGACTTCGTTTTTAATTTAACACTGTTAAATTTTAAGTTCCAGTATGTAACTAACGTATCTTTCTCCAAGAGTCCGTAATTACTTTATAAGGTATTTTCTCCCTCCTTTCCGCAACTCTTCGTGGTGTAATTGGAAGCATTCGAGAGGTTGAGAGTTCGAGTCCAGGCGAGGAAATTGCACATTTTTCATGTCTCCTGCTTTAAAAAAAAAACCTAATAACTCTACAAGTGGAGCCAAGAACTACAAGGTGGGGGACTATAATTCGCCACCACCAGGAATTGACTATTGGGTCACCCCATTCCTAGTCGCCTTTTAAAAGGGGAAGTATGCAAGGTGTTTTCTCCCTTCCTTTGGCATGTCTTCGTGGTGTAATTGAAAGCCTATTCGACGAGTATTCGAGAAGTCCAAGGTTCGAGCCCGGTGAGGGCACTATACATTTATCAGATATCCTGCTTAAAAAACACCTAATGGCTCTACAACTTTACCTTCAGCATTTCTTTAAACTAATTCTAATTTTAACACACAGGCCTCAAATCTTAATAAGACGACGACACTAAGAAGGCAATGAATTATAATCCTTTGCAGTAACATGTAATAAATAAATCGCTACGAGCTCAAGCTTTAAAAACAAAATTTTCAGTTACAAAGGAGAATTTCACAGAATTAAAATAAAGATAAAAATGCTTAGGATTAGAACTAACTTCAAATTAAATTCCTGAAATTCTTCAACTCCAAACACGCTGACACAGTGATGTGAGTTCACGTACGTTTTATAATAAATTAACTTCTTGTTTCGGGTTTTGATCAAATACGAAGTGTCCAATAAGAGTTCAGCAGTTAAAAAAATCTAATTCTCAGTTTCGCGTTAATTGCTCTGATGTAATGAAAACTTTAATTGGCAAGCCAAAGGATAACAATGTTCTGAATCTTTTGTCAACCGATAAAAGAGATGGAATTAATATTTAAAAAATAAAAATAAGGTAAAGAAAAATAACTAAGATAAGAATAAAAAATGAGCACGTCTTCTTAGGAAATAAAAAGTGACCAATGCTAAAGTAAACTGTTAAGAAAGAAGTGTATGCGAAAGGAATAATTACTATAATAATAAATATTATTATTATATTAATAATTACTATAATAATTTATTATAGTAATTATGATTTGAAAAGATTTATTATGTAATTAAATGAATATACATAACTGATGCAATTTCATTTGAGAAAAAATTACATTCTCGTTCATTCTCTTTTTATCTCTTAGAAAGCTAACAACGTAATAAACATTGGAAGTAAACTACAATTATTTTCAACTGCTAACATTCACTTTGCTCATTTAAACTTAACTAAACCATGAGTTGAAAATTTGCATTGTGAATCTGGAGGCAGAAACGTTAATGAGATAGATTGAACGAAGAGCTAAAAATAACTGGTTGAAATATTGATCTCTCCGTGTTTGGTGTCTGCTGCACTTTTATGATTTTTATGTGCACTATTTTCTCGCTAATATCATTATAAAAGTGCTTGTTGTGGATTAAGTTCAACAGACGATGATATGTACGCTTGTTTGCGGCACAATGTAAGGATATATCCTGCTTGAATTGATTTAATTATCTAATGAAATTCGCCTCCTAGATAGATTGCAATCTAACAGTCGTAATCGAGAGCGATCTTTTTCTCCTTCGGATGATTAATGCTGCTGTTTAATAAAAATATTTTTTTATTTCAATAATAAAAGAAGTGCATTGCCCAAGACAAAAACTTTTGGTCTTTTTATCAATATTGATTCAAAGCTAGAAACTGTCAAAACAAAAATATGAACCTTTACTTAGATGGAGAATCTTAGTATTATAAATTATTACTTACGCATTAATTAATTGTCGCATAAAACACATTAATTATTCATAGGCTTATTCCTGGCACTTGCTGTCGTTCAAATACATGTAATTATCAGAAATCATGTTTATGAGCTGGGATGAAGAAATGCGAAGACTAATATTTTTCGAAGTTATTCTAGATGGGAAAAGTTTTTCAACAGTGAAGGAACTACATCATTGAAAATAAAAATTAAGTATAATGGAACAGTTCCATTTTTCTTCAAGTTATGTTTATTTCTGTAAGAGACTTCAGTCATTATGTCCTGAGGAATGTTTTAGCAAACATATAGGATTTTTCGAAAAAATTATGAGAGCTAGTTAGGTTTATGGAGAAGAGTGGATTATTTAGCTAAGACAAAGCACTCTAAAGTTACATGCCTGGTTCCATCTGGATCAAGAATACTCTGGATTAGACTTGTTGATGCTAAATACAAAATAGTAGAGAAATTAAGACATTCATTAAGACATTAATTGAGACATTAATTAAGACATTGAGACAGACATTCATTATTCAGTCTAAATATCAACTCAGCTAGCATAAAATATATTGCTGATTAAAGTTTTATTGGAATTCAGTTAATTATTATCAACATGTTATATTGCTAAAACGTGCATTAAAAATTATAGTGCTTTGCACCGAAGTTTGGGGTTCCTGATCGTAATAACAGAACTGATGCTCAGAGAAGCATTTTCTACATCTTCAGCATGACAGGGAATAGGCACTGAGCCATTCACGAGGTAAACCAGAATTTCGGATATTTCTAAAAATTACAAACAAAGGAAAGAATTAAACAAGCTAAAGAAATGCAAATAAATTCGGTTGGATTTTCAAACGCCGGAAACATTTTTAATATTATACCATATATACACATTCTCTAGCATATCTGTTAATTTTGTACCCAAAAATTATGAACATTTCTGCATTTAACTTAATAAAACATAATAAATACTTCATTCACTGCAGAATTTGATCTACGATTCCATATTCACGAATTCGGTTTTATGTGAACAGAACCTTTTTTTTCACTTTCATGAAATTTTTTTCCATAACTTCCACCTAATTTTAAGAAACTTTATAATTAGAACTGGGTTTCTGGTATCCAAATTTAAGATGTGTGTATTCTAAGTATATCAATGATAATTGTTATTTAATTATTTAGAGCCACCTTTACGAAATGTAAGTCATTCACAGGTAGCATATACTTTCACATGGCTCACAGCAAGAATTGAGCAAATCGATTCAAAGAAAAACCACAATATGCACTTTCTTTAAGCTTGCAACACAACTACCGTTTTTCATTTTCTGACTTTTCCTTGACCCTTTCTCTATTTCAATTCCAGACTGTCTATATTTTAAAGAGAAAGAGAGTAAAAATAGTCTTTTTTCTTTACCTACTTGCTTTCTTCGTAAATACAGCAAATAGAAACTATTCAAACACCTTCAAAACTATAGGGTGTTTTTCAATTGTGGTTTTGAATTAAAATAAACGCTACGCTTTATACACAAACTTCCAAAAAAACGATAATAAGAATATCGCATTAAGTTTTTTATTTATTTACGTATTTATTTATTTATTACGAGAAATGTAGTTTTCCTTCTTTGTTTTTACAGTTTTGAAAATTCTGGCTTTTGTAAATAAAAATGAAAAGCTAATCAAATTTGAAAGCATGAAAATTCCTTTTCTTAAATTTACATAATTTACTCAACAAATTAGATGTTTTCACTGTTTTTAAAACCTTACATTTACTAAATAATAATATGAATAAATAAATAAGAACGACAATTGAATAAATACAATAAAGACAACTGCTACAATGAAAGTAATAGAAGAAATAAAAACAGTTTCCACAATAAGAGTAAGAACGAAAATTTCTTAGAATGTTACATTACTAATCCATTAAAGTTTAAGCCAAACAAATATAAAATGCTAAATCTTTGGATTAGCAGATCAATAATTCTAAATTTATACCCTCTTCCTCCCCAAAGAAAAGGTGTTTTGCTTGTATTCCTTAACAAATTTTAAGACTTGAAACATTTTTGACTGTTTGATTCGATTTGCATGATACAAAAATCTTTATATTTTGAAGAAGATGTATTTCAAGGATTCGTTTAGCTTTAATATGCATAAAAACTTTCACTTTTTAGAAAACACAGTTCTTAATTTAAATTAAGTTTAAAAAGCTCAAAATTATTTTCTTTACAGCATATGATATATCTAAAACATAGCAGTTACTGCAGAAAAATAAAATAAACGAGTCAGTATTTCTATGATTACAACTTCGACATTTACTGGAAATCACGATGAAGAATGATCAAGGCTGCTTTCTGAAGAACTGCATGGTTCTGACGATAACGTTAGGTTATCTGAATACGGCAAAGCACACGAGAATTATCTGCCTAAGCAGAGGGATGCTTTCGTGGAGGAGGTTCTAAGTAAAATTGGCTCGTGTTCATGTTATATATGGGTGAAACTACTAAAACCAATTATGTAGCCAGCCCATTCTCGTGCGCTCGAACCCCAGTCGAACTTCCAGCATTCAGCGATCTTCACCATTTAACCACTTATGCAATAGTACTGCCCATGAAGTTATTTCTAGAATTAACTGAGAATTGTTATTGTGATATGCCAAACAGATACATAAAAACTATATTGGAAGATAAAAGTTCTTTTTAATCATGGATAATAGTAAGATTTCAACAGAAATAAAATATTGCAAGTTTGACTAATCAATGTGCGCTGAATAAAGAAAAGAATTTCATTTTCATGTGAATCAAATCCTACAGACTGCAGTAGAAATATTTTGGTTTCTATCCCTCCGCAAATATTACTTTTCCCACTTTGTTATGATTTCATTTAATTCCTGTTTCTTCGAACTGCTTCTTTTTGTATGAAACTATTTTACACATAAAATTGTTTAACATTAAATTTATAATGGCTTATTGCAATAAAATATGTGCATTCGTTTTCAAATATCATGTAACCTACACACATAAATAGTCATTTCAATAAATTCCTTAGAATGAAAAGTGGTTAGATTATTTAGATTATTAACTATGCGTTACAAAGAACAGTATCTACGGTAAAAGCTAATGAGCTATATTAATTAACTACTCGTAAGGTATTTTCTCCTTCCTTACGGCTTGCCTTCTCGTGTAACTGGAAATACGTCCGGCTAGCAATGGGGAAGTGGGGAGTTCGAATCCCGAAGACGGTATTGCACATTTTTCACTTCTCCTCTCCGAAATAAGATGCCTAACGATTTCTACATACTAAAGGTCTACTTTCAGGATATCTCTGTATAATATAAAATTAGTCTTAAGGGATATATAAGCAGAGACTAAATACGTTATTTACGAAGCATTATTCTTTTCAAGAAATGCTATTTTTTGCTGAAGTATAAATTTCTTTTCGTTTGATTTTGCGTTAAGGACTAACTATTACTATGTTGAAACAATATAAAATCATTTTAAAGCGGAGATTTATATTTAATGATAAGAGTTTATGCGAATTTTAGGTCAGCTTTGATCATAATGTTAGATAGAATATTTACATTTGTATGAAGCAGAGATTGTCGTTTCTTATTACAAATTTTGTTTTAAAAAGATTAAAACTGTATTTATTGCGTTTAGGATTTGCTTATGTATTTTG
Organism: Stegodyphus mimosarum; assembly: GCA_000611955.2. NCBI lineage: Eukaryota > Metazoa > Arthropoda > Arachnida > Araneae > Eresidae > Stegodyphus > Stegodyphus mimosarum. Next base: position 31,926 of record KK114356.1, on the reverse strand, counting down.
AAAACCATCAACAAATTAAACAAAAGCGTCCAAATCCAAATATATAAATAAAAGTAAAAAAGAGTTAAAAACTATAAAGAAACAAAAGAAAGCAATCAAAAGGAAACCAAATCTTAAAGAATTGCCAGTCGAGATTATAAAATGGCCTGTAACTTTATTCTTTTCTTTATTCTCTGCAAGTATGTAAGAAATCCTGAATCTTAAATTAAAAATTTGTTTAATAATAAATAAACTTCGTACTTTTTACTTCAATTTGTAGAATACAGCCGCTTTAAATAATGTATAAATCGAACAAGCTTCCATCTCGGAAATGTATTCCGAATAAGTCGACTTTTTAAAAATTTTTTTTTGACAACTTAAGAGTACAAATCTTATAACTTTGTTTTACATCTACATATTATGAATGCCCATCAAGAAGCAAAACCTGATGCATTTTGCTGTTTCATATATCGATTCCTAGGATCTGATGACAATGGATTTCCAATAAAAATTCGCTCTGGCTTTATAGCGGATGCGTGTCCGAGTGATTGCCTATGATAACAATGTCTCACCTTTTTATGAAGATCTAACTGCTGTTGATATTCTCAATGATAGAATCCATGACAGTTGTATCGTTTTCGATGTTTGTATTATATAGCTTTACTGTAGCAACGCGTCTCTAACCACAGCCGAGGACTCAGTGGGTTAATCGCAAATCACTATCGCTTTTGCTATGATTATTTATACAACACTGAAAGTGCATTCATTGACTTTTCTTACTTAGGAAATGAAAGCGGGAAAACAGTAAACACATATTTTCTTTAATTCATAATTTTTATAGTATCTCAAAGGTCTCAATAGACTGTAGTAGCTCCCTTTTCTAAAAAATATTTATTATAACATAAAACTGAATACATTTCTTGTCAATCAGTTAATTCTTGTACCTTGAATTTTAAATCAATATATTTTGAAACGATAAAATTAAAAGAAGGCATCTACAGGACTTATTTCAAAATTAAAGTTAATGACAAAATTCCTACACGATTCAAAGCTGAGCACTAAAAAGCCAAAATCTCAAATAACTATTCGGCAGCTAGTTATTTAAATTTAATTTAGTGCATCAAGCCAGCTTCTGAGCTTTAATTTAAAAGAAGAAAGAATAAAAACAAGAAGCACTGGAGTTAATGACTAGCTAACTATTGATGTTAACGATTCCAATAGTTAGTCGTCTCAATCGAAACTAAGTTTACAAAAGTTACTGGATTTTTTAATATTGACCAAGACATTAGGTGTTAATAAATTCATTAAAATGAAATGAGTTTAGATGTTTAAGACCATATGAGCGTCATATAAAAGCGTTGCGTCCTTGAAAAATAAAATTATTTTAATTTAGAGATGCAGTGCTTTGGCACTAATTGAAAATATTATGTTTCCTGTGCATATTATTGCAATATTAATTTATTTTTAATACCTTTTACTAAAACTATACAGATATATAGATATAGATATAGATATAGATATTCATTTTTTCAATAGTAACAGATCTGCACAAAAAAAATTGGCTTGTTCATTACATATTGTACCAATGTCTATTCAACCATGTCAAGCCATATGCAGCCTGCCTCAAACACGTCCATAGAGTAAGTTTCCCGCAGTAATAGAAATACAGTGGCACACCCACCCTCTCTACCTTCAACGCTATTACTCTTATTCAGCTTGTGCTGTTACCCATATTCAACTAATGACATACATACACTGCTGGCCACCGTAAATGCAACACCCTGAAGGAAGCATGCAAATAACATGAAATTTACAACATGCATTAGCGGAGGTGAGATGTGCAAATGATTAGAATTTCAGGGCAGACGCACATCACGCGCAACTGTGGCGCCACTTCAAAGCGCTATTTAAGGCTTGGAGTTTCTGGCGATTTCAAGTTCGGCAATTGTGTTTTTCTTGTGTTTTTTTTTCAAAAAAACTATCAATTACGCTTCGTAGTAAACTGCGATCATCGTTTGATCAAGTATCCGAGTTCGACAGAGAAAGATAGTGGCCTACCGAAGAGTGTGGATTATCTTTCAGGGTAATCGGTAGTCGTGTTGGACGAAACCAAACAACTGTAATGCGGATATTTGACCGTTGGATGCAGGAAGGTAAGACGGACTGACGTGTTCGATCACATCCACTTCAGTGCACCGCTTCACGTGATGACAGGAACATTGTGTGCATGGCAGTGATGGATCGCTCAGTCACATCACGAACCATAGCACAGATCTTTCAGTCTATAACGCATCATCCAGTGTCTGCGCGTACCATTCGACGCCGTTTACAGCAGAGTGGTCTGTCCGCAAGACGTCTAGTGCTTCGTCTACCCTTGACGCAGAACCACAGACGTCTCTCCCGCCAATGGTGCAATGAAAGAAGGATGTGGATGGCAGAATGGAATGAAATTGTCTTTACTTACTAGTCACGCTTCTGTCTGCAACACCACGATGTTCGGATTTGAGTCTGGAGACACCGTGGAGAGACGATGCTCAACAGCTGCGTTATGCACCGCCACACTAGTCTTGCACCAGGTATTATGGCATAGGTTCCCAACGTGGGCGATAACGCCCCCTTGTGGGCGTTTCAGGCTTTCAAGGGGGCGGTAAAAAACCCAAAGAAATTAGGGGGCGTTGATATGGCACAGAGGGGCGTTGGAAGATTAGCCAAATATAGTCTAAAAAGACTTTAAAATCACGCTGATAATTCATTTCTATCACGTGTGCGAAAATTCACATATTTCGATATGAGACTTCACTGTTCAGAGAAAGACATACCTCTCTAGTATGTACGATTCTGGGGCTGCATGTGCTAAAACTAGCAACCTGTCTTGCCAATTTGGCGAGATGCACTCCAAAAAGTCGCAGAAAACTGTTGACTTTTATTGAAAGGGTCACCATTTTAGTGAAAAGAGCAGTAGAACCGGAGTTCATAATATCAGAAGGAAAAGCCTTCAGTGCAAAAATATATCTTTATTATCTTTATGTACATATTTATGTTACGTCCAAAGCCCGAAGTTTGGCCAAAGTCCAGGAGGTTTGGCCAAAGTCCGAAATACTTGCAATTAATATTGTATTTTATACTTTGGCCGGCCATTTCGCGAAGTGGCTGGGAATTCTTGGCCAAAGCCTGATGTGATAATGGTAGATTGAGTCTATGGAGCAGAAAAAGACTAAGGATCACCCTTAAAGGTATGACAAATTATGAGTACTCAATTTGCCTCTGTATTCATACTCGATACGCAACGCATTTGCTTAAGATATAATTCGTCATTTTGAAGGGCGCAAATCTAATCTTCACACTATCACATTGTTACAGCATATGCGTTCACTGAATAGTTTCTACTCGTTGAACTCACAGAAGTACTCATTTTTAAATACTTCATTTTTAACAGTGTGTAAAACCATCTGCCCTTGATTTCTTTTTTCCCAAATTGGCCGGTCAAAGCCAGAAATCAACAAAAAGATTGGACATTCGCCGGTAAGTTTACAGCAACGTTGGCCAAAATGCGAATTGGCCGATTTCGGGCTTTGGCCGTAACATTTACAAAAAATGTCACTGGGACTAAAAAATGCCACTTACAAGCGGCAACGATAGCGAGATCTCCAACTAAACTGTATTCTAAGAGAGTCTGTAAAAGTGCGTAGGCGACGTTGGACGCGGGAAAAAATTAGAGCGCCGAAATAAGCGGCGGCGGAGTAGACAAATCGTCGCCAGTGGTTTACCCGATCAAAATTGTAGGTAGCTAAAAATAGAACAGCCCCGCAGAATGCTACAGACTCAGGCTCACACTATCTATCGTTCATCGCAGCATGTACTGCGTACGATGAAAACGGCGTTGCCTTAATATTTTGCTACTTCAACTTATATTATTTAAACCGGCAGTATCCCTTGCAGCTCCCTTAACTTGGATCAAGTATAAGTAAAGAAAAACCCATGTCGGAAGCAAAAAAGAAGAGGCGGCAGTACAGTGCGGATTATATAAAATACGGATTTATCGAAAATCCCTCAAATCCATCATCTCCATTGTGCCTTATTTGTCAAAAAACATTTTCGAATGAAGCGATGAAACCTTCTAGGCTTCAAGATCATCTTAATAAAATGCATCCGGATAAGAAAGACAGAGATATGACCTATTTTCTAGAGATAAAAAAGAAGATTGAAAATCAGCCAACTATATCAAAATTATTTTCATCAGCTTCTAAACAAGACGATGACGGACTTCGAGCTTCGTACAATATCTCATTGTTGATTGCTAAAACAGGCAAGCCACATACTATTGGGGAAGATTTAATTTTACCAGCAGTTAAAGAAGTAATAACCACCGTGCTCCATAAACCAGCTACAGATATTATCCGAAAAATTCCTTTGAGCAATAATTCTGTGCAAAGACGAATTGATGAGATGGCTGAAAACATTGAAGAATCGTTGTGCAATTATCTGCAGACTTGTCAATTTTCAATTCAGCTGGATGAGTCCACTTTACCAACCAATGAAGCATTGTTATTGTCGTACGTGAGGTTTATCAAAGATGAAAAAATATGTCAAGAAATGTTGTTTGCTACCAATTTGGAAACAGATACAAAAGGAGAAACCATATTTGATACACTGCAAAAGTTTTTTGACGAAAAGGAAATTCCTTTTAATAATATTTTGTCGGTTGCTACGGATGGCGCACCGGCTATGACAGGGCGTCACAAAGGCTTCATAGCATGCTTAAAAAATAAAGTTCCGGACGTGCTTGCTGTGCATTGCGTAATTCATCGACAGCATTTGGTTGCGAAAAATTTGAGCGAACGTCTCCATACATCACTGCAATATGTTATAAGAGCAGTTAATAAAATCAGAAGTAACTCGTTGAATGACAGATTATTTAGTCAGCTTTGCATTGCAAATGATGAAGATTTCAACCGATTGCTGCTTCACACAGAGGTGCGCTGGCTTTCAAAAGGTACTTGTTTGACTCGATTTTACAATCTGTTTGAATCTGTGATAGAGTTCCTAGGAAACAAAGACACGGAATTGCGCGACAACCTCATCGCATCAAAAAACGATATTGCGTACTTAGCAGACCTCTATAAATTGTTTAATGATGTCAATCTCCAACTTCAAGGAGAAGACTTAAACTTGATTAAGACTAAAAATAGCATTGCTGCTTTCGTGTCTAAACTGCTATTATATAAAAGAAATATAGGCAGACGTGAATTCCATACCTTCCCATGTTTATCAGCAGTATCATTCAAGCACGACGACTTGCTTGTTTACTGTCAGCACTTGGAAAACCTCTACAATGACTTCAAGGAACGATTCGAGGACATTTTAAACATGGACATACCAGACTGGGTTTTGGATCCTTTTTCCAATGTCAACACAGCAGGACCATCTCAGTTAGAAGAAGAACTGATAGAACTGACGACAAATGAGGAATTAAAAATTAAATTCAAGAATGGCTACCAAGAATTTTGGCTGCAGAAGTCGATTTCGCAATTGTATCCAAGATTATGGTCGATTGTGCAACGATTTCTGCTAGCATTCCCATCTTCATATTTAGCAGAACGTGGATTTAGTGCTGTAGCAACATTGGTAACGAAAAAGAGAAATCGGCTCCATGTTACTGAACGCGGCGATTTACGATTGTTTTTAAGTAAAATCGAGCCTGATATTAACAAGCTTCTTAAAATGCATCAAATTCAGCCTTCTCATTAGTTAAGTTAGAAATTCGATGCCTTTAAATTTTAATAAAAATACTTTTTAATAATAATTAAGTATGCCTTTTGAGTGTTCTCTGAAACTGTCAATTTATTTATTTAGAAAGCAATAGTTTATTATGGATTATTTCGTATCATCAAAACCCCTGCCTGTCCTTATAACAGGTAAGCTAAAACTTTTATTTTTCTTTTTAAATAACGAAGAAATTCAGTAGCGTTTCAATTCCAACAACATTCTATCTATTAGTAATTTTTTTTATTTAATTCTTGTTTTCACCATGCATTATGTACTCTCTTATTTCTCTAGGGGGGCGGTATTGAAATATTCACTAGAAAAGGGGGCACCAGTTCGAAAAAGATTGGGAACCTATGTATTATGGTATGGGGCGGTATTGGATATCACTCTCGCACTCCTCTAGTACTCATTGCCGGTACTTTAAACAACCAGCACTACATCTTCGAGGTGTTGGAGCCAGTTGTCCTTCCTTACCTTCAGGGCTTGCCCACAACCATACTTCAACAGGATAATGCGCGACCACATGTGGCACGCATTGTCCAAGGGTTCTTCATCAATCGCCAGATTCAATTGCTTTCCTGGCCGGCTCGCTCTCCGGATCTTTCGCCGATAGAAAACATGTGGTCCATGGATGCTGAAAGATTTACCCAGATTACATCCCAAGCTGCCACACCAGATCAACTTTGGCAACGTGTGGAAGCTGCTTGGTCTGCTGTACCTCAAAAACACGTCCAAAGTCTCTTTGAATCAATGCCGAGGCGTGTGGCAGCGGTGATCTCCAACAATGGCGGCTACTCTGGCTACTGATTCTGGAAGAAACCACACTTTACAGAAATCTATAAATTTAATCATTTGATACTTAGTCAACATGTTATCTACTAAATAAATTTTGTTGTGATATCTCTTGTCTTTCTCGGTGTTGCAATAGTAGTGTACTTTTTTAGTTTGATTATTCGCTTCTGATATCTGCCCATATGTTTCGACTGCAGGTCCTCCTGCATTAAGTTATGCACTAACTGCAGTTTAACTTTGTAAATACAAAGCTGTAAGAGTTTTGTCTTTCCGTGATTGCTCAAAGCGATGCGTGTGCTCAAATCTTCTGTAACTGCAAGTATCCTGTGATCAATAACTTGTGTCCAAGCTATACGCTTTAAGTTCGAACAAACACATCTCATTGTCATAGCCCGAGAATCTTCCAATGAGTTGGCTTCCAACTTCCATATGGCTAACACCCTGGTCGGAGGATAACTCGGGGGGTGACAAGAACTAACATTTTTCAAACATTAAACTGATGTCCAATGGATGAGGTAGGAAAGTGCAAAATGAAAATTAATAGCATTACAGTTTACCTGCTTCAATAAGCAAGACCTGACTGACAAGAAAATTAAATTTATACCTGAAAAATAGCCTATAAATTTTTCTAGTCTCAGACCCAAATCGTAAAGATGATATGAAAGAAAAACCATCTATTAAGAGGATTAGTACAACAGTGGATACATTCAAATGAGTAAGTGTGAAAACCCAAAGAAACTAAAATTCAAACAAATAAATAAAGAAGCAAAAATTCTACTATGATTGCCAAATGACTTTAAAAAAATCAGTAAGAGCTTTTTTTTTTCTAAATCTGTTATAGTAGCTTATCGATTCATGTTACTTTTTTCCCTAAAATTTATGAAAAAGGGTTTTTTAGTGTCTTAAGCAATTATAAGCGCAGGTTAACTACTTATATTTAACTACAAATATTTCAAAAATCTAAAGTACTTTATACATGAAATATTGTTTTGACTAGTCAGAAAGGGAAATGTATTCTTCGGTTACTGATCATAAAGTTAAAACGTATTTTGTTGACCATTCAGTTTTTGCTAATGAGTGCTTTTAGAAATGGTACAGACATCATGCACTGCAGTAGATAGGCAAATTATCTTTACTTTAACGTAGTCCGTTTGCAATATATTATATGAATGCTAGAAATTAAATAAAACATACAAAGTTCTTTAAAAAACAGGGTAATAATTAATTCACTTCAGCAAAAGTTTTAGATTGATGAACTGAGCAAATAGAGCATTTAAGAGTAAATAAAAGCGAGGGAAGTAAGAATATTATGTTATGCAACAATGTGTTTTGCAGAATCAAACTGTAAAAGAAATTTCCGTACATGAACATTAAAGCATATATTGTGTCGATTACAGTCTGTAAAATGAAAAAAAATCAAAGACCTAAGAAGCTCTTAGATTCTAAATAATCAACAATTTGTACCTTCGTCGTTGAAGTGCTTGTTAAGATAGACAGTGAAAGACGCCTCCACAGATTCTTTTCTCCAGCCGATAACACTTGAGTTTAATAATCTCTTGGATGCTAATCTTCGTGCAAGAATTATTCGATAATGACTACTAGTTTTAGCAGCGTGTTCAACTGCAGACGAAGAAGTCCTGAATTCAGGTCTACATGGAATGCCAGATGTTGCAATTCTAAACTGGTAATTAATAAAAGAATCAATTTAAAAACAGTCGATCCAGATTAAATTCGATTAGTAATATAGGCATTTCATACAGAGCGATTTTAAAAGGATTGTAGCAGCCGGTTCTCTAAAACAGCGTACTTTCAACGGTCGAGTTGAATTTGGAAAAATAAAGCAAAGGAGAAGATGACTATGTAAATGCTATATGTAGAAAGAGAGAGAGAGAAAAAAAAGAGAGAGAGACAGACAGAGAATGTTTCGGAAAGATTACAAGGTTAAGTTATTTCATAAATAGGTGGTTGTAGGCTTATGATTTCTGTTTTGGAAATAAATCAAACAGGGTTTCCAATCCAAAGCAGTTTCAAAGCCATGTCATATTTTAGTAAAAATATACAACTTTAATTTTCTTCTAGTACCCTTAATCTTGTAAAATTTTATGTTAACTACCCGATTATTGTATTTTGAACTTTCTGTAACTTCTTGCGTCCGTAGTCCTCAGTAGAATGAAAATTAGTTACCGAGTATTTAAAAGCTGAGTGTTTGAATGTCTTATACTTAGAGCTTCTGACAAGCTCGCTTGAAGTTACGTAGGATAGAATATAAAAGTTTAAGTAAATATAAAGTTCGAATTTTAGCATTTACACAGATGGGAAATTGATATTTTCACCATATACTTATGTTTTTCTCATGCATAAAATATCTTTTAAATATTTGCATTCAAAATTTAAATGCCTAAATGCTTTTAGAAAGACTTTCATACAATCCCTGAACTTTCAGTTTAGATACCTTTTGTCATTTTGATAGAATGAGGACTTTTTGGTCTAATGTGACTGTCATCGGCATGCACTTTTTTACTGACATCTTTGCGTAGGGGTATAAATAAATATTTGAGTTTTATATACTAGTATTTTAAAGTTTCTTGTAATGCGTCATGTACTGTCGCTTTTGATAAAATTCGCGAATAGCCATGAAATACTTTTAAAATGCCCTGTATATATCTTCTGTCGAGTCGAATTCTGCCGATAGAAATGTTAAACATTGAGCCACTTATGTATCAGATTCTCTGCTCTAATTTTAAAAAAAATGCATTTTTTACACATTGTTCTATTTGAATTATGATTAGAACGTATTTTATTCGGCACTGTACATGCATCTTTACATATCGTTTCATTCTAATTATGTTTGGAACGTAATTTTTCTGCATTGTACATGCATTTATTCCTTTTTCCAGGTTTTTCCAGATTTAGATTTTATTACAACGTATTGGAAGATAAAAGATGCATTAAGACTACCTCCTTAGCGGTCTCTTCTCTCGAAAATAAGCATCTTAGGAATACAGGAAAGAGGCGTTCCCCTTTTTCTCCTAAATTTCTAAGAGAGTGGTTGATCGTTCACTTTTCTATGCGGCCATCTTGCATTTGATTTACATGTGAATGAAACTGAGAAAGTATCACGCAGCTCAGTGTTCTTTGCTGAATTCTAAGGTAAAAGGATCTTTATTCGAAATACTTTGTCAGCAAGGCACAAGATAGCCACTGAAATATTTAAACTTTATTTTCCCCGTGCGTTGATAAATAAAAACATTTCAGGCATTATGAACACTAAAGCTTAAAGTGGTACGAGTACATTATTGTTTTCTTTAAATGGCTTTTAAATGCTTTTGTGCAATTAAATTTGCAAAGCATATAAAGTAGTAATAAAGCAACTATGGAACACTTATAGGGAGATAAGAAAATTGGCATCACCAGAATATGTTGGTGTGTTGAAAGGGAAAACATTGCAGAAAAATACATAAAGAAGTAGTAAAATGAACGGCTAAAATAAGTTTAAAAACAACATTGCTTTATAAACGTTGTTAAGTTTAACTATAGTGATGTGAGTAATCAGATGGATACAATATGGCCATTTAAATTTTTATTTGCTCATCAAAATAAACAATTCGAAATAAATTTTGCTTTGGAATCACCTTAAAGGCATCATTCGGACAAATTACTTCGATGATGGTTATCAAATGCCAGAATGTGGAGACTTTTATGTTAAGTTAGTAGAGCGGAGCGTTAAAACTCGATCTTCCTAACTTTAAAATCATCAGTGTGATATCGATTCCTAGCCAGTAAATACCAAACCTACCTGTATCAAAAACAGCTAATTATTACAATGCAGGTTGCAAGTCTCTTGCAACAGACTTGCAAGTTATAGACTTGCAACCTGCATTACTTCGAATTCTAACGAAAACTCAGGTGACACAACGTTTAAGTAGACAATGAGTATGAAGCTCCAGATGACGGTGGTTAAAACAGATGACAAGCAAGATAATTAAGAATTTTTACCAAAATAAAAGGTTATTTCCGAAGATTAATTACCAGGCGAATAGGTAATTCGGTATTACTTCTTACAGTTCGGTGTAAAAGTTAGACTTACAAAGAGAAAACCCGAAGTTATAGTTTGACTACGGATTTCAGTAGTTAAATACAATAGCTCCACGTGTTTAACAAAAGATCTTTTTGCTTCGAGGAGAAGCAATTTCAGTTTCACGTCTTGACGAATGGAGTAATTAAGCAAATATATTTACAAATTTCCAGCATTTATTTTATCTTTAATTTACTATCTATCAGAGTTTAACGTTACTTTAGTTAGATATATACAAAAGAGGGACTACACAAATATTAATTAACTAAAACAACATGAAAGCTAAGAGCAATAAAATTGAAAGGTTTGATAATTTTCGCTACTCGAAGACAGAGTTATAGAACTAAAATTACAATTTCAAGATCCACTCATAAATTTTTTCAAGTTCAGAGTCTGCAGATTGTCGACCCTAAAATAAAAAGTGTCCATATCAACAACGCACACGCTACATTTTAAAATTAACGCATTTGAGAACTGTTAAACTGGTAATTACAAACATACAACTTTCTTTGCTTTGGAGTTTAACACAAAATCAAGAGTCAAAATACCAGAGTGGACAAGTTATACAAAGCTTCAGATGATGGACAATAAGAGCAGACGAGAGCCCTGTATACAAAACAATTAAGAGTTTTTAGAGAAGAAAAGGTAATTCCAGGCAATTTCGTATATACTCCCCACAGTTCGCAGTAAAAGCTCTCAAAGGGAAATTAGCCTTCACAAAAAAGTCTGAATACTTTACAAAACGGGAAACTTAAATAAAATTACCGCCTAGGGCACGCGTTACTGCTCAGTTATATGTTCCCCTCTCAGTTTAAACCACACATAAGAACAGTAACGTGTCTCAATAAATACTCATCAGCGAGTCAACTGTCACGAAATAATCTCTTTCACCCTCTCTATACATTCTCCAACGCCCAGCGCAACTTCTTAAATGAGCATTATATTTGCATACTTCCGCAACACAATCTAATTTGTTCTTCCAATAAATAGAAAGGTTCGTAATACGAAAGTGTGAATTATATTTTATTAGGCATAACTGACCATGTATCAAAACTGGGTTTTCTAAATTTATGTCAAACAGAATTATTATTATTTATTTCTTTTTATTAATGTATATTGGGCAGTTGAATAACATATAACTTAATTGTTTTTAAAATAAAAAAAATTAATTTGGGATATATTTAAAACAAATACATTTAAACGCTTACCATAATTCCATTTTCATCTACTTCATCAACTGGTATCAACAAATCTAAACTCCATTTCAAACTTATTTGAGTAAATAATGCTCGTTAGTTTTTGGAATGACAGTTGAATAGTAACTACCATCCGTTTCGGGATAAGAAGTAAAGCAATAGCTGTTTCCAAATTTGCTATTGACCCTTGGTCATCGTCATGATCAACGGTGCGTTAGAATAACAAGTGCACTTTTGAGTAACATGAGTGCATTACAAGAGTTCTGAAATTCTGCAATTGATATGCTGCTATAAAAATAATTCTCTTTGTTGAGTGATATAAATAAATATCATGTCTCGATAACCTTGTAGGGATTTATATTTTTTTTAAATAACCAGTTAAATTTAATTTAAAATTACTTTCCTATAAGCCTTCATTTCCCTAATTGTCAGTGCCAGAATATTTAAATTTGGTAGCGCGCATAAGAAATGCAAATTCTACCAGTTGTAGAAAAGTTTAAATATCGACGTTCCAGTAGAGATAGAGTCTGAGAAATCCCTATGCATGGTTATACGCAAGTTCCCGCTTAGCAGTTATTGCTGGTTAGACGCGGCTTAATAGCTATTATCTTGCTGCCACTAGACTCATCTACGCGCTGTAGGATGCAGGATTGTATGAGCCCTGTAGTTTAATTCTACTACTGGTGAATATCTCCTATTTTAAGTTTGATTCTACTGTTTCAGTTCTCGCCGAAGTAGAGGCGTAGTATGTTAGCGTCAAGTTGAAGCATTGTATATAATTTAAAGAGTTTAATAAAGGGCATCTTTAACCCTTTTTCTGTGCAATCACTATTTCTCCAGATTCTACACAACAGATAGAGAGTAGAACCTTACATCTGGCGCCCGAACATCTTACTAGGAATCAATAGCAACGGACAATCATCCTTACAAGAGCCAGAAGTCGAAGACCCGATGGTGACAAGCCCATTGGATGGATTTGGCTTTTTAATACACACGATGAGAGCAGCAATTAAACCAGCAGTGGTGTTCGGCGGTAAAAATTCCGTCACTTCATTCCTGGAATCGTTTGAGACTCACTTTCAGTTGTACCCGGTACCCGAAAGACAAAAAGTAGCTATCGCCTCTAGTGCCCTCCAAGGACAGGCGGAGTCTTGAATTGAAAAATTCTTGCTCGAGGAAATCGGAAGCCTCACCTACAATTTTGAAAATTTCAAAGCGGCACTCCTAAAAACCTTCCCAATCGTGAAAGATCGTGTGAAACTTCAAGCCGAACTGTACAGCTATCAACGGAAAGTTGAGCACCTTACCGAGTTTATCAAAAGTCAAACTAATGAATATGCTATATGGAAGGAAGCCCGATAACGAATTAATTGAAATTATATTATCAAGATTATTACCCGCAGTACAAGATTTCGTGGAGCTGAGAAACCCACGAAAGAGCTATTCGAATTAGCCGTAAAGTTTCAGAATCGGCGGATAGCGGAAAATTCGAGATTTCCTACCCCTGGTTACTACCAGCAGTTCTTCCGACAGCCGGCCGCAGAATGAAACAAATACAACGAAGGAAAACGCTTTCTAATCACGCCGTCAACAAGCAAGAATGAAAACGGTAAAGCCAAAGACCGCCAGCTAACCCAGCAAACATCAGGAGGAAAAAAGAATTTAAACGAATAGGGGGCCTGAGAAATTGAGGGTTCAGACCCCCTGTGCTTTGCAAATTCCCTCTAAAATACCTCTAAGGTAAATACCGTGGTAGCCAAGAATTCCCAACTACCGGTAATCCAGGTTCTTTTGAACGACGTACCCATAGAAGCACTCGTGGACACCGGCGCGGATGGAAATTTTTTAAGCCAAAAATTCTACTATAGAAATTTCCGAAGAATAAGATCGTTTAAAAATTGTAGCACAGAAATCGTTGTTGCACAAGGGAAAGTTTGCGAATGTGTCAGGAAGCTATCGCTTAACGTTCAGGTAAAAAGCGAAGTTTTGAAAGTTTTATTTTTTGTTGTTAATAATTTGCAAAACAATGTAATTTTAGTTACAGAGTTCCTCAGGGCGGCGAACGCCACAATAAACTTTGCAGAAAATTATATGTTCTTGGATATGGTGCCAAAGGTGGTGGAAGAGGTAAATGTTCCAGATATCGATCTCTAACATCTAAAACAAGATGAAAGAGCCAAGCTGGAAGAACTCGTAAGTAGATTTAATATGCAATTTTCTGAGAAGATAGGGAATACACAAATTATTACCCATGCGATAGAACTAAAATCAAGCGAACCTTGTAAAGCGAAACCTTATCGATATGATAAGGAGAAAGAAGCAATAATAGAACATAACAAAAAAAAATAAAACAAATGTTAAGGGATAAAATAATTATTCCCATCAATAGTGAATATGCTAGCCCAGTTGTGCTATGCGAGAAACGAAATAACTTGCCCCCTTCGGATCCAAAAACTTATCGTTTTGCGATCGTTTACCGAAAACTTAATAGCATGACTTAATTCCCTATTTACCCTTTACTGGTAATAGGAGAAATAATACGAAAAATTAGGTTTATAAAATATATGACCAATCTTGATCTTACTCGGACTACTTTCAAATAGCCATGAGACCAGAAGATGTGAATAAAACAACGTTTATTAAAAACCGGGCACTTACGCATTTTTACACATGCCGTTTGGGCTTTTCGGGGCCCTGTCAACTTTTCAACGCGCTATGGACATAATTTTACGTCCCGTCTTAGGAAAATTCACTCTGATTTATCTCAATGACTTTATCATAACTAGTGACACTATTGAACAACACGTGGAAGATCTCCACGAAGTTTTTCATTATTAAAAGAAGCAGGTTTAAATATTAATGCCGCAAAATGTAAATTCGCAACTAAAGAGTTGCGATATTTAGGATATAAAATCTCAGCTAAGGGTATCGAAACTGAGGATTCTAAAATAAAAGCAATTAAAAACTATCCTTCACCTAATACTGAGAAAAACCTTTCATCTTTTATTGGCATGTGCTCATACTATCGTTCGTTTATCCAAAACCTTGCCGATGTTGTTGAACATTTGTTAGTTTTTAAACGAAAGAAATCCAAGTTTGCATGGACAGTAGAGGTAAACGCCGCTTTTGAAAACTTGAAAACAGCTCTAATTAATGCCCCAGTGTTAAAATTCCCGGAAGGGGACGAGAACTTGGAGATTGCGGCGGAGGCTTCAGATTACGCTGTGGGTGCGGTTTTAACTCAAAAAGGGCACCCCTTGGCATTTTTCAGCATACCTTTGGGTCAGACCCAAGGGAACTACACAGCGACGGAAAGGGAAACGTTAGCAGTGTTAATGGCAGTTCAGAAGTTTAGTTTCTACTTTGGAAAAGCCCAGTTACAATCTACTCTGATTATGCGACCGTAGGCAGATTATATTATGGAAAGAATTTAACTACTAGATTAATTAGATGAGCCTTAAAGTTACATAAAAACAACTTAATAGTTAAGCACACTCCCGGCAAGGAAAATACAGTGGCCGACGCCTTGTCAAGAATTAAACTGGATGAAAATGGGAATCAAATAAGACTCTATTATGACAGGAAACGCCGCGAATCAGATTTTAAAGTGGGGATAAGGTGTTGAAAAGAAAATTCACTTTGTCTTGTGCACCAGAAAATGTCGTATAATTCACCCATAAATTTGAAGGGCCGTACATTGTACAGCAGATCGTTGGGGCTGTGATGTACTTAAAAACAGAGTCGGGAGAATAAATAAAGGCTAGTCCGGATCAATTGAAAAAATACTATGATCGTAAAGATTTCGATGTCTTACATAATTTTTTCCAGGGTCCGAGTCAGAAGAGGGGGCTTCCCCAGGGGCAATTCTGACCGCACCACAACTTCCACCACCCGCGAAAAAGCAAACAACTAAAGAAACTACAAGTTCTCAAATCAGCAGAAGAATTCTGGGGAAAAGAATTGCTTAACGTGTGGAAGATCAAGAGAAGAAAAATTCTAGGGTGAAAGAAACGTCCCGACTAGAAACAAGCATCGCCGTGTTATGACAAGGTCTCGCAGTAGAAAGCCCCAGGATACATCAAAGAGGGGGGCGCACAGAAAGATTACTACAAACAAGACCACCGGCTTTATTTGGCGAAAGCACAAAGTATAGTGTATTATAGAAATGTTATGTTAATGTAAAGAACTAGTTCGGTTTTGTTTGTCGAAAGACTATTTATGTTAACGAGCCAAAAGATCTGGCCTGATACAAGCAGCTTCGTATTAGTACTTGTTAATTAAAATTTATTTTAGGTTTACACTTTTAGTGAAGAAAAGGATTCATTCAAGTAAAATTTTCCTTTTATTCTCTATTGTCTTAAAAGTATTTGTTTGTAAAATGTTGAAATATCTGCTGTGTTAAAGTAAATGATACTTTTAATGAAAGTTGAAAGCTCAAAAGAGTATATATAATATATATTTAGTGCTAAAAATTCAAAACGTAAAAGTTAATGCATTTAAAGTTTAATGTAGTCAATTGAGTTCGCGCAAAAGAAATTTTAGTTAAATAAAATCCTGCGATTTTGAGAAAAGCTTGCATGCGTTTAAGAGGAATGTAAAAAATATTTGGTATGCATGTGTTTTGTAGGGCTCTCCACCGACACTGTAGTTAATTTTAATGTTTATTAGCTCATGGAGAATTTAGAAATGAATTTAGGGTGTGTCTAAGAAGGTTGTTATGTGCTAACAAGTCGAAGTGCGTTTAGGTGGAGATTTTATCCACTATAACATAGTACACTTGCGTTTTCACACCAAACATTGTGGAGAGCCAAAAGAGGATTAAAGTTTAAAATTTAAGCATGAATGAAACTTAATAATTGTGAATGCTTGAAACACTGTAATGTGAAGAAAAACTGAAAAAGCTACGCTAAGTTCAAAAAGGTTAGGAACTTAATAAAAGATTGTAGTGTAAAGTTAAAGTGTTATTTATTGTTAGAATCGTTTATTCATAAGTATTCCTTCCAAATTACTGGAAGTAGATGACTTAAGCCAATTGAAAGATGATGAAGAAAAGTGGAACACAACTATGATGTAAAATCTCCTGCTGTTATAATTTAAAATTTTTGTATTTGAATGTAAACGGGGCTCACGTCTTGTTAGTTGTAGAATTTATCAGTTTGTAACAGGTCTTTAAGGACAGGACCTTTATCCAAGTCCGTTAAATTCTGGCATGGAAAAATGTAGGGATTTATATTTATTTGAAATAACCAGTTAAATTTAATTTTAAGTTATTTTCCTATGAGCCTTCATTTCCCTAATTGTCAGTGCCAGAATATTTAAATTTGGTAGCGCGCGTGACAAATGCAAATTCTACAAGTGGGAGAAAACGTTTGAATATCGACGTTACAGTAGAGAGAGAGTCTGGGTAATCCCTGTGCTTGGTTATACGCAAGCTTCCGCTTAGCAGTTATTGCTGGTTAGACGTGGCTTAATAGCTATTATCTTGCTACCGCTAGACTCATCGACGCGCTGTAGGATACAGGATTGTATGAGCCCTGTAGTGTAATTTTACTACTTGTGAATATCTCCAATTTTGAGTTTGATTCTACTGTTTCAATTACCCTCCAAGCAGAGGCGCAATATGTTAGCGTCGCGTTCACGTATTGTATATAATTTAAAGAATTTAACAAAGGGCATTTTAACCCTTTTTCGTGCAATTACTATTTCTCCAGATTCTACCCAACAGGTAGACAGTAGAACTTTACAGCCTTATAAGGTATTTATCCCACCTTCTTAGAATGCCTTCGTGATGTAGTGGTCAGCACACTCGGCGCGTATTCGAGAGGTCCGTGGTTCGAGTTCCGGCGAGGGCACTGCTCATTTTTCACGTCTTCTCTAGCATAAAAAATCTCTAATGCCTCTACAGTGGCGCCCGAACTGGGAACGATGGCGGATGGTGATTCTCCACCATCAGGATTTGGCGATTGGTTCCCCTAATCCCCAGTTTTCCTTTAAAAGGTGGGAATATAAGGTATTTTTTCCGCCTTCTTAGCATGCTTTCGCGGTGTAGTGGTCAGCACCCTCGGCGCGTATTCGAGAGGTCCGTGGTTCGCGTCCGGCGATCGCATTGCTCACTTTTTACGTCTTCTCCAGCATAAAAATGACATACTATAACAGTGATTCCATACTTTTCCACAAAAATCTGTTAAGAGGTTCAAACAAACAACCATTTCCGGTTTATCATATGTAGTCAAAATCTAATATTTTGTTCTCATTTATGATTGTATTATGCATTTCTTATGCATAAAAGAAATTTAAATACCATATCTGAGAAGTGGTGTTTAAATCATAACATTATTGATAACATAATTAACATCTACATCATAACATTTTTTTCACGAAAACCTGTTCAGAGCTTCAAGTAAAGCCTCACTTCATGTTTATCAATTTTAACCAAAATTTAATTTATTATTCCTGTTGGTAAAAAATTCTTAAATACTAAAACTGAGACGTTTTATATTTAATTATATTATTATATTTAAATAACAGACTTTAATAAAAAAAATTTATGGGCATGAAGTAAAGTACTTCGTCCAGTTTTACCCAAAAGCTAATCCACTCTTTATATGAGTGCAGAAAGCTTAAATACGGAAAAGAGAAATTTTAAAAAGTTTGATATAAATGTTATCGCGGACGAAAAAATCGACATACACAGACAGAGGCACAAACAGTCAGACAGCCATTATTGTAAAAATAGAAAAAAAAAACAGTGCAGCGGTTGTCCTAATTCAAACTTATTCATTCACTGAAAACCCACTGTCCAATTTTTGGACCGAAAATATTACTTTCTCTTGCCTATGTATATAAGTTGTCGGGAGGTAAATAGGAAGAACTGTTTAGTTATATTAAAGACTTACTACACATTCAGGTGAAGTTTAGTGAGATCTAGGATAGCAATATTAAAGGGAAAAGAAGGCCCTTTAGCATATAGAAAGGTTAAAATAGTTACCGAAATCACTTTGCAGTAATCCAATTTAACATTTCTAGGACATTTTAGACACCGGAAATGCAGTTCAAGAAACTTGAAAAGTTCTTTTAGTAAAGTATAATTTACTTCCACAAGAAGTATCTGGGTAACAAGAATCGATGTAATAAAATCAGATTTGCATTGAGGAAAAAGAGCATTTCTTAATAAACTTGCAATTTTAAACGGCCCATCTCCCATGTGTGTACTTTGCATCTTAGAGGGTATTTGCAAGTTTATTGGTCTTTGACATAGCGAAGAAATTAAGAATAAATGATGATCGCTAGAGTAATTTGTACAGCATTTTTTCTTTCGAGCTGAGAGATATAAAATTCTATGTTTGGTCGAAGTTTAAATTTTGAAATCAGGTTCCAATTATTTCTTTGTTTATTTACTTTTTCATTTTATAATGTAATAAATATAATAAAGTGCACTGCAAGCAAGTATAAATGCATATGCGAAAAGTTACAAAAGCGGCGTAAGAATATTAAAACGTTCAAAATTTTCTCCTGCAACTCATTTTCTGAGTTTACCTGCACTGTCAAACACTTAAATTATGAAAAAATATGTATCATATGTTAAAAAGAAAGAAAAGAGAGATGAAATGAAACACCTTACTTCAAAAAGGTAAGCAGTAATGTTATTATCATTTTTTCTACACCTTTACTTCGTTTATTCAAAATGCATAAAAGCTAGAAATTAATTGTGTCAAATCACAGTATCAGTATGATTCTAAAATTATGTAGCTAAGTCTTTATTTAAAATTATAATCTTTTCCTAAACCACCTTTATTATTATGTCGCATTTATTTTAAAATCATACCAAGTGAATCAAACACTGGGGAAACATCGTTATTGAAATATTAAACTGTGAAAAGTAGCTGTTTAATTTCATAATCCCTAACCATGCATCCTTAATGACAATTTATGATACTATTTAACAAATTAAGTGAATCTTCAAAATTAGCTGCAAAATATAAAAGTCACGCTGAACAGCGTAAATCTCAATAATTAACTCTAAATCTCAGAAAATAACTTATCTTTCACAGAGGTACACACTAAACAAAACTCAGCAATATTAGAGGTTTTCGCACATACGTGAAAGTGACCTACTTATGTCATAACTCTGGCGAGAATTAAAATTTATCAGCCCTTTAGCTTGCAAGGTTATAAATGTAGCGTGTAACATAATTGGCATATGATTTTTTAGCTGAGTTTTACAGCAATGGATTGAGATACGTTATTCAAGACAGTTCAATAAATAATAACATTTATACGAAGGTAACAGATAATTTATCTTACATTTAGCTAGCATCTAGGTTGACAAATATTAGGACTTTATCACAAATTGGCAGAAGCTTTTATTTTGTTATTCATGATTTATTAACATAAATGTTTAGTTAGCACATGACATAAGCAGTATTGCTTTGCAGAGGGAACCAGAACAAATTTAGATATGTGTTATACCTGAATAAGAATAATATTTATACCTGCATATGTCTATTATATATACGTATGTGTCCATGTTGTTAAAAGCATTAAATGGCAGCTTCCACTCGATTCTCATCATTCATGTCTACATTCATGACTGCACATAGAAGCTGGAATTATCTGATGTTGGTGGCACATAATTCCTTAAAATCCGTCTGGATAGGAGTATTTTCATGGCTGAATAACGAATTCCGGAGAACGAAGGCGTACTTTATATAGTTAAACTTACCCCACGATGATTAATCATATAATTATGCTAGTAGAATACATGTGCACACAAAAAAAATCCAACTCTTCTGAAAGCCAGCTATCCAACCAACCAACTATCTATCTCCCGCGTTTTACTCTTTTCCCTTGTATACGAAAATAAATCATTAATTAGGCTAGAAGCTGAGTGTGAGATAGCAAGAAATAGCCATGAGGAGTTTAAACGTCGCCATTAACTCAAGATGATCATTGGTATATATAGCGAAGCGCGACGTTACCAGTTTAAATCACCAAGTAGCAGTATTATCACACTTTATACTGAGATATTGAGCAACGTCATCGATCATTGACAGTATGTTACGAAAGCTTAAAAATGTGTACTATGCTGAAGGAGTGTACATAAAAGGAGGGAGTGCTACTAGTCTATTTTTAGAAGCACGCGTTTTTAGGTCTCTCGAAGCTGACCCATGGCTAGTCGACTCCAACCAAAGACGGGGAAATTCCGAAAGTCCGTATGAGGTTGTTAAATACCCCT
>KK114354.1:0-27075 GCA_000611955.2 Stegodyphus mimosarum | reverse complement strand
TAAAAAAACTGAAAATAAGTGGAAAATTAATGCACTTAATAGATAATTAATAAAGCACTTAATAGAATTTTAACTTACACCAACTAATAAAGGTCAGAAATGAAATAAATTAATCTGTTTTTGTAATGTTTTACTGATTATTTAATAAACGCGAAATAAAATACTTTGATAATTAAATAAACATTTCTTATAGATGTAATCTCATGCAGTTACTCATCTTTCTTTTAATAAACCTTTTCAGAATATAGTTTTCATGAGAACGTATTACTAAAACTTTATATAAACCGATTGATTTTTTTATATCCTTTATTATGAGATATTTAATAAATAAAGTTTGCACACAAAATATTAACAAAAAACAAAGGTGTGCTACGAAATATCTTCATATGAAAACTGAACTTTGTTATGATGAACTGAGAAAAGACTGAAAAAAATAGAAACATGTGTGCCAGCACTTAGCACTGCAATCGGAAATTATAAATAAATACTGCTTTTAAAACATTTGTAATTTTGCAGTTGAACTGTGTACGGAGCAAGAGAAAAAAGCTCAACAAATCCCTTAGAGTGATCACTAAAATCTGAAATATTTCAGCGTTTTTCAGTCTTTTCTCAGTTCATCACATCAATATATAGTTTTCTTAGTAAGGTGACATCTAATTTTTTTATTACTATTATTATTATTATTTTATTATTATTTTGTCTCTCAACTTTGATTGTTTTGAAATTCATTCACCATAATTGCATAAATTTGCTATTTAATTCGATGTTTCCTAACACATTATGTACTATTTTCAAAAATAATTCGACTTGCCTCAGCAATTATTTTACTTAAGTGTCCTAACAGGCTCGTAATTTCGATTGGGAGAAATTTTATTTAGCAATTGCAAAGCTGAAATCATGAATGAAATAAAACGATGGGACATATTAAAAGCAATTCTGTGATATCGATGATCGAAATATAGACGAAATTGCTAGTGTTCCTAGATTTAATCACTCAATTGTTTACTGTGTATACCTACGAAGGTTTAGAAGTTTTAAAGTGAAATCTTTGAATGTGCTTCTCAGACATAGAAAAAAGCAATGAAAATGTATAACACACTGTTTACATGATCGTTTTATAAACGTAACATAAATGCTCTCAGAATTTCACTAATCCATTGCTACTTGCCAGTCCTCATCTCTAAGAAATTCAAGGACCCCCATTATATTTCTGCATTTATGAAAAATAAGTTTTGAAATTCACATGAAGGATAGAGTGTGCAAAAAATGTTCTATTTGTATAGAAAATAATGTTTCTCATAATATACGCAATGTTAACCGTGTTTTTTGTTTGCTCTCTTTACAGATATGGTGTTCGCTGTACGATTGCGTAATCTCTCATTATCCGCCTGTAATCAGGACATACGACAGTTCTTTTCTGGACTTTCTATTCCAGATGGTGGAATCCATATCTTCGGTGGTGAGGATGGATTAGCTTTCATAAAGTTCAGCACAGATGTAAATGCTGTACTTGCTTTGGCGAAGGATGGTGGCGAAATTAAAGGCAAGAAAGTAAAGCTTCAACTTAGTAACGAGAAAGAAATGGCGAGGATGATCCAAGAGACAGAACGAATGTTTTCTGGAAGTGTTCAATCGGATCTTTCTTTACTGTTTCCTAGTTTAAATCTGCAAGGCCTTCACAGACCATCTATCTCTAGTATCAATAATAATTCGCATTGTAAAAGACCTTTGACAAGGGATCCCCGATTGGAAAGAAATTTGCATTTGAACCGACGTCAAAGAAGAAGTCGTATTTGCTATGAATTGTCCAATGGCGAGGAAAGCCAGAAAGAAGGAATGCCTCAGGATTTCCCAGAAAGCAAAGCCTATGAAACACACTTTATTAATGCGAATCAATTCTCCATGCCTCTTCCAGTCTCCGATAAGTCCACGTGTGTTTCTGCTGTACCTAAGTCTGAATCTTATCAAGTTTCTGCAAAAGCACCTCTTTTACCTACACCTGCTTCGTGTCCAGTTTATGAACGTCAGCCTCTACTAACCCCAGCTTCAAGAATTACTTCTCATAATCAGTTTCTTCGATTCCATCCCTATAATAACACTTCCTGGAAACAACGCGCAGAATTTTGATGTAAATTTATAGATTTTTTACTGAAGCTATTCTAATTTTAATACAGCTCTTAAGATATGTTTGTATTAATACACGTTGAAAGAAACGTAAAGGATATGTAATTATCTATACTGTAGGATAAACTTAGAATGTGATCTTTAAGAGCAGTTTTCCAAGGAATGATTTAAAGAAATAAAAGTTTTTTAGCACTCAGCATTTAAAACGTTTTAAAATTTGTGTTTGTTTTATTCTCTAATTTTTGTTGCAGTTATATAAAAGTAAAATTAGGTTTAATAATAATGTATCCAGCAGGCAGTTTGATGTGATTCTTAGAATGATGAAAGAAGATTGAAAACGGATGTGTAGGTAATTATCTTAATTTATTTAATTCTCATTTGCTGGTAAATCCTTATGGTTTTGCTAAACTCTAAAACGTACTAATAGCTCTTCCTTTTGATACATATAAATATATTTCAAAAAATATATAGAGATAGATAAATATATATTACTCTATTACATGAATACACATAGACAAATATATATTATTCCATTATATAAATATATATAGATAAATATATATTACCCCATTAACAACTTCAATTAAGTGGAAATTCGTAGAATACTGAAACACAATTCCAGCACAGTTTTTGGAATCAAAAGACTCCTAGAAAACATTATTTAATTCGTTCACTATAGCAAAATAGTTTAAATCCTGATGGCTTAGATAAAATCCTATATTCTTCGATACAATTTCCTGTCCAATCGTATAGATTCTTTCTTTAGTGTACTGAAGACTTAACATTAATGGATGAACGTAAGGAACATGTTCATGAAATCGTGGGATTTGTCGAAATTCCTGTTTCTGTTATTTATGAATGTTTCTACTTAATGAGCAGTTTAGTGTGTGCATGTCTGTATCTATACATCTAACAATATAATAGAAAATTTTAATAATAAACAGCATGTCTTTTACATTATGAAATTGATAAAATATGATATAAACTGTTTGTTCTTGTATTTTTTATAGTTTGCAGATATAGAATTATTATTTTTTTAATAACAATAGATTAAAACATACTATTTCATGAAGAAACACTCAGTCTACTATTTTGCTACACTTTAATATAATAATACTCTTAGTAATGTAGTATCATCTTGCTAAAAAACCTTAGTACCGAATAATAAATTATACAGTTATAAATTATGTATAAAATATTTTGCAGGCAGTTATCATTTCAATCAAATAACAAAATTGGAAATCGGTTGATATTTTTATAACTCACTTGTTTTAGTAGATTTGATTTATTATATTTCAAAAGACGTACTGGATTTTTTAAAACTCACGTTTTCAAGTTGCTCTCGCTGTCACAAATTTTAATCATTTAAGAATTCACTAGTAACAAGTGATTAATTAATCTGGAAGACCGCAATCTGGCATTAAATAACCTGGAAGATACAATCTGAAATTAATTAATCTGAGAGAAACAATCTGAAATTAATTAATGTGAAAGTCACAGTGACCTTTTCTTCTTATGATGATCCATGAACACTGCGAAATTTGGACACTGTGTCTTTTAAGAGTTTCATTATTTTATCCTCAAACAAATATTATAAAGAGGAAAACACCCTGTAAGAATTATAAATAACTCTTTAATTTAAGCTTGTACATGAACATTTTATTTAAAATGAAATGTATTAACTACCACTAATTAATTATTAATCGTATGGAGGATACCAATAAAAGTATTTTTTTAAGTATGGTAATTGTTATAGGTACTTGATATTTTATAGCTTTACAATGCTCTTATATAATATATTAAATTCACAATTAAAATTTAACTGGTCCAAGTAAAAGCAAGAAAATCTGAAGGTATTTGTAAAGTCTTAAATTTCAAAAATGATGTGCAACGTAAAAGGAAGAAAAAAAATTCTAAAGGACAGGTACTTGTTTAGATCCTTTATCATTTAAGAGACTAAGTAAGATTATAGCCTTTTAATTTAGCTTTTCATTATTTAATCATATCACAACAAACACCTAAATTTGAAACAGGGGCCAAGTTCAGGAGAAAAGATGTTCGTTATAGTCGGTGTCACTGACCAAAAGAGTTGGGATCTAGCGAATAGTATGTTCCATAGCAGTTCCTTTAATAATAACTATAGGAACGTACAACGTTCTTCAGTTCATCTAAAACGCGATTTATTACTTTCTTTGATATCGGATTTCAAACTTGGGAAGTTAATTTCTATTTGGAGAAGTAAAAATTTTTTATCGCAGTTTGCTGATAATTAAAACTTGCTAAGTTAGAAATCCTATTTCAAGAAAAGTAATAAATTATTTTTTAAATGAATTCAATAGGGTCGTACATTCTTACAGCTAGGATTAAAGGAACAGCTACGGAACTTGCTATTCGTTAGATCTCAACTGTTTTGTCGGTGACACCGACTACAGCGAACGTCGTTTCTGCCGAGGTCAATCCCTTTATGACATTTATGTTTTTCTTATGAAATTTATTACTTTACTTACTTCACTACTCCTTTTTCTTAGGTAGGACAATCAGGATTTTTTCCGATTTAGTTTTTCCGATTCGGTTAGTATTGAAACACATTATTACTTCTTGGGTTCCAATAGTGTTCCTAAGATATTCGAGTATCCTATTTTAAAATTAGCTTACTGTTAAAGTACATAAATCAGTTAGACCTTTCTCGAATGTGTATACAGCTGACATTGGAAGTACTCAGTATAAAAATAACATAGTATAAAGAATGATTATTTTGTATCCTTAAGAATAAATGCGATATTAGATTAAATACAATTCGTTTTTTAACAAATATACTGTGTTAATGTACAACACCAGTAACAAGATATATTACTTTTCAGCTGTTTATTATGCGATAAGAATAAAAGTAATGTTACAAAACAACTACATTATTTAATTATACAGAAAAAATATAAATATAAAATTCTATCAAAGGTATTAAAAATGAAAATTAGTACAAAAATATCCATTCCCGAAAAACAGGTTTTCTCAAGAAATATCAAATGCATTTATTGTTTTGATGCACTGAAGTTGGAAACAAACTACATAATTTTAACAAACAAATATTTGTTAATAGTCTTCCCACGGAGTTATAGTTCATAGAGGTAGTTATAGTCTAGAGAGTTAGTTTCACAATGCTTTTCAGCTAATGATGAAACTTGTCGACGTTTTCGTCTAGCAGTTATCCTGTCATAATTAATGATCTGCAAATAAAATGCACATATATGGATATATAACCCTTTTTTTAAAATTCATCTACATATTTAAACACCCAATACATGACAACAAAGCAATTATTATGATGTTTTTCTAGACTAACAACATAACAGGCTAGAAGAGATTAATTCCTTTAACTATTCATTTTCTGAAATTTTTTGTTATCAAAAGGAAAAATGCAAAAATAACTCGTTATGAAATGGACTATGTATTTTAAAATATTTTCTACAACTCTTGAAATACTTCGAGGAAAAATCTCATTTAAAACCTCATTGGGAATGCTTCAGCATTTGTTCGAGTTTTCGATGAAATACTTGCATGCATGCTTATCGAAAAAGCGTGCTTTCCAAGATTATGTTACTTAGTTATACAAATGTGTAAATTATGACAATGATTACTAAAAGGTATAGTTCTAAAAATTTTGGATTGTTCAAATTTTGAGATTTTCAGGTTCTATTCAGATAGTTTCATAACGTATATAAACATGGTTTTCGATGAAACTTAAATTAAGTATAAAGTTACTTAAAAATACTGATAAAAATTTACTTCAGTTGTGAAGAGTACACCGAATAATAGTGAATTACAGTTGAACTAACTTTAGATGGTAAAGCTAGTTATAAATCAAATAAAGAAATTAAAATTATGATTAAATTAAAAATACAAAATGTAGCTTATTGTCCAGATAGCTTAGTGAGAGCTGCTTTACTGGAAAACTTTCTAAGCGCATATTACATAGAGATAAATCATGGAAAAAAAACAGGCAGCCGTAACAATAACTACGAGTTTTAAATAGGAGATGAAATATTGATGATTTAAGATTTCATTCATTTGTCTGGCTAAATACTAACATCATTAATCGTCAAGGGAAGTATCATCTTTTCCCCGCTGATTGATATGCAATACTAAGTTACCTTGAAGATTCCTAACAAAACATCATTAAATAAGCTATTATTAGCCAAATCTATCATAAAGCGACAAAACGGGAAACGTATATAGCAT
Organism: Stegodyphus mimosarum; assembly: GCA_000611955.2. Taxonomy (NCBI): domain Eukaryota; kingdom Metazoa; phylum Arthropoda; class Arachnida; order Araneae; family Eresidae; genus Stegodyphus; species Stegodyphus mimosarum. Next base: position 20,715 of record KK114354.1, on the reverse strand, counting down.
GTAACAATATTTATTTCACAATTTTAATTCACCGTTACTTCTAATTACATATTATACACTAGGTAGCCTTAATTATTTCCAGTACTTTAAACTATATTTTTTTAAAATAACTTAAATTCTTAGTTACGATTATTTAACATTTCATTTCTTAATCAATAAGTATGTAAGTGAGCGTAATTTTGAAAACAGTGATTATTATGAATATATAACAATAATAATGGGTTTTAAGTAAATGAAACTCAATTAGACATTAATGAAACCAAAGCTAAATTTGCGGTGGAAAAAAGAGAGTTTCTCTTTATAACAGCATTATCACGCATTCTTTTCTGCTAAAACTCAGAAGCAGGTCTGCAAAATATCCATATAATTTCAAAGACATTAAATTGTTACTTTTGTTTTTACTTTGCTAAGGAGACAGCTGGCCGAGAAGAAGCCCTGCAGGAGCCAAAATGGCTTTTATTGAGTCTAAAAAAAGGGGGGTTACAGATTCACATCTAGGTAAGGGATACAAAGGTCTATCTTGGATACGTATGACATTCTTGATTGCAACACACTTATTGGTATACAATACAGCAGCCTGATAGAAAGTAGAATATATAGAATTAGGAAGATATACCGAATTAAGAATATGCAAAACTGAAAAGGAAAAGAAAAATTGTTTACCTACAGAAAGTAAATGTGCTGAAATGTAACCAAAAACAAAACACTATTTGGAAACATCCCAATGAAATTTATAAAGATAAACTATTGCCGTAATTGCAAAGCACTATAGGCAAGAAAAATGCTTAATGGAATACCGTACAACACACTGCTATATAGCAAAAGCTACAAATAGAACACAAAATAAAACAATGCACTTATCAGTAAATTAGACAAATCTTGTGTATGATACTGAAATGCAACATTAAATCTAATCATCAGAGGACTAAACAATACACGCACTTTTCGGGAACAATGACAGTAAAAAATAGTAAGATGGGATAAAATTTTGCGGCATAACTACGATGCTGAGTAAAATTCAAAACATAGTATCTATCAATATACTTCAATACATATTTACAGAGCTCTACAGCCAAGGACCTCTGCTTTCAAGATTGCTGTTAGACACCACGCTTATTTACCATTATGCAACAGTAAACTAACTATTGTACCATACACTATTAGAGAACAAATTATACAACGCACTCAGCAACATTCTGTACATACACTGATATAACATGTCAAATACTACAATAAAATCACTCAGTATACAATGTGCTAATCGAAAAGATAACTCTGCGGCTACAAATACTTATTAGAAACAGTTACATTGAAGTGGAAAATTTGTACTCAATACCAGATACTGAAACAAAGGCATTATATGTCATGGTAGACGCTGAAGAGTTCTACATATATATTTACTATTATAAAGCGAACTTGCTTGAATACGGTATACAACTTAGTTACTACTTGACAGTACAACACACTGAGGCAATATATCAATTAAAACACCCCAAATACGACGCACATATTTGAAAACACAATTTGGGTAAAACACAGCAAAATTTAAGACTAAAAATGGAAAAAGATAAAAAAAGAATTTGGCTTTACTACACAAAATGAATTTGCTGAAATATAAGGCTCTTAACTACTCACTTTATGAAAAATCAAAGTGAAAATTATACACATAATATTTTGCGTTAATTGCACAGCTCTACAGCAAGAAATTCTACTTTCAAGCTTGCAGTTATACATCACACTGGCTTACAATCAGACAACTAAAAACTTACTTTTATTCCACATATTACTAAAAACTTACTTTTATTACACATATTACTAAAAAATTATTTTGCAACACTTTACGAGAATACTCAACAACACACTGATATAGTATAGCTGATATTACAAATAAAACACACCATATAAAATGCGTGTATCAGAAAAGTAGATATCACGCTGAAATGTAATGCTAAAGCTAATCAAAAGTACACTAGGCATTGGGAATAATCACAGCCAAAATTAGGAAGATAATATATCGCAGCAGAGCTAGGATGCTGAGTCAATTCAAAACAATAAATCCAGCAATACATTTCAATACATATTTACAAAGTTCTAGAACCAAGCATGTCTAGTTCAAAACTACTATTATACATTACGCTTACTTACCAATACACAACATGAAACTTACTATTATACGCACATTAATAGAATACAAGTTATGTAACACACGTAATGGAATACTGCACATATGCTGAAATAATATCGCGAATACTACAATATAACAATCAATACACAATGTGCTTATCAGAAAGTTGGCTCTGCAACTACGAATACTTGTTAGAAACTGTTACATTCTATACCATACTAGAAACTGAAACAAAAACATTTGCACCCAATATTGCATGGTACTAGTCGAAGAGCTCTACATATGTATTTACTATTATACAGTAAACTTACGAGGAAACATAACACAACGCACTTACTACTTTACAGTTCAACACACTCAGACAATATGTCAATTGAAACACACAAAGTACAATACACAAATTAGGTAAACCTAATAAAAGTTAATAATTAATAATGAATAGAAGCGACACTGAAGTACATACAGACGGACATTGATTGCTGTAACCTGATTAAATTATTACTGTAAAAGCTTCTTTACCACATATTATGAACAACATGTAAACGTTTTTCTTTTAATTTCAAAAACAACGATATCAATCATAATACATGCAATAATAAAAATATAACAATATAATATAAGTGGTTAATTATGCACCATAAAAACGTTAGCCTTTGTTTAATCGCAGCAATTTCATTAAATGCACAAACTCTAACTGAAAACGTTCCATTTGAAAACTGTAATATTAATCGAAGACTATGTAACTGTAAACCCTTAACAATACAAAACTAAATGATAAATTATTCACGACTAAGAAGATAAGTTTATCCATTATAAAATTTTTTATATTGATCGTAGCAATTGCGTAAATGCACAAACTGCATCTCAAAGTTACTGCAATGTTTTAAAAAGTAAAATATATCAATGAAAATTTTGAAGAAAAATTATTCAATAAAGAGCATTTCATTGTGAAATGTTTAAGTTTTAGAAAATTAAAATAAGAAACAAATTAGTTCTTTAGAGTCATCTGAAACGTTCATGACACTTTTAATTTAATATGTTAAGATTTTAATTTTACTTGCTTATTAATATAAATTCAACAAATAAAAGGCCAGATAGACACTGACGTCATGGAACGCCACAGAAAAAAAAACAAGACAGCTGAAAAGAGCTAAGGACGATGTTTGCACGATGTTGTTATATATCTCTTATTCTTTTAACTAGTACCTAAGTGTAAATAAACCTTTTTCCTTAAGTTTAAAAGATTTTACATGCTTCAGTTATGATAAGAGAGCTGTCATTCATCGGGTAGATGATTTATGAAACCTTGCTGAGCTAGCGATTGTTTTAGACCAGGGATGGGCAAACTACGGCCCGCGAGCCAAATCCAGCACGTCGGAAGACTGTATCCGGCCCGCGGATAGAATCTTAATTTGCCGGTCCGAGGGAAATTAAAAGAAATATATATTTAAATATTATATCTCCATCTCCTTTTCTACTTTGTTTAAATATTACTTTTTTTCTTCCTTTTGTTCAAAGGATTGATGATCTTTTTACTGTCTCTATTTTTGTTTTGCAAACCATAAATCGACGGAAATAGCAAGCACAAACAGCTTTCAATCGGTAAAGTGTTAAAAACGAAAGTACTTTGTTAGTTATAGTTGTAGATTGGCGCTAAGAATCGTTATCTGTTTTTCGGGGAGAAGACGTATGCCAATCCAATATAAGGAAATCAGACCTCACATTTGGCAGACTGCGCATTTTAAGCTCCAGCCAGCGGTCTTTTCTTTTGTCACGAATTCTAGTATTACTGAATGCGTATGGAAAGATTGCGGACATATAGCATCATTGTGAATAGTGGTTGAAATTGTTAAAAGCATAGCGTAGCTAGTGCTTCTTTGGGTTATTCGTAAAATATTTCAACCCAAAATGTCTACTGAGAAACGTAAAGTTGATTCATGCCATGCTTTTAATGATGAATGGACCTAGAAATATTTTTTACATTTGTAAAAAATAAACCAGTGTGTCTCATCTGCAATTAAGCTGTAGCAGTCTTCAAAGAATATAACATCATTATCGAAAGTAAGTTTCCCGAATTTAATATCTCACGCCCAGAAAATCAGTGCTATGTTTGCTTCATCTTATATATGTGAACAAGTGTTTTCAACAATGAACCTTAGAAAGAATTATTTAAGAAGTAGAGTGACAAATGAGCAGTTAGCCTCGTTCCTTGAATCAGTACATCTCACTTCGAACCTCAATATAAGGAACTTTTAAAAATGAAATCGCAATTTCATTCATCTCATTAACATATTTAAATTGTAATACCTGCATATCGTTTTTAAAATTTTAGAAAAATTTATCTTGGCCCGCCAAATTTTTTTTTCCGATTTTTGGCCCGCGAACGAAAACGTTTGCCCATCCCTGTTTTAGACGTAACGCATTATATAAAAAGTATGGAAGATTGGCTCATATCAAGAAGCTTAGAAAACATGGAGATGGCGTCTCTGATATCGCAGTACGAAAAGAGTGAATTCGATCGAAGAAAATAAGCCACCCCGCGTGAGGGCAACAAATCGCTTCCCGTACTAGCGAAATGAGGTTAAACGTCAGATGGTTTTACGTTCTTAGTGTGTTTTCGGATTTTTTATGCGAAGGTGTGACAGGGTTAAAGGGTGCTGAATAACAAGGTATAAATTAGGCTTAAGAGGTAATGGATTTAACACTTAAGTACTGAATTGTGCTACAACGAAATAATGTCTACATTTTCGATTTCATTTTTGTATAAACGAATGTTTTGGAACAGGGATAAATAAATAGAATAACCGAAATGTGTGTTTGAAAGGCTTTCAAGAAAGAGTGAGTATTTTCTTAGTGTAACGTATACCAAGAAACATACTATATAGTTCCCAGAAATTTACTTTTCCTAATAAAAATATATATGATACAAGTTATTAACTAAGCTGTGAAAGTAAAACGGTAACTTAACAAGAGGAAGGGTAGCTCTCCATGGAAATACTTTTTGCCGTATTATATATTCTACCTCGCGTCTCTTTCTATCATAGCAAACGTTTTGTTTCGACCTTGCCGCTTCAGAAATCATTCAGTTGAAACTCTTCTCTGTCTGTGTTGAACGGAAAATAGCTTATATAGTGGCGTTAAAATTTTTCTTCCTAGGAATATTTATGCGGGGGTTTTTGTGGGGTGTATCTTATTTTCTGGATTCAAGGTAAAGCCTAATTCATTGACACAGCTATCTCAACGGTTCCCAAATTTCATGCGGGTCTGAAAATATTCCATAAGCACGGGTAATGATATTTTAAGTAATGCTCAAAATAGCCATACTCAAAATACTGCTTATTTCGAGATTTTAATAAGGCTGAGAATTACGGAAACATACATAGAGAACGAAAATAAAAAAACGAGTGTTTAAATACGAACATTGAAACTACTTAAAATTTAAAACTTTATGCATCATGCTGATGACACATTTAATACGCCTGCCGATGCAATAAATATAAAAAGGAGACGACAAATGCATTGCATGTCTGCTCGATATTCTCCCCTCAAATACTAAGCCACACCAAAGGGCCGCAGCTACGGAAACGATGGTTCAGGATGGAATACGACTTTACTGCTAAGACGATTTACTTCTGCAGGTATACTCTAGAAGCCTTGAGATATATAAGTTATATACAAGAACAAGTGCATATGGAAAAATCGATTTTCTTCACTTTTTTATTTTCCGCAATAAAATGTTCATTATAGCCTAGGCCGAGTAAGGCACTCAAAGGATTACTAGTTCATGCTTTCAAAACAGAAGCGCTCAATTCTCCCCACAATTTGCCAATAAGAAAGATAGAAATTATGATGCAGTTGCATCAAAGTTATTTATAAAGTGTCCTGAAGCTACATCCAGAATATATGTCAGAATTAAAGTCTCCTAAACAAAGGTACATAATGTGTCTAAATCCAAATAATATACAAAATAGAGGTCCCATTTATGGTGTTTTAATATTAATTAAGCACCGAACTACAAGAAAGCTAAATAAAAACTCTCGGAGACCTGAAATCTGTTCTCATAATGTACAGCATTACACAAAATGAGAATAAATGTATACATAAAAATTCGAGAAACAGAAAATAAGCTAAAAGTGAAACTCAGTGTCTTATGAATTACATTAGAGATGTGAAATGATTTTTGAAAATTACGTATTGCTATCTACTAGTCATTATTTTACCTAAGCGAAATAATAAGGTCGATCAATAGCAAACATTTTTGAAAAATATAGTTATTCACCAGTTGCAAGCTTTTGCCCATACTTCCACTTCTTTTCCTGTGAAAAGCTCATATTGTGCAGAGCACACGCAAAATTAATAACAATAGAATGAAAATTCTAACCGCCAGTAGCAGAAACTTTACACATATTATAAGATACGGAATACAACTTTCGCATTAATATTTATATTTAAACCCCGTTAACAACTTGCAAAATTCGGTTTACCAAAGATGAAGTCCTAAACAAATATTTCTATTTAGTTACTTCAAATTTATTTATATCTCATATAACATTCACAACATTACTTGCGTAAAAAAGCTTTGCTTGAATCTCCAATTCTTGAATCCCACTGCTGTTTGGAAATGAATTCGTTCTTGAATATTTCTAACTGAAAAATGTTCAAAATTAAAAAATGAGTGTTTAACCTATATTTCCTCACTTTCCTAAAAGTAGAGCAGCACACATGTAGTAGTAGTAAAGACCTAAAAGTAGGTCTTTGTATGTAATCTTTGAAATAATTTAATTCAAATTAATAGAGATTTATTATTTAAAACTTCTTTAACTATACATTTGTATTTATGGCAAGTTAGAATCAATTTGGATATTTTTCATAATTTTTTTTAAATGGAGATTTTTGCAGATTTTTTTGCTTATGTTTTCAATGTACGAGTTTTTTAAATTTTGAGCTCCAAGAAAAACACACATATAAATTTACTGAAGTAATACCAGTAAAATACCTGTAAAAAATATATAATACTAGTAAAAAACATTGTCAACACATTTTACCGAAAAGATAAATTTTCCTTACATTTTTAACTGTCCTAAAAATAGGACGACTTTAAAAGCCACTATTACATCATACCCACTAGTTTGTAATAGCGGTAATCCTTCTTTCTCTATTGTATTCTAAAGATTGCTGTTCTACAACTAGCCCAGGTACTTTCGTCTAGCTGGCAGGGGCACATCACGTGTCACACAGATGTGTGAAATGTTGGGAAGGAGGCGGAGTGAATGTTTCAAACACTGACTTAAGTGAGCTTGTATTCTGAAATTCACCGAAGTAGATTAAATTTCTCTCGTTTTTATGTGCTTGAATTTTGCATTTTATTTTGGAAAAGTATTTTGATGATAGTACTATGTCGCGTAAATTTTTAACTGCGCAAGAAGCCTTTTTAAATGCTTCTTTTTATATATATTTTTGTGGATTTCAGATCACAATGATTTAGCAGACATAGACAATGAAATCGCAGTTTTCTCCCCGGATCTCGATTGCTCTGAGTAACACAGAGGAGACTGATTTTAATGTACAAGAGAGATAGAAGAAATCATGTATATTGAAGGAAGTCCTGAAAAGGCTGCGGGCACTATTCAAATTTTAGTTTCAGTTAGAGTTGAAGATTATTATGTAAATCCCAAATGGGTAAAAAATGAACATAAGTTCGAACGTAGCCCGAAGACTTTTCCTCATCTTGTGATCTTGTGATCTTCAATCTACGACTGATATCGACTTCTATGAGTCTTGATTAGTAAATCAAACTGATTGCCATAGGCCAATAGCGGTAGTAATTAAGAAATGATGCCCTCTGGCATCAACACCCGGAGGCGAGAAGGATAAGCATAATCAGATTAGCAATATTAAACTGGCATTGTTACATCAATGGCATTTGAACTTGAACTCAGGCAATAATCTTTAGAGTTGCAGGAAGCAGGAAATCATTCTGTTAATGCCTGGCATACTACGGTAAAAGTAAACGTATGAATACTAGTGATGATATTATTATATATTGTTACTAAATTGCAGAAAATTACAAATTAAGAATAAATAGTTATTGATCCAAATGTCTGAATATCGCCCTGCGGCACTTCTTGCTGCGTGGGGCGACACAGCGTTTGTTACTTCATGGAAGATCAAACACTTATTTAGTGATGATAATTAGAACCTGCTTGATTTTCAAAGACACCTATCATTTGCCATCCATATTCAAATCCTATTTGATCGGTATACGGTCCTAAAGATGTCCTTTACCGACAGATAATCTCTTACCCTAAAGAGGGAAACCTGCTAAAATGTCGTATCCATAAAAGGAATGGAAAACTCCAAAAGCACATCCTGGTGCGATAGAAGCAAATCGGCTTCTGTGCCGCCATTTATGGGAGAAAGTCAGAAGCAGTCCTGAAATTGAGTGATCTGGTTAGTGATCTGCTTCCTGTGCCGCCATCTACTATTGAGGTCTGAAGTAGGAAAGCAGATCTTATGGCATAATCTGCAAAGTTATTCTTCATCTGAAAATTCAAGCATTAATTCAATTGTACGAAATGCAAGTATCATCTTTTCGGTACAGCTCCTTGTAATTATAATTCCACGGGCTATTTTGGTAAGACTGTTGATAAGATTAAAAGTTTTCGGATTTTTTAAAACTTCCGTAATTTCAGCGAAGCTGTCTTTAGGTTTAGAATTTTTCTTAAGTGCTTGGCTGTAGTTTAAGTTAGAAGTTCTAACACTTGCTTGTTTGGGAGTTTCTGTTCCAAGAAATCTACCTTGCAAAAAATTGCGTGTTCAACAAGTTAATGAACATTTTTAAAGCTCCTAAATAAACATGTTATTGCGGGAGAACCAGAAAATAGACATAGAAGATGCCAGGTAAAGATCTTCGCCGTAAAACCAATAATTATCTGTAAAAAATGTAACGTTGGCCTATGTTTAACCCATTCACCAGCCGGTTCTTCAGAACGAAATGCTTTGAAAACGGCCGTATTGTTGTCTAACAAATTCAGTGGCGGCTCGTAATAAGCACTGTGGAACTGCAGCACCCCCTATTTCCACTTATTATTATTTTTAATATTTAATATAATGGGCCGTTTTTTTTCTTTAATTCTTTCTTTATACTTCTACAATATGTCTGTCTTTAATGTCAGTAGCCATCCTCCAGTTTATGAAAAGGTACGAAAGTTTTGTATGGAACTGCGCGCTTCCCAGTTCCAGCGGCGTGGTGTTTGGTTGATCTGCGCATGCGCACACAGAAAGCAGCACTCGAGCCATCCAGCGAGAAGAGCACTGTCGCTCTTGCAGTGCCGAAATTCTGGAAACGTGATTACTTCTTACTTCGCGCGTGTGGTATTTTGTTTTGCGCATGCGCACTTAGAAGCAGCGTACGAGGCCGAGAGGAAGAAGAGCACTGTCGCTCTTGCAGTGCCGAATGTGGAGTGCTTTTTTGAGGTGTTTCTTTTTTTTTATTCCGCGTGTGCTGTGATTAAAAATCATATACCATATTCTTGGTTAGATTATTTTTCAGCTATTCTATTTGATTCATTTTTTTCGGTTCTTTTATTTTACAGAAAACTTTAACCATGTCAATGCATCCTCAAGTAATAAATTCTGTGACTGTTAGTGAACTTCAAGAGCTTTCGTTTTCACAGCTGTCTCTCCATGAGAAAATTACAATTAAGAAAAGAGGTCGTTCAACAACTGATATTCTAATATGTCAGCCAGACATAAGGAACAAGAAGAAATATATTCGTAGTTTCAATTCTGAATAGTACCAACGAAAAAATTGGCTTTGCGGTTGTGAAATAAAAAATGCTTTGTTTTGCTTCCCGTACTTGCTGTCTGGAGGTGATGTAACGTGGACAAAAGACGGTTTCAGAAATATAAACAAAATGAAAGTAAACACTGAAAAGCATGAGACGTCAGAGAAGCATGTTGATAATGTAGTTTCACTGCACTTTTAGGAAACGTTAGTATTAAGGAGAAACTTAGTGAGGGATACAGATTTTCAGTCAATGGGCATAACATAAATGTCAAAATGAACTGTGAAATTTTGAGCAAAATAATAGACTGCATTTTCTTTTGTGGAAACTTTGAAACTCCCTTACGTGGACATGATGAAAAAGACGATTCAGTAAATCCAGGGGTATTTAGAGGATTAGTAAATTTTGCCTCTAAATTAGATTCAGATTTGAAGAATCACTTAGAAACTGGTACATTCTTCAAAGGTATTTCTAATACCAATGACAACGAGATACTTGACTGCCTCTTTCAAAAAATATACCATGAGGAGATAAGAACGGAAATTAGAAAAGCTTGTAGCTTTAAGTGCTGATGACACAACAGATGTTTCGGAACACACTTAGATGGTCCTTGTTCTGCGGTATGTGTTGAATGGAGAAATATTTGAGCGTTTCTGGGGTTCCTTATTCCAGAAAATAAAACTGCAGATGTCATATCAAAATGTATTTTAGAACAATTGGACATAATCCTTCAGGGAAATGAACAAAAATTGATAGCTCAGGCATTTGATGGTGCAAATGTCATGAAAGGCAAAAAAGCTGGAGTTCAAGCAAAAATAAAAGCAGTTTATACTAATGCACATTTCATTCACTGTTATGCACATCAACTTAATTTAATAATGGGAGATGCAGCAAGTATTTCACGAAACGCAAAAATATTTTTTCTAACATTCTGGTTATTCCAATATTCTTTTCAAGATCATCGCAACGGGTGTCTATTCTAAAGAAGCATATGGATGTTAACATTGCAAATCCTTCCTCCACAATGCGGAACTTCAACACACGGACCATAAACAGAGTTCATGAAAATTTGCAACCTTTAAAAAATTGCCTTACTGAAATTCAGTCAACATCAAATGCAGATTAAACTATTGCAGAGGCAACAGGAATTTCAAAATATCTAAATGATGATAATTTCAAGTTTTGGTTAGAGCTTTTTTATCAGATTATGCCTCATGTTTAAATAATATATAACCGAATGCAATCCAGAGAAATTAATGTGTTTAAAGTTAATGCATATATAACAAATTTCAAAACTGCTCTTTTAGAATTAAGAAACTCAACGTACTGTGAGAATTCTTCAAAGACACTGATGGCAGAAGCTAAGAAAACATGTGACTTTATATGTATTGATATAATGGAAAGCTATTCTTCCCCTAAACACTTAGCAGCTGCTAAATTGTTCAACAAGAAATGCTTCCTTAGTTTTAGAAAAGATTATCCTGCAGAATAAATAGTACAAACGACTGAAGCATACCTAATGACTGACAAAGAAAAGCTTGAAACTGAACTAAAAGTATACCATTGTAGGTCTGATATTCATGAATACTAAACATTAATTGAGCTACTGAAATTTATCTTGGAAAATAATCTAGATGATGTACTTAGTGAAATTACGAAACTGATAAAAATACTCTTGACAGTTCTTATGATTACATCAGATGCAGAACGCTGCTTTTTATCATTGAAAAGAATAAAAACTTTTCTAAGAAGCACTATGAATTCGCAGAGACTAAATGCGCTTGCAGTGCTTTCAATATAGAAAAATTTCCTCAGTTGTCATCCACAGATCAAGGAGAAAATTACTGATCTTTTCGCGCAAATTAAGACAAGAAGAATGCGTTTCATTTTTAAATGACCAGATAAAGATTGAACTGTAACAATTTAGGTTTAAGTAATTAAGAAAGGTTTAATTTTTCTCTTGCAAGATTTCATGGAAGTTTCAATAAATTTTCTTTTTGTACATGTTTGTTTCCCTTTACACAATTTTAAAACAAAGGTTAAAATTTTTTGGAACAGCACCCCCACTAATTTTAGCTACGAGCCGCCACTGAACAAATCCTTCCAAAAAGGCCTGCTTCGCTTTCAGGAAACGTTCTTATGACGGGCCATTGCGTAGAGCGATATGTTCGCCTGCCCTTAGAGTGATGGAGAGATCATAAAATGATGTCCCCACTAATGAATGGTAACTTGTTTAGTTTTGTACCTCTAAATCTTTTGGGTGCATTTGAACTTGCGATCTTGCAAATTCTTGTTTGTCGACGTCTTCACTTTTTCATATTTGAATTTTATTTCTCTATTTGGTTACTGGTATACCAAATTATTTTGGGAAATTAAATTCTGATTCTCTTATATAATTAAATTGTAACCTTTTTTTCAAACTTTTCTAATATTTCTGCTCGTACGTGACTAAGTTTGAAATTGTGGAACTCCAACTTACAAATTACATCATGGCATTACAGTATCTGAAGGAACAATTGAAATTAGGGCACTGAAATGACATAGAATATAAAAATGGTTATAGTCAATTTAAATAAATTTCTCTTTATCAACTTTCATTTAAAATTTTCCAATATTAGCAACATTGCAGTTTTATTTAACCTTAGGATTATCATGTACGAATTGTATTAGGACCTCAACACAATTTCCAAGAATAATAGAAGCGATAATACGGTAAGGTTAGTGGCTTAAATACCAAAAGCCAAGCATTTGTAATTAAATAAATAAACAAAAATAAATACTGAATACCTGCCCTTTTGTTTTATTTTTAATCATATAACCGAGAATATTTTATTATCTAGAAATTATTTTTTACTTATTAAAGTATTTAACTAAAACTATGTAACTTTTTCAATGCATTTTATATGAAAGAGATAACACAATAAAAAATTTTATTAATTCAGTTAGTTCACTGTTATAAATAAAATATGCCTCTAAATTTCTATTTCTTTTTCCACAATCATATAAAATGTTTTGATTAAATGAGGTTTTCAATTGTACTTTTTTTATATATCCTAATATAACTTAGCAGAATATTATTTACCGTATAAGGTATTTCTCCCGCCTTCTTCTCATGCCTTCGTGGTGAGCACGCTCGAAGTGTATTCGAGAGGTTCGTGGGCCGAGACCCGGCGAAGGCATTTTTCATTTTCCACGTCTCCTGCTGCCGAAATAACCTAACGTCTCTATAACCGTTAGCAAATTTAATCTAGAGAAATTAAGTTTTGAAGAAAGATAAGCAATGGAATCAATTGTTTCATTTTATGAAATTTATATGAAATTTATATGAAAATGTGATCTAGCTATGGACTTTACGATTTGTATATGAATTGAAAATTAGCACATTGATAAAACTTTTCAGGGCATTTCAAACTGATATGTTGTGATAAGGATATTAGTATATTAAGAGAGAAGTAGTAGTAGAGAAAAACAGAGAAAAAGGCAAATTATAATTACCTTTGAGAGAGAATTTCATCAGTAGAGAAAAAGGCAAATTATAATTACCAGGCTTCGCATTCTAATGTTTTTTACTATGATATGGTATCACCAAATTACGACTCTTTGGTCCATTAAATATGGCTTAGGTTTAGCAAATGGCAGTTTAATTTTTGAAATATTATTCGAAATGAAACAGAAACCGTGAAACGATATGAACTTAAAACAATTTCACTTTTTAAGTTGTATGTATGGAAATTTTAAACAGTTTCAAAGAGCGTCATGTCTGCAGTTTCCGGCCGTGGCGGTACTGTTTTTAGAACAACTTAAAGACTTTAAAAAATACAAACACATTAGTACTAGGCAATGTTAATGATATAGCTAAAATGTTATTGAATGGCTCTACATCTATGTTTGGTTGTAACTGGCACTGCAAGAAGCAAAACATATCAGGTGATCCACATTTAATGAATTAAATGAGAATATTATATGTGCATTTCTATATACGTATGCTGGTCGGATACCAGTCGCAATGGAAAACTACTGTTTGTTTATGCAATAGTCTTACTAAAAGCTGACAGCTTATTTTAAATAAGTTTTTAATACTGAATACAGCTTCGCAAAGCGTTCTGTCCCGTCTTATTTGTCTTAGAGGTCAAATTAAAGGAATGTCGTTAGTTCTGTTTTCCAGATCACTGTCTTATTTAAGGGAATAAAGAACCTAGCACATCCTTGTAAAGAAATACTATTTTTATTACTTAATTTATTACTATTAAAATTATTCGAATCCGAATAAAAGTTCCATTTCGTTTCGTTAAACAAACAAAAAAAAAAGTTCGATTTTTTTATGTGTTAAAAATAATGCTGAGATACAACACACGAAAAAAAACGTTATTTTGATTCAAATGTAATTGTGGCATCGCAAGAAGCTATTTTTCTGAATGCGGCCTAAGAGTAACACAACATTGTTTTCACACTTTATACTCAAAAATGGTTTCATTGCTTTATATATCTCATTCTAGCTCTTGCTAAATCTGCTTCCGATTCTCCGTTTTCTGAATTTAATAACTGGCTTCTATTCATATAAAGTTTGGCTACTCCTGGTCTGCAGCTAGCCGTTCGCCGAGATATGAACCCTGGACAAATTACCAGTGTTGCTATCCTCTCGGCGATTGGTATGTTCCTCATTTGAAGAAATTGAATTATTCCTTTTTAAATAATGGTACATTTGCTTCATTTGTAAAAATTAATGAAGAAAAAATAACTTTCATATTTGAGAAATTTCGGAAACTGTTATAGTTTGTCAGATGAGAAATAAAGTAACATTAACAGGCGCATAAATGCGATGAAAGAATTTGCGACGTGAAGTAGTATAGTTTCGGATTAAAGGCGGTGCTTTTCCTGTTTCTTTTCGTTGTGTTTGAAGAAACTGGCAGCATAATGTTTCGTGGTTTTCTCCGTACTGAAATAAATACAGGCCATTTTTCATCAGAAAATATTTCACACTTTCAACTGTCTATTTAAGTGGAAAGTCAATGTAATTTATCCTTAATTATATAATCGTAATTCATAGAAAAAGTAAAATGGAAAGTTGGATAGTAAAGCAATTGATTTGTTTGTAAAAGAATAAAAATACTGGCCCTAAATGCAAAATGCCATAAATGCGCATGCGCCATAAATGCAAAATGCGCCTGCATGTTTTAATGTAATCTCATGACTTTGAATGAAATGAATTTCCAATTAGTAAATATATTGTATATAATTTAAGTAGAAAACTGGCCGAAATAAAAAATGACCCAATTTCTAGGCAAATTTCAATACAAAAAATTCTCTCGAACACGAAAAACAATCTGTCATACAACCACCTGTAAAAGTTACCAACATTTCTGAGAATGTACATAAACATCGGTATCGATAATTATAATATTCTTCTAAAATATTGGTACTTCTTTATACGGCGACACCATGAAATACATTATTAAGGTTTTAGATACGTAGGGCTTTCTTCGGGAGAAATGTTAGAAATCAACTCTGCTCTCTCCTGGATTCGAACCACTGACCTTCCAATGCTAGTTAGACTTGCTATAACTTACATCACGGAAGCATGTACGGTATTCCTTATGTTCTTTCCCACTTGACGGAAGACTGGGCAGAAGCGCAAAATTCAATCAACCAAATACAGAAAATATATACAGGTCCTCTAAATGTGGTGGTGTCTAAATATATGGCGGTCTCAATCAACCAAACGGAAATGTGGTCACCTCAGTGAACCAAATGTAGTGGTGGAGTCTTTAAATTCTTTTAATTGCTTCCACTGCATATGTACAAATAAATAAATCTTTCTAGACGTATGTATATTCTTTCTACACGTATATATATATATCAAAATTCCATTTTAAATATGCTAATAAGTTTCTTCATTGCAATAAGGTTCTAATTACTTTATTAAGATAATGCACTAAATAATCTACTAGAACATACACGCTTAGACAAAAGGAAACGCCGCAGCACGACGCACCGAGAAGATATAAAGCAAATTGGACACAAATTGATATGCATACAGGCTTCGGCGGAAAATGCAAAATTTTACATTTTGGCTGCCAATGAATGAATAGTTGTCTCTACAGCGCATCTGATTTGCGCAACTGGCAGGATATTTAAGAGGAGAAATTACTATTCCATGTCATAAATTCTTCACGAATTTCATTGCATGTACTCTGGTAGACAGTACCTATGTCTCTCATACAGGCGGGCGAACGATATGCACAGATGTCAGAATTTGAGAGAGGTCTATAGTTGGGCTGAAAGAAATCGGTTGGTCTTATCGTCGAATAGCTCGACACTTGAGCAGGAGCGATTCACTATTAGACGATGTTGGCAGGAATGGGTGAACCATGGCAGCACACATCGTCAAGAAGGAAGCGATAGGCTTAGAGAAACGACAGAACGAGAAGACCGAGCAATCGTCAGAGCGGCACTCACAGCCCCAGATGCATCATTATCATCGATTGTACGTGCAAATAGTACTTCAGTGACCACAAGGACCCTTCATAGACGGCTCACAGAAAGGGGGCTGAGGTCACGGCACCCCTTGCGCCGACTACCATTGACCTCTGTACAACGTCAACCCGTTTGCAGTGGTGTCGGGCTTATTCGCGCTGGAATATCACTGACTGGGGTAGAATAGTCTTCAGTGATGAGTCCCGCTTTGAACTGAGCCCCGATGACCAGCGAAGGCAAGTCTGGAGACGACCCGGACAGCGGTGTGATACCAACCTGACTGTCTTACGACAGAGAAGCCGACAACCAAGAGTGATGGTCTGGGGTGCCATTTCATTTCATAGTAGGACCCCTTTGGTTGTCATCCGTCGCAACCTTACTGCGCAGCGGTACTTCGACGAAGTTCTAATGCCCGTTGTGTTGCCCTTCATGTCACGCCACCCTGGGCTTACATTTCAGCAAGATAATGCCCGCCCCACACGGCACATCTTTCTACTGCTTGCCTTAGTGCTTCCCAAACATTACCTTGGCCAGCAAGGTCGCCGGATCTCTCTCCTATTGAGCACGTTTGAAGCATTATGGGCAGGGCCCTCCAACCAGCTCGGGATGTTGAAGATCGAACGCGCCGCTTGGACAGAATTTGGCATGATATCTCTCAGGAGGACATCCGCAACCTCCTTAGCGGGTGCAAAACAAGACATCTGTCTTCTTTGTCTGTCTGTCTGTCAGAACATTAGTAGTAGCTTGTAGTATAATAGATGGACGAAGTGCGTACGTGTGCGTTGGAGGTGTGATATATCGTCCTTACTGTATCTTTTAGGTAATTTCTTGCTAATTATCAATATTGTACAGCTCAATAATTGTAACTAAGTTCCATGAACCCAATAGGGGTATTTTGGTTTCGTCTATTCGAAGTTTGCAATGCTTTCATAATAGAATGGAGCAGTGAAACTGCGCAAGGGCCAGAACTATTGTTCAGTCCGCCCTTGTCGCCAGAATTTCTTCTAAAAGCATGCCATGAAAGAGATATAAAAAATTACGTAATCTTTATAAGAGGCATAGAAAAGAGTTTGAATGTGAATAACCCAAAAGGATTGAAAACTGAAATTGAGGGAAAAGTCCCGTTGATGAAACATATAGATTTTATTAAGCGTATAAGAGATGGTAGACTTCTTATTTGCACCTCGTCAGCTGAATGCGCTTGGCAGGTGCAGAGCTTGACAGAGTTGTCGAACGCCAAAGTTTCTACGGCGCTCGCAATGAACGATCTAACAAGTAAATTTCTTCTATCAGATATACCGGTGGACGAATTATCTTGTAATAATGATATAGATGTAATAAGCTTACGGAGATTTATGATAAAAGGGTCCGACAAAAATAAAAGGCCCTCTGAGAGAGTGTTGGTCACAATTGTCGGCCACAACATCCCAGAATTTATAAAAATTTGGCTAACCAGACAAAGAGTAACACGATTCTATGATAACCCGAGACAATGTTCACAATGCCTGAAATTTAGACATGGAATTAAAACATGTAGAGGCTAAACTAAGTGTTGCAGATGTGGTGATAACCACAAAAAAGAACAGCGTCAAAGCCAGCTAGTCAAGTGTGCTTTGTAACAACGATTACGAAGCCACCTCAAAAGATTGTCGGAAGTATAAAGAAGAGAGCAAAATCCTTAAATACATTGCAGACATTCATGTCCCTATAGCAGAAGCAAGAAGAATTATTGGAAACAAACGAATTATGCAAAAGCGGCTGAAACCCAGCCGTCAAGTTTGGCAAAGGAGGAAATCCTGAAGGTGGTAACGCCATTAATAGCTACTCTTCAAGGCACTTTTGAAGCCATCTTAAAACAACAAGCGGCAAACTTTGAAAGAATTTTGCTAGAACATGCTAAAGTCATGATATGAAACAAAGATTGGAAAAATGCACGAAAAGTTTGATACAAAGCTAAGTGAACTGTCAGAATTAATCAAAGACAAGCAGAGTGCTAAACGTGCCCTTGAATTAAATAGTGCAGAGGACTCAGACACGTCAAGCATAGTAACAGATTCTGCGAGAAGCAAGGGAGCGAAATCCTTAACTAAAATTCACCCAGCAGTCCTAGAGGTTTGCTATCAAAGCAAGCATGACTTGACTAAGCTTAAAAAAACTGGAAAAGGTTAGCGGGAAAGCTTAACATTTCCACTTCTTTTCTCTTTTTTGCAATGTTATTTTCTCTTTCCGTTTCGCATATTTGTTTCTCACTGGGACAGAGACTGGGACAGAGTGCTGGCTACATTACCAGAGAGATGTTTAATTTTAGGCGACTTCAACAGTCATAACCCTGCATGGGGCTCGAACAAACTCTCTACAGGAGGTAAAGCTTTGCTGCGATGGTGTAATAACAACAACCTTTGTATACTTAACAACGAGAGTCCTACACATGTGAGTCCGGGTGGAGCGGAATCCTGCATTGATCTTGCTCTATGTCCAGCTGACCTGTATGGTTCAGCGAACTGGATACTATTAAGGACCCGTTTAGCAGTGATCACTACCCAGTTAAGATCTTTGTGGATAATTATGGCTCTGCTGCGGGCAATAAGAAGATCTCCAAATTTTGCAATTGGAAGAACTATAGTTTAGATAGTAGGAATGGTATGAGCTCCCTGCACCCAGAGGAAAGGAATTTAGGGAACATCAATAATATCTCGAGCAGAGCAAAAAAACGGAACACGACTAAGGTGGTTAAACAACGTGGTAACTGCCCATGGTGGGGCACTGAATGGAACTTTATTTTGGGACAAAAACGCAAATATCTCAGATTAGCCAGAAATTATTTCTCCAAGAAATTTTGAATCTCTTATAAGAGGTGGAATGCTAACCTAAAAAGAGCCATAAAAGCCAAAAAGAGGCAGCATTGGGAAACTGTATGCAAGCATGCTAGCAAGGATGGAAATATTTTCAGGTTACTAAGGAAACTTCGCAAAGACGATATTCCATATCAGTCATCGCACAATATTCTAAATCGATCGGGAAACCGTGTTTGGATCCCTGAAGAGCAATGCGACATGTTTGCTAAACACTACGCTAAAGCCTCTAGCTGCAAACACCTTCCCTTGGATTTAAGCGAGGACGACTACAGCAGCTTCAATAGACCATTCTCCAGAGCTGAATTTCAGAAAGTTATTAAAAACTTCAAAAATTTTACCCCAGTTCAAGACAGACTCACAAGAACTGCCATTACGTCCTTAGATGAAGACAGCAAATGCATCCTACTGGAAGCTTGTAATAACTCATGGTACTCGGGACAGATTCCTAAAAAGTGGAAAGAGGCAGTAGTAATCCCTTTTTTAAAACCTGGAAGGGACAGCTCTGAGATTTCTGGCTACAGACCAATTTCTTTGACACAAACCTTGGCCAAGGTTATGGAAAAAATGGTGCTAAACAGGCTGCTCCCGAGAATTCAGGAGAGCGGGAAGCTGTCAGAGCAAAATTATGGGTTTCTTCCCAATAGAAGTTGCATGGTCTTGCTCAACAAAATCTACAGCAGTATCTTGCATCATAGGAAACAACGTAAAGTTATTCAACTAGTTGCGCTTGACCTTAAAGCCGCTTTTGACTCGGCTTGGATCGACGGTCTGCTTTATAAAATTATGCAGTTTGGAGTCAAGGGGAATAGCATACTTTGGGTTAAAAATTTTTTAAATCAGAGAACCATAAGAGTTAAGTGGAGAGGAGTCCTGTCGAAAAGCCACGAAATGGCGCGCGGCGTCCCTCAGGGATGTATTTTATCGCCAATATTTTTACCATCTTTATGCATGACATCTACGACCTCATCCCACCTGATGTTGAATGTTTTGTGTATGCAGATGATATATTTCTCTACTGTGCAGACAGCTCTCATCGCAAGGTTCTTAGTAAACTGCAACGGGCCCTAGTTAAGGTGCAATTCTGAGCTAATGAATGGAATTTAAGCATATCGCCAGAGAAAAGAAATCTATCTACTTTCGAGGAAGGAAGGGAAAAGAACCGGTTCTTTGAAGCGAAAAGGAATCAAAATCCCAATGGAAAATGACCTTAAAATCCTAGGTCTGTGGTTTGACGATAAGCTAAGCTGGAATACTCATGTTAGAAATACGATCCCCAAACTGGAAAGGATGCTTAATGCATTTAAGTTTGTAGCAGACCACAGTGGGGCGCCAGAAAAACTGAGCTAATCAAAATCGCAAATGCGACCATAAGAAGAAAAATTGAGTACGTTAGCTGCCTTCTGATGTCCAAATCGAATACCAATATAAGGAAACTAAGCACACTCTATAATCATGCCTTAAGACTTGCTATGGG
>KK114352.1:107915-124297 GCA_000611955.2 Stegodyphus mimosarum | reverse complement strand
TATCGCCGGCGATCAGGGTTGGGTAATCAAAATTGGTCAGGTTATCTAAGTCAGAATTAGTTATTTTTTTGGGTGGGTTATATACTGAAATAAACAAGAAAGGAACGTTGAATCCAGTATAAATTAGAGCTGCAGTGGTTTCTACTCGGCCTGTATTCGGGATATTGAAGGTAGTGAACTTGATATGATTTTTAATTAGTATGGCGGTGCCGCCTCCGCTATTATGAGTGCGATCTTGTCGGATGACATTATAGCCTTGAATTTTGAATTTAAGATTTGGGTAAAGATGGGTTTCATTTAACATCATTACTTCGATATTGTGTTTGTTCAGATAATTCGCCATTTCATATTTCTGTTTATTTACTCCGTTGGCATTAAAGAAGGAGACTTTAAGGAAACTAGTAGTAGTTGCAATAAGGCTTGGGTTAAACTGTGGGCCTCTAAAAGTCATAATTTTGGTTCATATAATATTCGATCGCTGCCATGCCGATCTCGAATTTCTCTATTAAATTCTTGGCAGACTTGAATTTCATTAAAAATGCTTTGGCTTGCATAAGTTGCGTTTTAATCTTTTAAAGTAAATCCAGGTTTAGTATTTTTACTATTTGAATTTTGCTCGGCTTTTCGCTCTGCAATTCGCTTCTTGATGTTTTCTGGGTTTTTGCTGCATCCGCGGTAGGATGAAACATGATTTTGTCCGCAAAGTACACAGACAGGCTGGTCTATATCTTTTTTAAACTTACAAAGTAAGTTTCGTGCATTTGTGCGCATTTTAAACACCGTTTGGTGTAATGGCACAGGTCCCGTGTATGCCCATATCTTTTGCATTTATGACATTGAACGGGACCTGGCCGTGATTTATATTTCACAATCTGGACATTAAGGCCTCTCAGCTTCTTAATTCCGAATATCTGCTTTCCTTCTTCGCTTCGTTGGACGTCAGCCACGAAAACTGGCAATTGACGAAATCTCCGTTCTTGATGCCACTGATTTGCCTTATTTTTTCGACTGGTAAGCCCAGATCTTGTATTTCCTTCTGTAGGATTTCGATTTTTGCGGTGGCCGGAAGTTTCTTAATAACTGCCTTAATAGGCTTCTTGGAATTCATTTGAAAAGTATGAAAGGGAATTTCCTTATTTTGCAAATATTTGGAAATTTCGTGGTAGTGGTCGGGTTCGAAAACTCTGATTATGAGTCTTCCTCCTTTTAGGTCTCCTGTATAATTTTTGATGCCGAGTACATCTTCAAAATCGTCTTTTATCTTATCCCAGTTTCTGTTAAAATCGGTGAGAACTATTGGGGGGGATATGACCCGCGGTTTTCTTTGGGATTTCAAATGGAGTACCATTTTGAGTCCCTTCATCCATGTTAACCTCATTTTCTAATGGTTCAAAAGTATTTTTCGGCCTTGGGTAATCCTTTTCCGTATTCGAATGATTTCTTTTATGTGTTTTGCGAGGAGAGGTAAAACCTTCGCTATCAACTGTTTTCTTTTTACTCGTTCTTCCGCTAGAAGTTCTTTTTAGGTTACCTGAATTCGATCCCTTTTTTGGGGTAACTGGTGTTTTTAAGAATTTGGCGTTACTATCAGGTGTGGGGTTAGCACTAACTATTTCTATTTCAGGTATTTTATCATTTTCCTTTTCCTGTAAGTTATCATGTATAATACAAAGATTTTTAAGTTGTTCTTCTATAATCGTAAGCCTAGGATCAGCTTTCGGTAAATTAGAATTTTTTAAACTCTCAATTTCTATTTGCAAGTGGTTAATTTGCATAGATAGGCGATTGTAATCGATATGACCTCCATTACTCTCACGTATCTGCTCAATTAAACTACGTACATTTTTATCCTCTAAACTGCTCATTTCTTGCTGCTTAACCTAAACCATTGGCCCGGTAATGCATGCTCAGAAATAAACAAGTCAAAAAGAACTTACCAGACGCTTCAGACGCTGATGAGACAGGTAATTCACTGAGAAAACACGAGTGCTGTACATTAAGTGCGAATATAACTCACCAGAATTCTCAAAAATTCTCCCGCTTTTAAGAGTATGAATGCAAAGAACAAGAAATTACAGATATCAGCAATGCAATCATCTAAGACAACGACCGACTGACCGAGTTGTAAGCGAGTTTTGAGGAGATAGCATTTGAGGAGATATAGATAGATTTAAACTCTTTGTTAAATTTCTAATAATCAAGTCACTCATTCTTTTTGCTTGCTTATTTACTTAATATTTTTACTTGTAATAGTATTTCTTTTCCTGAAAATTTGGGTTTTGTCTAGTTTTGTTTAAATCTGGTTTAGCACATTGTAGGTTACTTAAAATTTAAGCAGATGCTAGAAAGTATTACCATCCTTTGGCAATACATTTCTTGTTAGGTGTCGAAATTGTGACAAGCTGATGTGTTCCCAATTAAAGAACTGAAATACAGTGTAATACATATATATGCAATGAGATACACTATTATGTGCATATATCTATAATCAAAGTCATGATCGCAACCATCAAATATATATACATATATCATTCGATGGTTGTGAATCAGGACTTTGATTATTATCTTTCTATTATTTTCAAAATTATACAAAGGAAGTTTAAAATTTGGTAAAGAGAATTTATATAAATATTTTGCTATATGTTTATAGGTTCTGATGTGCATAGAGAAGGACAGGGGCTTGTAGGCTTCTAGATATTTATAAAATTTTATTAAATTTCTTCGTATTGAATTTTATTTAAAATTACTCTGTGTGTCTTCCCCCTATTTAGGTCTGTACATTTTATCACTGCTAATTGTGTATTGCTGGTTTATGCTTATAATTATTAGTTTTTAGGGAAATTTGATCTACAGTTCTATTTTTGTGTATTGTTTGTTATAGGGATTCTGCATATGGATACCCGTTCTATGTATGGATACTGCACTATGGTATAATTCTATTGGTTTTGTTTATGGGTTTTTGTCTACTGTTTTGTACAGTGATTTTCCCAATAGGTACCTGTATTAGTCTGTAGATTTTTGTATACTGGCTTTTACAGAGATGTGGCCTATGGATATCCGCATAGGTTTGAGTTTTTATGTACTGGTTTTTATCTGGAATAGACCTACGGAATATCCATTTTTTAATGGAGATTTGGCCTATGCATACGCATAAAGTTCTGGTTTCCGGCTATGGTTTATTACAGGGATTTTGTTTATAGTACACGTGTGTTCTATAGGTTTCTTTTTATGGGTTTTTATGGTGCTTTGGCCTACTGGTACCCGTACAGTTGTATGGGTTTTTACGGGGATTTGGCCTACGGTACCCGTACAGCTGTACGGGTTTCCTTCTATGGGTTTGCACGGGGATTTGGCGTATGGGTTTCTTTCTACGGGTTTGTATGGGGATTTGGTCTACGGGTACCCGTACAGCTGTACAGGTTTTTTCTACGGGTTTGTACGGGGATTTGGCCTACGGGTACCCGTACAGCTGTACGGGTTTCTTTCTACGGGTTTGTACGGGGAATTGGCCTACGGAAAAAATTTTATGGGTTTCTCCGGGGAATTCTCTTACATATACTTCTATGAGGAGATCCTCTCTGCCGAATCGAGCTTTAAGACATTCAGTTACTTCATAATAATTATTAGCCGAAGGAGGGAAAGAATCCACGATATCTTTTGCACGCGATCCTTCAACAGTGGCTTGAAATAAATATTGAATTTTATCTTCAGGTGGAATTTCTGGATCATCGTTAATTTTCTTAAATTGCCCCCAGAAACCCGACCATTCCTTAACATCACCACTAAATTTCTTAAATTCGATTTTTTGGTAGCTTAAACTTCCGGTTTTGAACAGCATCATTCAGAGTACTGTTATTCCCCGAATTAGCATTACACGTAATTTTCCGTACCTTAGTTTTAAGCCTCACATATCTTTCATTATATGTTTTACTACCCTCGTATTCTTTATGAAAACCACTTTGAGAACATTCAGGATCATCAGATAACAATTTTATAATTTCTTTCTCTACCAAATCAAGCTCTGACTATTTTTCGTCTAACCGTGTCATTAGCATTTCTATTTCGTCTATATCACGTACTTCTTTTTTTAAACAGTCCTCCAAGTTATTCGATATTCGTGTAAAAACACTTCTTAAAGGAGTACGTAATTTCTTTAGACCTTCCATTTTTAGAACTTATGAATAATCATACAATAATACAATGAATAAAATCTTTCAAGTCCGCCCACCCGGGGACGCCATTTAAATATTTTAGAAGATCTATAAAATTATCGAAAAGGTAAACTTACCCTTTAAGTCTCCTTCGTGGTGGGCGACTTGAAGCATCTAAAACTGGGAAGTAATCCAGGTTAAAGTTGTATTAATCCATTCGAAAAAATGGTAGGCTTCCTTGACAACACAAGCTTACTTTATTAGAATTTAGAACACAGCACAAAGCTTAAATGACAGAAATATATAGCATTATTAAATTATTAAAGTAACATGTAAGCAGCAAATAAATATGGCTGCTTTCTTTCGTTTCAGTCACGTTCAGTCTTTCCCTCCGTTCTCGTTCTCGCTACTCTCTTAAGTGTCTCTAGTCAGTTAATGAAGTTCACTTCACTTCGTTTCAGTTCGTGCTCAGCAGCGACAGAACCAGACTATTCACTGCTATTCGAACCCCGGTCGAACTGCCAGTGACAAGTGATAACAGACGGCCCACCGGCACCTCGGTCGTCAGAAGCTAATCTGCTATCACGTAAGTTTGTATTCAAAAATGGATTGTTCAAGATGCCGGCAAATATTTAAGCATTTAAACATTAGAAACTATCTCGAAACTTCAATAGAAATCAGAAAAATTCGTGATTTTTTTTATTTATTATGCTGTAAAATTACGAAAAATCCTTAAAATGTGAGAAAATTCGCTCAGGAATAAAGTGGGTCTTGCGGAAGAATTCAAAGAATAGGTAATAACTTTACTTTGCTAATATTTTGTCTGTATTATCAGCTCTTTGATTCTAAATCATCAAATGCTAATTAATGCTAAAACAGATGAAAGGTCTTTACTTAGATAAACATTTATTTCAATCATCATTTCGACTTGTCGTTGTACGTATTAGACGTAAATGCATGTGAACAATATTTTTATATATTATCATCAATTTTTCAAGATATTGTAGCGTTTTACGGCTTCATGGATTTGGAATAATTGATGATGAAATGATGAAGTCTGAAAACGATATATAAAATATATATTGGCATAATAACAAAAAGCTAACAGGAGCAATCGGTAATCCCAATAAAACCCTGGTATATTTAATTGAAACTGTTTCTTGATCTGTTTGTAGCTTTGCTTTGGACTGGATTATTTTGGTTACAGCAAAGCATACGAAAGCTGTTTGCTTGAAGAAAGGAATGCCTTCTTGGGAGGCTTTCTAAATGAAAATGCCTCGTAAACACATTACGCATGGGGAAAATCACGAAAACTCCCATACAGGAACTTCTTTGAGGATTTGAACAATGGTCGATCTAGTAATTTTCAGCTAGTTTACCGTTTGGCAGGGAATGGGTCTAAAACATTGTTTAAATTATTAAACAAATGCCAGACCATTGACTATCAGATCATTAGGCGACAGCCTCTCCAATACTTTTAACAAAACAATAAAAATTATTTAGTGTAGAACACTCGCCAAGATAAGCATCAGTCACGCCTTTGCTGAAGTCGTTCATCACGTATTCAGGGGAATTATTTAATTAAAATTGAAATAAATAGGTACTAAGACAATCATATCCGGTCAAAAGTCCAAAGGGGACCACAGTGGCAGACCCGATAAGTACTACGAAGCACACTCCAGGACACCAGCAGCGATCGCCGGTTTCGATACGATAATGAAGCAAGTTCATTCCTAGGATTCTATTCCAGAAAACGTTTATGAAATTGCAAATCTCAACAGTTATGTCGCCGCCTATGTTCCGTTAGTGGACTTCGGCGAGTTTGTTATGACTAAGTAAAGAGCTTAAGTCAAACGAATGAAAGATGCAAAGAACAACTAATGTCGGCAGTATAATATTTTCTATGAAAGTTTAATCTACGCAATTCGTTACACAAAGTGTAATTAGTTCCTTAAAGCTACTTTTAGTAACAAATTTTCATGTTAGGATATATAATATACACTACTGTGAAACATAATGTCTTTTGAGAATAAATTAATGCTATTAGTTTTTCTTTGTCTTTTTTAACTGGATTATTTATAGCACAAAATTCTTTTAATATTCACTGATGTATTCCGAAATTAAAAGTTGAAAAGAATAAATTTCTGAATTTTTTATCAAGTAGCTAATTTGGCGCCCCTTCTATTTGTTCACCTGAGGCAAGTGCCTCACCTGCCAACTCTCGTCCCGGCCCTGCGTAATGCCGTTGTGATTTATGGAATGCGTACTGTAAAAAAAAAGAGAGAGAGAGAGATAAAATAGTTTGAAATAAAATTCTCAGAGTAATTCTAAATGCATTCATATCGATTTTAAAATAGAAACCATCCACAGCTATACAATAAAATGAAACAATGATTTCTTCAAAGCTACTGCTAAGATAGCATATGATGAAATCCGCAACTAATTTATTACGCTTCCAAGAGACTTAGAATTATATTTTACGATAGTACTTGGTAGTTGTTTTCTGTAAGTAGGTGATATCCTTGCATCTGTGTGTCAATTTTTGGATATCGAGATCGGCTGAATTCGTCTTATTACGCCGATATTTTAATTTTTATACATCCTCACATATTTTGCGATAGTTTCGCAAAGAAAAATTGGCCCAATCTTATAGCTATCGAAGAATTAGGTACTTCAAGTTAAATTATATAGAAATATAACTTAACTGGAATGAATAAAGATGCTATCTACTTGAAGATTATTATTCGGTTCAAATTGTACAAATGAAGCAATTTGTGCAAATGAAGTAAAATATTAAAGATCCTCGAAACCAAAACAAGCTTTGGTTTAGTTTGGAGGATCTTTAATATTTTTCACATTTATGTGTGCTATACGCTGTCATATCTAGCAGGCAAAGAATAATGACAGGGGAAATAATATTTTATACATATGAGAAATGTAGCTGATGGTGAGCAGGTACACTGCTGCTCTTGGGCAATTTTGAAATTAAGTGTTTTTTGAATTAAGCATTTTGAAGACAATATTTTTTGTCAATATGTCAATATAAGATAAGTGATTTCATCGAAGTAAGTAACAATCGTTATCTCTATTTGAGAATGCATGCACTAATGCATATATTTGAGAAGTAATATGAATAAGGGTATTACTTAGATAATGTGCAAATAATGAATTGAGTTTCTCTTTGAATGTCCTTGATATTAAAAGATGCTAAGCAAAGGTGAAAGTAGCATTTTCATCGGGAACGGAATGAATTAATGTGATAACGATATGGAACTTTATTTCTCTAGTCCAATATTGGAAAGCATGTGACTAGTTTGATCAGTGGAAGAAAGAAATCTTTATACACAGTTTTCTAAAGAAAGCTGGCTTATATTCCCATTATACATAGAGATAATACGAAAAACCAACCCTTTCACTGGAATTCGAACTTCAGTCAAACTACCAGTGTCCCATGATTTCAACTACTCGGCCAACCGTGGGTTACGGATTTAAATTTATTAACAGTTTTGAAGATAAGACATCATTACTATACCCGGGCGAAGATATTCAGGAGTAGAGATGCACTTTGAAACTGACGATAAATCTTTCTAAATGAACTTTCTATTGACTGTAACTGGCGGCAGGAATTGCACTGCACGGTAAACCAAAGTGATGCATTAGATGATGCTGTTTCGCTTGATAGATTCTGATATAAAATTTAAAATGGTTACGCCTAATATTTGAAATATAGATTTAAAAGATTAATAGGCCCATAATTTTAAGTTAAAAACACAAACTGCTTTTGAAATATGTTTAAGTTCTTTATAGTATCGAAAAGATTGTGGTGAATGATAGAAAACGATTTATAAGTTGGTCGAGAATTCTTTGTGAAGTAATTATCTTTAAAGAGGTCACTTTGAGTAAAAATTGGGCAATTAACATGGTAAATCACATAACATAGAAATTAGCCCGGAGCAAGTAACAAGGAAAGCATCAATATTGAGAACTCACATTGATGAATATTATTCGAAATACAAACCTCTTTCGTGGAAGTTCGTGATTAGATAACGGACGGAAAGATTCTCACAGATACGTTTTTTTTTTTTTCTAAACACACATGTTTCAGTTCTTTAATCCGTTCATTATCAAAATAAAGACTCCTTCAGCAGATAGTTTTAATTTTTGAAACCTAAAATTGTCTCGATGAGAGAAAATCACATGGAGACAAATTTGGAAAAGGGGGAAAGGAACGAGTAAACGAACTTTTGTTGGGGTCACAAGTTGTTGTGTACTTGTACTGACTTTTGTGAGGGTCCTGCACAATGCATTTGGGACAAGTTTCCGATTGAACACAGGATTAAAAATCATCTTCTTTAGGTAAAGAGTTACTTTCAAAAGTTCTTCCTTTCGAAACGCCGTATCATTTTCAACCATCGCTTTCGTTAGAATTAAAAAATAATTCATTCTAATAATTTCATTGGCGCAGAATATTTTGTATGGTACTTCCGAACGATTATAAAGGAATGAGATATTTGTATAAGGAGATATCATACTATATTTTCTTTTGTTACTAGTTTCAGGTTAGGTTTTACAGATATAGAAAAGCACGCAAGGGCTATCTGCCTAGTAGGAGGACTTTCTAAGGGAAAGTTACTCGTATTCACCTAACAGAAGAGGAAAACCCTGAAAACCAACGTTGCAGTTAACTCATTCGCTTGGGATCGAACTCCCAGTATATCAGCGGTTTAATCTTTCGGCTACTCATGGGTCTGTTAGTTTTCATATTTTTTTCTGAGTACAGTATTTTTTATTTACCGTTAAATTAATATATTTTAAGGTGCATACCATGAAAAAATTTGAAAATTTGAGTCTCATAGTTCTACACGTTTTTTGCTATCACAGGAAATGCTTATTTTAAAATTCATTTTATTTAACAGGATAAAACCTGCATAAATCATTGTCAATTAAAACATAATAAATTTTTGAAAACCTAAAAAAATAGCTCGCTATTTTTCGAAGAATGAGCTTTTGGGGAAATATATTTAAAGTTTCTTCAGTGAAGGGAACAATCCCAAGCTATGTAACGATTAGAACGCTTAACTATAATTTTTTTGAAGTAATTGAATGAACTTCATCATGAGACGAGGATGCAA
The DNA here is from genome assembly GCA_000611955.2 of Stegodyphus mimosarum. Classification (NCBI taxonomy): domain Eukaryota; kingdom Metazoa; phylum Arthropoda; class Arachnida; order Araneae; family Eresidae; genus Stegodyphus; species Stegodyphus mimosarum. The sequence continues at coordinate 115,014 of KK114352.1, read as the reverse complement.
TCAATTTGGGATGCCTTCAGTCGCAACAGGACGTAACGTACACAAACTGAGTATCGGCATCCTTACGCAAGTTCGATTTTCATTTCAGTTATTGATTCATTTATTAAACAAGGTATTATATAAATCTTCGGAATCTTTATGGAAAACGGGGACTTTGGATAGTATCTGCACTTTTAGATAAATCGTTATAATGCTGCCTCAGCTTTATGAAAAACGGTGGATTGGCATCAGAACAGATTTTCAGGTTGTGCTTCTAGGAAGAGTATTTTGGAGTATTTTAATAAATTAAACTTTGTTTTTACCAAAATAGGTTTTCACAAGGAAAATTTTAATGGTAATAATACGGGAAATAAAACAAATAGGTAAATAAACTTTAAAATATTTTTTATAAGTTGATGCTAACTAGTAATGCCACAAAAATTATAATTTTCAGTGTCTTTTCCGATACTTTTTTTTCAAGTCTGTTCAATTACTCTACATAAAATATTGGGTAAAGGAAATCTGAGGTAGCTTACATTACGAAAAGATTATTTTGCATTGGCTATATGAAAGATAAAAAATTCTTAATTAATTTTTAAAGGTTAATTGTGTTTTGTTTCACTAGTTAAATGATCGCTCAAATTAATAAAAACTATCTTTCAAATCGCATTCAAGATTCAACGAAAAAATTATTAAAATATATACAGTATTCTCTTGATTATGAACGTGCGCATTACCCGGTTTGCGGATTTTATCCATGCGTATCCACGCACGCACACTGCGCGAGAACATGTAAACAGCAAAACATGCTCAAAGTCGATTATGAAAAAAGAGTGTTTCATGCACAGAAATCGGAGATTCAGAGATTTATCTAACTGTGGAGAAGTCGATGCAATAACTGAAGTTGTTTACGAAAAAGTTGAAAATGTAAAAATTCTAGAGCCTGGGGAAATTTCCTGCCAATTTGAAAATGAGTTTTCTCATTTATACTTACAAAAAATATCATATACGAAACATAATATCATACATTTTTAGTCCAAAGGGATTTAGTCCCGAAGGACTATTACTTTCGTTTTGCGATTTTGCGTCGATTCACTCTGAATGCCCGATTCACTTTTCAAATTGCTGCCACTAAATGTTATCGCTCTGCATTAAAGTTTAAAAAATGAAAAATCTGCATAAATGTATGCATGTTGATATGTTGCAACATGCATGTTGATATGCATGTTGTCTCGCATTGTGATAAAACCTAGAGCCATCGAATTTTGAATGACGTAATCCTACTGCGAATATGGGCATCTGGAAGCCCTAATTTTGAATTTGAAATTTGCTTTATTATCGATTTTATGTTTCGTAACATTTCAACGAACTTCTGATTAACAAACTAAATGATTTCAAAGCGAGCAATGGCAACACTGTACGGAAAAAAAAACATTTTTATCTCCAGCGCACGAGACTTACGGAAATTCTAAAGATATGTTCATTTTTGATGAATTTTATGGTTTGAGTACGTAGTACATGATATTTAATAAAAAAAAAGGTAGCACACGAAATGTTAAAAAAACGCGCCTTTGGACGTAATTTAAAATCTGAAATCTTTCAGATTTTTTTTTTAAACCTTTTTTTTTTTCATACATAAAAACCAGTCCGATTTTGCTAATGTTACCAGCTTCGCTACGAGAGTTCCTGGTTGTATTTTTACACGTTATAACGTATAAAAGTATACATCTTTTCTTGGGGAAGGGAACCACTCATTCGCCGGGATATAAACTATAGTTGATCTAGCTGTTTATAGCAATATTACAGTAGGCCGCTGTTGGATCTGAACAATACTTTGAATACGGTTAAAAATTTGAAGATAATGCATGATCTGCAACACTGCTATTTATATTCTTTATGGTACGTAAGTTGATGTATATTGCATATCAGTAGATAGTTGGTCGCGAGTTCCTTATCATAGGCATAGCACGTGGCTTAGCAACGTTTCCTATTCTCAAAAGAATTGAGCTTTAATTTTCCTATTCAAGTAAAAATAGTAAGACCTTCCAAGCGCTTATAAGACTGAAATGCAGAAATCAAAACTTAAATTTACAATATATTCACATATCTTACAATTTACAGACACACATTTTTATTCAGATAATTTGCTTTCACTTTCTTTATATTTTTCTTATAAAGTTAATTAAGGCTTTTAATTATATACGAAAATTTCATCTTCCTTTCTTTAATTCATGTGATGTCAGACTCAGTAGCGTAACTAAAGGGGGCTGGTCCACCCCCGGACGACATAATTTGGAGGCGCCAATTTCACGTGAAATAATAGATGGAAGTAAGTCCTGTGGATCGTTCAGGCGAATAAAGAACAATACGATTCTGAATTACCGTATGGAATTAAGACAAATATATTTATCTGTAGATTAGTATCCAAAGAAATCACCGCGAGATTTCAACAGCTACGCACTCTTATACCATTTTTGTTCATTCAAAGCTTGAAAATTGCGAATATCAAATAAATTGTGATCTTGGTGCAACCTACGGGAGACGGTAGCGAGATTAAGCAATTCTTTCTCTCCAAATACGAGGGATAATTGTCAGACGTAAATTTGTAATACGAGCTGCATTTGTTTGCGCCCACTCCAGTGCGTAACTGGAATATGAGCTGAGCTCGTTGAAGACCATCAAAAGGTTAATAAGGAAGAATTCCCTCAGTTAGAGAAAAGTGTTTCAAAATTTTAGTTCCATTATTATTGCTAAAGAAAAAGAAACAGAAATGTAGAAGGTGGGTCTTGTGGACGTTTTGCTATTTGTTCTAAAATACAGCTCTTCAGATAATGTAATACTGTCGAGAATTTTCTTCACAATTGCTGTGTATCTAGTTGTGATAAGAGTTTATTAAATAAAAATCATTTTAGAACTACAAATGATTAATTTTTGCATTTAAGAAATAGTTCTGTACTAACCACGTAGTACTCTGTGAATAGGGGGTTTTGCAAACAAATATAATAATAATAATACAATTTTAAAATGATAGAATTAAAAATTTTTTCAGAAGTAGATTTCTAATTTATTTCCTTCATGTCATTTTTACATTCAGTCATTTGCTTATACCAAAAAGAGAGACGAATTTAAAGACTGTCTAGGCGGACACATTCGATGTCGGCCACAGGCGGCAAATGTTCTAGCTATGCCGATTATATCGCCTTCAATCTCTGATTTATCATTTAAATTGAAAAAATTTACAGAATAGAATATAGCCTTTCTAAGACAATCCTCTGTCCAAAAGATTTGGTTTTGTATGAATACGATTGTTTAAACGCAAAGATAGTTAAAGCAAAGTTTCATGTATATTTTCAGAAAGACTGGTTATTTTAAGAGGCGGTCGTCTGAAGTTTTCACACAAAATTTTGACTATAAAAGGGTTGAGCTGTATTTTTATTTTACCGCTCCTACTACTTTTAATGTGATAAAAATTTATGTCCGATGCTGAATAGGCAAATCAAAATTCCTAAATAAGACAAGAATAAAAATATTACCAATGCAACACAGAGACGATAAACACAAAACAAACAAAAAAAATAGCTTTGATTACTAATAATTGTTATCCTAGTGTTTATCGAAAAGGGAATCAGCGTTTTTAAATCTTGCAAACGAAATTTACTATAAATCTACAGACGGTATTAAACGAATAGAAAGTATTGTTGCGAAAAACTAGGCGGTTGCGCCTGTATGTAAGCTTTCCGGCATAGCACTAGGGTTGCCATAAAATACTATATGGTAGGGTTGCCAGATTGGCGACTTTATCGTCCATTTGGCGACCAAATTGGCGATATCCCATGGTCCAGTCGGGAAGCTTCTAGAATAACTTCCTGTCGAGATATTTCTCGAAACCTGTGGAACCTAAGGAAAAGCTATATAAACCTGTGCGTTTCTGAGAGCCGGTATTGTGATAGTTGTGAGAATTGTGAGAATAGCGGCTTATTGTGAGTGCTAAGCTACGCGATAGCTTTGTGAACGGAAAGCGATCGAGATAGTGCTTTGCCGTGAAGCTACCTTTACAGTATAGCTTGACAGTGTATTGGTGATTGTTCCACGGTGTTTATTATAAGTTTAGTGTTGCCGTGAAGCTACCTTTACAGTTACAGCCTAAAGCTGTGTTGCTGATTGTTTCAGTGTATTTATTGTAGATTTTCGACGCTTTCAAACGTAATTTTGGAACTGTGCTGTAAATAGTGATTCTTGTAAATAAATTGTGCTTTTTATTGTTCTGCATGGTGTTTTCATCGGATACTCTCAAATCCACGAACCCGTAGAACGCAACAACTGGTGTCAGAAGTGGGATTTGAGAGTGAATGCCAGTCACTCGTCTACAGGAGAAAGCAATGGCGGAGGAAATGAAATCTTTGATGGACATGTTAGCAGCTCTGAAAGCCGGACAAGAAGAGATGATACAAGACATGAAAGCTGGACAAGAAGAGATGAAACAAGAAATGAAAGCCGGACAAGCTGAGTTAAAGCCACATATGATGAGATAAGAACTGGCTATGAAGAGATGATAGCCGAGATGAAGGCCGAGTGCGAAAAGAGAAAAGTCGGCCGAGAAAAGGTACGAGAGCAACTCCAACAGATGAAAGAGGAGCTTGCAGAAGAAACTGGAGCCATAAAAGAAGATGCGAAAGTGCCAAAATTTGCGTCTGAAGAATCAAAGGAAGGAGAAATAAGGGGAATAGCTAATCAACTGCCTGAGAAAAATCAAGAAATGATGAATGAAACATCTAACGGGGTTAAAGGAAATGAAGGAAAGCATGAAGAAATAAAAGACGGGAAAGAAGCTTTTGATTCTCAAGTGCCTGAAGTAGAGACAGAAGAAAATGAAAATGCGACTGTCGAGATCATAGAAACTGATAGTGAAGTTACGAAGTCGCAGTTAGCAAGTATTGAACCATCTGAAAATTCATGTGACTCTGAGATGGAAGAAGCTGATGTACAGCTTACGCAGAGTGATCCAGTATTGCAAGAAAATTTACCTACTTCGCAAACTGTATGTGTGTCTTATAATGAAGATTGTGTAGACATGGACTCGATTCTAAACCAGGATACTTCTGTTTGTAAAGGATCGGATTGTATTCATGACCCTGGTGCAAACATCGGAATTGGTTCCCAGGAAACGGAGGAAAATAAGCATGTAGCAACTGATAAAATTACCAAGGTGAACTGCACACACGATGCGAATAAACTACAGAGTGGTGAACGAACTGTTTCAGATCTTCCTGTGCACGAAAAGTCTGAAAGGACTGAATCTTCAGACTGTGATATGAAAAACAGAAATACACCCGAGAACTGCAGTAGAAAAGTATTTGACACGGGTATTGTTCAGGAGCAGAAGCTAAGTAGGGTTTGGCGAATCCTAGCATCCGACAAGTAACATCTTCAACAGCATCGGAGCCAGATCCGTGGAGTCATGAAAAAGTTAGAGAAGACCAGTTGGCGGATCCTAACATTAAGCCAATAATAGAGCTGAATCAATCATCGGCTACGAAACCCAAGTGGCAGGACGTTTCCATCTTCAGTCCTATGACTAAAAGGTACTGGGCTCTCTGGGACTCACTTCACCTTCGAAATGGAGTCTTATATCGACTGTGGGAAAGCGACGATGGAACTAATAAAAGATGGCAGCTGCTGCTTCCTCAAAACCGAATACCTGATGTCCTGAAAGAAATACACAGCAGCCCAACAGGAGGGCATTTCGGCTATATGAAGACATTAAACAAAGTTCGAGAGCGCTTCTTTTGGAGTTCCGCAAGAAACGACGTTGAGAAATGGTGCCGGTCTTGCGATGCCTGCGCAGCCAAGAAAGGACCGAAGGAACGCTGTCGCGGAAGACTGCAGCGATACAACGTTGGAGCGCCTTTCGAGCGAATTGCCCTTGATATACTGGGACCTCTGCCATGGACTAAAGATGGCAACAGATACATTCTAGTTGTCATGGATTATTTTGCGAAGTGGCCTGAAGCATACCCAATTCCAGACCAAGAGGCTGTCACTACGGCTGAAGTCCTGTTGCAGAACTGGGTATCTAGATTTGGAACTCCCCTCCAGATTCATACCGACCAAGGCAGGAACTTCACTTCGGCTGTGTTCAAAGGACTGTGCGACTTATTGGAAATAAAGAAAACACAGACCACCCCGTTACATCCGCAGTCTGACGGCATGGTGGAGAGATTTAACCGCACAATCTTGAACCACCTATCTCTTATGGTTTCCAAGAACCAAGAAGACTGGGATCGTAAGCTGCCCCTGTTCCTGCTTGCTTACCGTAGTGCCGTCCACGAGAGTACCGGCTATTCCCCTTCTCAAATACTCTTCGGTCGTGATCTCCATCTTCCGAGTGACCTGCTTTTCGGGCGACCTCCAGATCTACAGTCCTCTCCTGAGGAGTACGTTCAAGATCTCCAAGCCCGGTTGGAAACGATGCACAGGTTTGCTCGAGAGGGAATTAACATCTCGACGGACAGGATGAAGAAGAGGTACGACGCAAGAGCGACCGAACATAAGTTCCAGGAAAACGACAAGGTTTGGCTGTGGAATCCGAGCCGTCGTAGGGGCATTTCTCCCAAACTGCAATCGCATTGGGAAGGTCCCTACACAGTCCTCAACAGACTGAATGACGTCGTAATACGGATCCGTAAGTCTCCCAATTCCAAACCTAAGACTGTACATTATGATAGGTTAGCTCCATACTATGGCCATTGTAATTAGTGATGGTTATTTTTTTGTTATGGGTACCCCGTATTTCGTAATGTTTTTATGTTTAATTGTATGATTTATGCATAGTTGCTTGTACATAGATCTTTGTAATTAGTGTAAATGTTTATTTCTTTGTTATTTGTAAATGCTGTAAATATTTGCAAATTTTGTTATTTATTAATTTATTTGTTATTATTGTAATTTATTTATTTGTTTTGTAGCTTTTTCGATTATTTCTTTTTGGCTCCCAACCAGGGATTGTACTGCCCGGGACGTGCAGTCCTTGGGAGGGGGCAGTGTTGCGAAAAATTCGGCGGTTGCGCCTGTATGTAAGCTTTCCGGCATAGCACTAGGGTTGCCATAAAATAGTGTATGG
>KK114352.1:94953-107720 GCA_000611955.2 Stegodyphus mimosarum | reverse complement strand
GCTTACTGTGAGTGCTAAGCTACGCGAGAGTTTTGTGAACGGAAAGCGATCGAGATAGTGCTTTGCCGTGAAGCTACCTTTACAGTATAGCTTGACAGTGTATTGGTGATTGTTCCACGGTGTTTATTATAAGTTTAGTGTTGCCGTGAAGCTACCTTTACAGTTACAGCCTGAAGCTGTGTTGCTGATTGTTTCAGTGTATTTATTGTAGATTTTCGACGCTTTTAAAGGTAATTTTGGAACTGCGCTGTAAATAGTGATTCTTTTAAATAAATTGTGCTTTTTATTGTTCTGCATGGTGTTTTCACCGGATACTCTCAAATCCACGAACCCGTAGAACGCAACAGTATTAATTCATTACAGCGCTTAACATAGCACAAGTGCATTTTCTAAGACGATCACTGGATGTATATCCTTTCTGTTTTGAAAAAGCCTATAGACCCCCATAGGAAGCCTTTTTCCGTTTCCCAGTATTCCAGATGGGGTTTATAGTTTAAGGGGTTGTGTTATTTGAATCCTAATGATCGCATTAGGATATGTTGCTTTGGTTATCACAGTCGTTAGCGTCATCTCTCTTTGGCAAAAAATTCCATTTTCACCTCGGCGAGAAGCCTGCCAAAGATAGCAACCCGTAAGTCTGACGTCAGAAATCCAGTGCAACGGTCAGCGCCATGTGTTGCCAAAAGGCTGTTTTCATATTTCTCAAAATTTACTCTTAAACTATTAACAGTTCGTTGTGCAGATAATATCACAAATTCCCAAATAATTGTACGATATTCTCGTTCATTGACCAGTATCAGTATTTATCTCTGAACACTTTTTCAGAACACTTATGATAACACTTTACGAACTTTTAAACAAAGGAATGAAGCTTATATAGGCTGGGCTGACAAAGACTTCGGAAATTGTGTTCTCAAAATTTCAAAAAATGTCATATATCCTAATGAAATTCGTCTGTCATGGAAAGATGTTTCTATTCGATGATGCCATTGATATTTTAAATTAAACTCATAGTTTGAGATTATAATGATTATGATTAAAATTAAAAATAATTTGTTACTCACTAGTTTTGTCATACACTCTTGTGCTTAAGGTATTTTGTTATTATAAAGGCAGATATATGGTTATGACGTATGCATACATATCTGTTTAACGCAACTGCTGGGTCTGTTTTAGGCAAAGCGGTGGATTTAAAATGAGAAATATATTCTTATAGAAGGTGATTGGCAAATTAGTCCTTGTTTGAAAAGTTAAATGTGTCTAGAATAAAGTACTAAAGAATATTACGGTAAACTTTGCGTTTATTAGCAAGTAAAAATGGTGTACCAAAGCATAGAAAATTTAGTTACGGAAATCGTTAACAGATGGCGCTCTAATCGCAATGACCTATCAATAGCCTTCGCCGTCGAAAGTGATAAGTTACTTTAAGAAGCGTAGCAGGTTAAAACTTTGCGTATATTTGTTTTTTTCTTCTGAACGATGTTTACTTCATTGCAAATTGTCTTTTATCTTTACCTTTTTATCATATCAATATATGCTTATCATAAGATTAATTTAAATTACTTTAAAAATGCCTCACGATTTCACTACACAAGAGATGGCGCCGCCGGAGCTCCGGACTTCAAAAATTGTTTTATCTCTATCAACAACAGATGACGCCACCCTAGCGCTTCATTTTCAGGAGGGTTTTGCAGACAACGCACGGCGGCATAGAAGCCTCGTCAGGAAAATCTCTGAGTTCTGGCATAGTATGTGCACAAATATTTGCATATTACTGGATACCACTTTTCCGATATTATGCAAAGAAAATCAAGTAATAAGATATTGGTAAAGGCCGCTCAAGCCGAATTCCTCTTACATGATATAAGACATAGACATAGAAAGTCATCAGTACGACTGTTGGCTAGTGAAAAGAGGCTAGCATAGAAAGTGAAATAATGTATTCCATTGAACAACGTGTGTTTTTGGTTCCGGTGTGCATCAGAGACAGCTTTGAAGTACATGAGCACGCAAAAAATATTAAAAAATAGCCTACTGCTGTTTCCATACGAAATCCAAAGTGACCCATGAAACAAAGGCTACAAAGGTTTGACTTTGCGAATCAAATTCTAAGAATGATCGACAACGACAGGTTTGATGGGGCTGTATCGGGTTCACAGATGATGCACATATTCATTTGAATGGAATCGTTAATAAACAAAAATTGAGATTTGGGATTCCGAAAATCCTCATTTGTGTGAACAAAATGCATTCGCCTAAAGTTACTGCATGGCCTGAGGTATACGCCAGAGGCATTATCGGACCCTTTTTCGTACGAGAAACGATAACTACTAAACGGTACGTTACAATTTTGGAACACTTTGTCAGCACTCAACTAGCGTTGGAGAATCGACCAGGTCTCGATTGGTTCATGCAAGATGGGGCTCGACTACATGGAACAGATAAAGTTTTTCGCTTTCTTCATGAATACTTTCGGCATACAGTAATTGCGTTAGATTATCCGCAATTTACTGGCACAGGGATAGCTTGGCCTCTATATTCTCCCGATTTGAGTCCTTGTAACTTCTTTCCAAGGAGGTTGAAATATATGGAGATGGCATCTTGGCTATTGTAGTGCAAAGAGAGTGAATTCGGGGGAAGAAAATAAGCCACGCCAAGTAAGGTAACTTAGCTTAAGTAAGGGCAAGAAAACTCTGCCCTTACTTAAGCGAAGTGAGGTTAAACGTCAGCTGGTGCAAAGTTCTCAATGTGTTTTCTTGTTTTCTATGGGAAGATGTGAGAGCCCTAAAGTACTGAATTGTTACAATGAAATAAAGGCTACATTTCCAATTGCATTTCCGTGTAAAAGATTGTTTTTGAACATGCATAAAAAAGCAGACTAATCGAAATTTATGTTTGAAAGGCCTTCAAGAAATAGTTTGAGTATTTTCTTTGTGTAACGTGCAAGAAGAAACATACATAGTTCTCAAATTTTCCTTTTTAATAGTAATAATAATAAATGGGACACTCAATTAACTTAGATGTGGCAGCAAAACGGTAAGTAAAGAAGGAGAGGGGGAGGGGCTAGCTGTCAATGGAAAAGAAAAGAGTTTACTTCAAAGTTTGATCATATTATATTACAAATCTTAGTTTTCATATATGTCATATATTATCTTGTTTTGTGCTGAAGTAAATATATAATAATAGGATTTGATTTCTAGTCACATTTGCTGTGTGAGTTTTAAAAATAACAATGTAGAATTTACATAATTTTTTTATCGTTGCTTATTCAGGTTAAGGTTTTTCAAAACATAAGTATTTATAACACGGAGAATTTTAGAATTTTTATACGTTTAGAAAAATTAAAATAAAATCAATTCATTGTTTTATCGTCATTTTTTTTCCGCAATACTTTTAATGATAGCATGCAATCAGGTCTTCAGATACATAATGTAGAAATAAAATTAAATGTCGCGAAAATGAAGAAATAAAATGAATAGAGCGAAAAGTGAAGGAAAACGAACGTCAGAATCTGTGGTTTTTATTTGCCAGAAGCGAAATTGGGTGTGGTTAGTTCTAGTGCTAGGAAGGAATTTGGGAGTGGTTAAAGCAGGTCCATTTGGGCTGAGCGTAGGGCATCTCCATGTATTCTAACCTCCTTGCTTCTTTCTGTGGGACGCTTTGAAAGACACTGCCTATCGAAACAATCCCGCAGCTCTACATGAGCTTGAATTCTGTTGCATGTGATTCCATATCCGTTTAGACATTGCAAGACGTCGTCAGATTTCATTGTTCATTTACGCCTCCTCATTGCTTCGAATGGTGAACATTTTGAAAAAAATTGTATTTTGATTGCAAAAGGCTTCATTGTTTCATTGTAACTTCATTGTTTTTCTGTAGACTCCTTCCGGAGAAATAAATTTCAGCACAGAGCGCCATCTGTTAACGATTTTCGTAACTAAATTTTCTATACTTTTTTCCTCCATTTTTACTGTTTTGCTAATAAACTTACATTTTACCGCATAATTCTCTCGATTTTTGTTGTAGAGATATTTAATTTTGAAATCAGAGCTTATTCGCTGATCACTCTGTATCTGGCGGTTTGTTTTGTACCTAAATTGCTTCATCAGTTTTCTTGCAGCATAACCTTTCTATAAGATAGTTCAGAAAATTTATTTAGAGTGCATCTAATGATGATTGGTCCAGATGTTTGATATTTTCTGTCTGCAAGAAGTGTGAAAAATTAAATATTAAAGCTATGGAGATGTTTAGGCAGAATTCTTTGGTATACAAGTAAATAAATGCTTGCACATATGTATAAAATACTCCTTATAGTTATTATTCGACATTTCATTCACAGAAATTTTGCCTGAGACCTAATAATATCTAATGTGGAGTAAAGCGATCTTTAAGTTAATATGCACTTCGAAATTTATAATCCTAGGTTCTCTGGTATTTAACTTCAAAAATTCTCAACGCAAGACCCAGTGTGGAAATATTTCAGGTTACAGGGAAGTACTGCTATGCGTAGTAGAGTTACATTTGCATCAAGGTGTGAAACCGGCCCTTTAATCGCTCTTTCAAAGTTTTCATGTGAACGTGAATTGCAGGTAAAATTCATCTAGTTGCAAAAGAATAAAACTTCTAAATTTCTTTTGTGATAATATTGCTATAATAATGTTGAGAAACACTGGTTCTTTGACCTGGGCTGCCTTCATCCGTGTTTTGATGATATGTCCTCTGCTTAAGGAATATATTAACTAGCTTCCTTTAAGAATCCCTCCAAGAAGGCATCCTCCTTAGTCAGATAGCCCAAACGTTCTTTCCATATTCAAATAATACACCTATTATGTTACACAAATGATCTATATTATTTTAAATACACCTATTATGTCCTATAAATACAGTATAAATTACGTGTACACTCCAAGAGACTTTCATCAAATAAATGTAATTAAGTAAATATTTGTTTACATGTAAAATAGATCGCTGACCAAAAGTTGGCACAAAATGCAAATTCTAAATTAAAAACTTGCACTTAAATTTCATTCGTCAATGTTCAACTGTCATTAGAAAGGAACACTTAAATATCATACGATGTTATCATCTCAAAGGAATTATTCTTCACGAGTTAAGAGCAAGATGATTATGGGCAGAGATGCTTTCTTTATTTGAAAAGATGTGTCCAATAATGGTGCAACTTGAAATTTTCCACGACACATAAATACGTCATCTCACAGGCCCAAAACAGGATAAAAGTATTGTTATAAAGCTAAGAAATATAAACGGAAAAAATTATGTGTAGCGTTTTAACAGATTAAGCCAATGCTATTTTTATAAAATAACATGAGAGACCACAAATAAGAGGGCAAATTTGCCTCACCTTGCGAGATGTGAGGTAATGAGGAAAGAACAATCGCAATCTCAAAAGTGTCTCTATAAGGTCTTTTTTTTTTCTTTCTTTTTTTGGCGTTCGTGTATAACCTTTGAGAGTTTATTAAACAGGAATACAAATAAATGTAAATCCTGAACATTTTTATACACTGAAAAATCTCTTATCTAGAAGTGGTTGCATTTATTTCTATATGCAGATGCATCACTAGTGTACGTGAATATTGGAGAACCGATACACATTTTGTTATAAGATTCCAGAAATAATTTATTTCCTAGGTTGGACTAATGTCTCCAGTAACAGGTTTCTGTGAGTCACTTACAAATCGTTTAATTTTTTCTTATGAGTAACTTCAAAGATTATTTATTCTGCTGCCTAAAACCACTTTTGGATTTTCGGATTCTAATGAATTTTTGTGCTAGTGGATTTGTGGTGTAAAAAAAAATATTTGATGTATTCTAGCGTTCTTTGATTTTTACCCCGTAATATATTGCGTACCTAGATGATGATGACGCATAAATGTAAAATACTTACAATGTATCACCATGTATATGACAGATCAATTTAGGTAACGGAGTACTAATGAATTTCTGTTTTGTATTCTTATGAAATAATGAAGGAAGATACTTCCTATAAAGAAAGATATTTAGTCAAACATTGGACAAAGATGTTGCTTATTTTTCAGATAATTAACTTTAGGGTAATGCATTTAGCCAGCTTTGCAGTGCAGACAAATCTAAAATATAATGCTCGGCAAAAATCAATGATATCTTGATTTTCGCTCAAAACACACTTTTAATGCACACTGCTGGCCACCGTAAATGCAACGCCCTGAAGGAAGCATGCAAATAACATGAAATTTACAACATGTATTAGCAGAGGTAAGATATGGAAATGATTCGAATTTCAGCGCAGACGCACGTCACGCGCGCCTGTGGCGCCACTTCAAAGCACTATTTAAGGCTTGGAGTTTTCGACGATTTTAAGTTGTTGTTCACGTTTCTGGAACACTCTCATCCCCCGTGCTATTCTCGCAGGGGTCTCCCAGAGGTCCCTTTTGGGCCCCACTTTATTCAACCTCTACGTGAACGACATCCCCACTACAGACAACACTACACTCGCAATGTATGCTGATGACACTGCGATCCTGACTCAAACTACGTTTGTTGGTTCAGCAATCCAACGATTACAAAATCACATACAATTACTTGAGACTTGGCTGACCAAATGGAAGGTCAAAATCAACGTGGACAAGACCACAGCAATTTTGTTCACCAAAAAAGAAAAATTTCCAAATCAGCTGAAACTCTATGGAGAGACCATCCCCTGGGCCAAGCAAGTCCTTTATTTGGGGGTGATCCTCAGTAAAAGATTCTCATGGAACCCACATATTACATGTTGTTTGAAAAAGTTTCGAGCACGTAAAGCATCACTTAACCCCTTAATTGCTCGAAACAGTGTTTTATCTATAGATAATAAGTTGCTTATCTACAAAACCATGTTGCGTTCTATTCTTTGTTATGCATGCCCGGTATGGGCGTATTCTAATAAGTCCATTCGATCAAAACTCCAGACAGCTCAGAACTGTGTTCTGAGACAGATTGTATGTGCCCCATGGTACATTAGGAATGCTAAAATTCATGAAGAATTAAAAATTGAACTGGTCAGGTCGTTCTGTGTTCGCCTGGCCAGACGTTTTTTCGATGGATTATATAATTTAAATAATCCCTCCATCACCTTGTATAGTTATGATATATATGACGATAATAATTTCCATCGCCCCATGGCGATACTCAACGATTGTATGCCATAATTCGATCTCCTCTGTATTTAATGTGCCTCGTTGTATATGCTGCTCTCTCTCCTGTGTTTCTATGATGAACTATTGTATTCAATTGTCTTTTGTAACCTTTATACCTCTATTTTGTCACACCGAAAGTGCGCACTTTTCCTTGCTTAATTCTGTATTTCATTTCAGAACCACCAGCTCGTTCGGCTTTCTACACATTTGATTATAATTACCACTGCTGAGGTAGAGACTTTAATTTGTAAATATTGCATATATATTTTCTTTTATTTTTTACTCTAGTGAGCATCTGCTCCATTTAAGATTATCATAAAATAAACTATTATTAATTTAATGTAAGCTATTTTTTGTATACATATTGTTAGAAACCTACTAATGATATTCGATGAGGGGTAGGGCCTTCGGCCCAGGCACCCTGGTGCCAGCACCATGCGACCATGCACGATTTTAAGTACGATTGAATACCCTAATTCGATGTCCTCTGTATTTAATGTGCCTCTTTGTATCTGCTGTTCTCTCTCCTGTGTTTCTGTGGATGAACTGTTGTGTTCAGTTGTCTTTTGTGGCCTTTATACCTCTGTTTTGTTACGCCGAGGGTGCGCGCTTTTCCTTGCTTGGTTCTGTATTTTGTTTCGGAACCGCCAGCTCGTTCGGCTTTCTGCGCATTTGATTATAATTACCACTGCTGAGGTAGAGACTTTAATTTGTAAATATTGTATATATCTCCTTTTAATTTTTACTTGAGTGAGCATCTGCTCCATTTAAGATTATCATAAAAAAACTATTATTAATTTAATGTAAGCTATTTTTTGTATACATATTGTTAGAAACCTACTAATGATATTCGATAAGAGGTAGAACATTCGGCCCAGGCACCCTGGTGCCAGCACCATGCGATCATGCGACGATTTTAAGTTCAGCAATTGTGTTTTTTCTTGTGGTTCTTTAAAAAACCATCAATTATGCCTCGTAGTAAACAACGATCATCGTTTGATCAAGTATCCGAGTTCGACAGAGGAAGGATGGTGGCCTACCGAGAGTGTGGATTATCTTTCAAGGAAATCGGTAGTCGTGTTCGACGAAACCAAACAACTGTAATACGGATATGTGACCGTTGGATGCAGGAGGGTCCGACGGACCGACGTGTTCGATCGCATCCTCATCAGTGAACCACTTCACGTGATTATAGGAACATTGTGCGCATGGCAGTAACGGATCGCTCAGTCACATCACGAACCATACCACAGCACATTCAGTCTGTAACACATCATCAAGTGTCTGCGTGTCCCATTCGACGCCGTTGAAAGCAAAGTGATCTGTCCCCAAGACGCCCATTGCTTCGTCTACCCTTGACGCAGAACCACAGACGTCTCCGCTGCCAATGGTGCGATGAAAGAAGGATGTGGACGGGAGAATGGAAAGAAATTGTCGTTACTGACGAGTCACGCTTTTGTCTGCAACGCCATAATGGTCGGATTCGAGTTTGGAGACACCGTGGAGAGAGGATGCTGAACAGCTGCTTTATGCACTGCCAAACTGGTCCTGCTCAGGGTATTATGGTATGAGGCGGTAATGGATATTATTCTCGCAATCCTCTAGTACGCATTGCCGATACTTTAAACAGCCAACGCTACATCTCCGATTCGTTGGAGCCAGTTGTTCCTTACCTTTTTTTCAACAGGATAATGAGCGACCACACGTGGCACGTATTCTCAAAGGTTTCTTCGTCAATCGCCAGATTGAATTGCTTCCCTGGCCGGTTCGCTGTCGAATCTTTCGCCGATAGAAAACATGTGGTCCATGGTTGCTGAACGATTGACAAAGATTACGTCCCAAGATGCCACACCAGATCAACTTTGGCAACGTGTAGAAGCTACTTGGTCTGATGTACCCGAAGAACACATCCAAAGTCTCTTTGAATCAATGCCGAGGCGTGTGGAGCGGTGATATCCAACAATGGCGGCTTCTCTGGCTACTGATTCTGGAAGGAACCACACTTCACAGAAGTCTATAAATTTAATCATTTGATACTTAGTCAACCTCTTATCTACTAAATAAATTTTGTTTTGATATCTCTTGTCTTTCTTGATGTTGCAATTTGAGTGGCCAGCAGAGTATTTCGAACGACAAATATATAGCTCCCATTTCTTTACAAAAAAAGAGTATTTTGCTCCCTTTTCATCACAAAACGGAAAGTAAAGTAAATAAAAGTAAGAAAGATGTTATCAAAAAGTTTTATCCTGCATTCTTAATAATCGATCTTTAATAACCTTAATATTTCATAGGACATTTTCTTAGTAAGCAGACCGGATCCGAACCAATGCTTTATTTGTGAACGCTATGGGCAAATGCGTAGAGGGTGCCATAATAGCCAACGTTGTGTTCGATGCGTAAATCAACATAAATTGCTCAAGGAAAAAAAAATCTTCTCACGAGTTGCATTCTTTGCGCAGGTTTTCACGCTGCATCCTGTAAAACTTGCCTATAAAGTAAAGATAAAAATTAGCAAATCGCTAACAAGAAAGAAGATTTTAGTATTATTTCCGAGCGCCATGGGATACTGAAAATCACAAAAGATCAGAGCCGTAGCTTGGGTTTACAGCGCCCAGGGGCAACTGAAGATTTTTGTGTCCATTTCTGTGTGCAAGGAGGGGAAAACATTTCATTCTAAAATTTCGTAACTTCAGTTCGGCTCCCCCTGGGTTTTGCGCCCTGGTACAGACCCCCACACTAGCTACGCCACTGCACAAGATGGAACGAAAACAAGTTACAAATAGTGCAAGGAACATATGTTATGCTGAGGCTGCTGCAGCCAGTAATAAACCTTACAAGAAGAACAGTAGCCCTATCAATAATAAAGTAGAAATTAAGACGAGGGGTAGAGAAGAATTTGTTAGTAATGAAATAATTATGCGACATTTATGTTGCTTTCAAAAAATCTAAAAGAATCAGGAATCCAATGGATTTCGTTTTTAAGGCATTAGGGATATTTCAAATTCTTGAACAAGTTTAATCCCACTAATCGTACAAATATAAATAACATACAGCTTATTAAATACGTTAAATTCCAATGTTTTAATGCTAAAGGGATTACTAATCAATATTTGCAAATTAAAAATTACATTATTAGTAATAACATCGATATCTTACTACTAAATGATATTCATCTTCATAGTACAAATAATTTTAAAAGTGCAAATTATGATATTCATCCGGTCGACCGGATGCATAACCGCGGCAGCGGCACTGCTATTGTTGTTAAAACAAGTCTTTAAAGTACGCGTTTTGATTAACTTTAATATCAAAGTATTGATGCCTGTCCTTTCTTCATTTTCTACAATAATACTGAGTATCTGCTATTTCTGCATACACGCTTCCTAAAAATCTTTAATACTCAAGATTTGGGTACAGTTATTAATTTAGCTCACCCCACCCTTATTGCTGAGGGCCTGCATTCGACATTAAACTGGTGTTAAGCAAGAAAAATAATAATAAAAAAAAACACAATTAAGACCTTTTCTTTTCGCCATCGACGGAACAGCTGGCCCACTGGGTTAGGTGCTTTTCAGCCTGTTGGATCCCTTCGATGGAATTTAAAGTATACATATATATATATATAAGAGCTTAGTAGTGTGTCATTCTGCAATTGACCACGCTAAACGAGGAGCATTGAAATAAGGACCAGAACATGGAAAAAAGGTGCATGATGGGGACTGCTGAGACTAAGGGGAACACTTATTAAGGTGCATGTTAGGCAGACATTTATACAGTTACGGTACATGTTGGGCATACACTATTATGGTACATGTTAGGCATACAGTTATATTAATGATAGCTATATAATCAGGTACAGATGCAAAGATGAACAAATACATTGTACATGTTAGGCATACACTATTATGGTACTTGGTAGGCATGCAGTTACACAATTAAGACCATCATACCCAAAGCTGTATCAAAGAACCTCTATGTAAAGAAGGAAAGGCTCCACAGACGCAATGTAAACCACATTGTCTGCAACGCCGCTACAAAGAAAAGGGAACATTCGCCAAGGATTTGGCGACGGAATCTGTTGGCGAGAATTTCCCCTCTGTGATAAACCGGTTCTTTGGTACCTATCCGACATTTCCCCCCTCCGCGATGTGTATAAGAAATTGAGCACGGGTTGAGATGAATCGTTCTGTGACTTGTCGCGATAATTTAAACTCGGAAATGATGAAATATTAGGTGAAGTTTCACTTTCATTGGCTGCTGAACTTCCATTGTCCATATCGCTACTTGAAACCAAAGAACCTATTCTTTGTTTAAACTCTTGCTAAACGTAACGGTCGAACCTGTCCAAACCAACTTCGACATTCAGCTTCGAGCTTTGGCGCTTTGCACTCCCATACTATACCGTGACGCCAGATTGCAGCGCCAATCCACTGCAGTGGTGGCGATATAAACTGAATCTCTTCCCCTCCTCCTCTCCGCTGCAGTGACGTCATGGAGGTAGGAAGTAAGATGAAGAGGCCCCAGTGGGTTTTGACACGATTGGATGAAAATATTTTGCAATTGCGTTGTAATTATACATATAAATGTATATATTTTCTATTTGTACAGTATTTCAGAGTCCTAAGTATATGAAAAGAATTCATTTTTAAGCAAAGTTTATTGTTATTAACATTAAAATTATGCATTATTTCTTGTTCACTTATACAGCTTCTACTTAAAATACTTTCTCAAATAAGACATGACTTTTTTAGCTTCTGAGGCATCTTTTAAATGAAAAAAATCTAAGTCAATTTGTAATTAATGCTCAATTCGGTCCATTTCAAATTCGCGCTCTTTTTATTTTAATAGTGAAATACATTAAATAGTACTTAACTTTCTGTGAATATTTCTGAAAGGAATAAAAAAACGATTTTTTAAAATATTATTTAAAACTTGTACCTGCGTTATTATAAAATATAGAGGAATAATTCTTTTAATTATACATATCAGATTTTTTTTACTTTAAATTTCAACAATACATATCCTAAAACTCTTCTTTATTACTTCCTTAAGTATGCATCTCATAGAATTTGCTTTGCAATACCTTTTAACAGATTGCTTTCCAATACGAACAATTCTTGCTTAAATAGTTTTATAACGTATTTGTCAACAGGATTTCAATTTTTGTTTACAATTCAATGCTAAGGTTATTGTATGTTTAGATAATATTTGTAATCATTATAAATTTAGATATATTTAATAAATTATACAAAATTAATAACTTATAAATGACGCAACTAAAAAACCTGTAGAATATGTCGATTAGAAAACAACAAATGACTAACTGTGTTTCCACATCGCCACCGCTACAAACGCAGCGGCCTTTTCAAACAGCAAGTTTTCCCATTGGAGTGAGGACGTTTTCAAGATCAAGACCAAGATAGTACTTTCGGTTCAAGGTGTCAACTACTAATGAGTTTTAACCTATATATCAAGTAAGGCCGGAGGCCGCTCACTTTTGTTTAGATAAATCAGAGGTGCTTAGCATCGCGCCCTTAGGCGAAAGAATGGTCTATGTGGCAAAGTCATACAGGAAGGCAGTCATGAAATTATAAA
>KK114352.1:69095-80286 GCA_000611955.2 Stegodyphus mimosarum | reverse complement strand
AGCAGGACAATGCGAGGTGCCATACAGCTGCCAGTGTACGTGCGTGGTTCGAAGAGCACCAGGATGAGTTTACCGTCCTCCCCTGGCCAGCAAACTCACCTGACTTAAACCCAATCGAGCATCTGTGGGACCATCTCGATCGAGTTGTTCGCGCCA
Organism: Stegodyphus mimosarum; assembly: GCA_000611955.2. Taxonomy (NCBI): domain Eukaryota; kingdom Metazoa; phylum Arthropoda; class Arachnida; order Araneae; family Eresidae; genus Stegodyphus; species Stegodyphus mimosarum. The sequence continues at coordinate 80,130 of KK114352.1, read as the reverse complement.
TGGATCCTCAACCGCGTAATCTAGCGCAGCTGGCCACGGCATTAGAGTCGGCATGGCTCAACATCCCAGAGAACACCTTCAGGGACCTATGTGACTCTCTTCCTGCACGTCTCGCAGCAGTCCGCTCTGCGAAAGGTGGTTATTCTGGCTTTTGACAGATGGTCACATTAATGTGACTGGACTGTGTAAATAGATTAATAATGATCGTATTTATTTATAATAGCGGCTTGCACAGCCAGCCACCTAAAATAGTTATAAAAAAGAATACATACACATTTGGATATATCGAATTAGAAAAATTTACCAGTCGAGCTAGTGAACAAAGATGAAGAACTGCTTTTATCAAAACTGTATGTAAGTAAAGCGTCGGCACTTCCATACTATAACATGACGCCAAATTGCAGCGCCAATCCACTGCAGTGGTGGCGATGTAAACTAAATCTCTTCCCCTCCTCCTCTCCCCTGCAGTGACGTCATGGAGGTTGGAAGTAAGATGGAGAGGCCGCAATGGGTTTTGACACGATTGGATGCAAATATTTTGCAATTGCGTCGTAATTATTTATATAAATGTATATATTTTCTATTTGTACAGTATTTCAGAGTCCTAAGTGTACGAAAATAATACATTTTTAAGCAAAGTTTATTGTTATTAACATTAAAATTATGCATTATTTTTTCTCCACTTACAGATCTTCTACCTAAAATACTTTCTCAAATATGACATGATTTTTTTAACTCCTGAGGCATCTTTTAAATGAAAAAAATTTATGTCAATTTGTAATTAATGCTCAATTCGGTCCATTTCAAATGAGCGCTCTTTTTATTTTAATAGTGAAATACATTAAATAGTACATAACTTTCTCTGAATATTTCTGAAAGGGAATAAAAAAAAAGATTTTTTAAAATATTATTTAAAACTTGTACCTGCGTTATTATAAAATATAGGGAATAATTCTTTTAATTATCATTTTTTTACCTTTAATTTCAACAACACATATCCTAAAACTGTTCTTTATTACTTCCTTAAGTACGCATCGTCTCAAAGAAACGTGTAGAAATGTATTCCATCAGATTTCGACGAAATCTTACTCTTGCGATAATTAAATCCGCAATATCGATACGCCATTAAAGAAAATTTAAAAAAAAATTATTTCTGAAAAGAGCCTTTTGTAATTAAAAAGTACAAAATTAATAAGTTATAAATAACACAACCAAAGCACGCTAGAAGCTAACAAGATTTCGGTAGAATCAAACAAAAAACCAAATCAAAACAACCAATGACTGAAAAGAAAAGGAGCATGCGCAGTTTTACTGATTGTGTTTCCACATCGCCACCGCTACGAGAGCTGCGGTCGTTTCGAAGCGCAATTTCTCCCATTGAAGTGTCAACTCTTTACTTATATACAGCTTTGATACAGACTGCCCATTTTAAACTGAATAGAACTGTAAGTATTTAGTGTTTTACTCTGCCTTTCTTAGATGGACTGCTGAACAGTGTTATCGATAAATTGTGTACCATTAACACGAGGAAATAGCATTGTATGCATGGGGTTCTTTTTGAAACGTGACAAACATTTCAAGAGTTCTTTTATGGTCAACATCTTACAAAACAGATCTTAAAGGAAGTTAATCTTACTAATGTTTTTCATCCTTACACTAAGACATTAATACTCACCGAAATATATTGTGATTACAGAATTTGACTGAGGTTTTCGCAATAACTATACCTGTGAATCTTATAAACTTTTAAGATAGTACTAATATACAAATACTTTAGTAGGAAACCAAATTTTACAGTACTATCAGTTACAATTACTGATAGTACTATCAGTTACAGTACTATCAGTTACAATTCCGAAAAGGAGCTACAGTTTACTCGAAATTTATTCGTAAGAATAATAATTTGTGATCAATATTCACCAATAATTCGCTCAAATCTGATGAACTAAACTAAAATCGGTATTGAAAATGCACTTTAAAAGTCAGTAGCAAAAGGAAAGGCGATAAATACTTTACAGTGAATAGTCTCTCAAATATCCAACCTTTCTTTGCAGACAATGTTGAATAAGTAAAATAGAGTTATAAATTGTTCAATTACAGTTCTAAATTAGCATCCTGCATTAAAAAAGGGAACAGTTAAAATCACTCAAACTTTTTTGCCTTCGTAAAGACTTCTGAATTTTCCAATACTCAAGTAAAAAGCTAAGATGAAGTATAAAGACGAAAAGCAATGTTTTAGCAATATTTTATGTTTAATCATATTCCAACACTCAGTTTAATAGTCTGCTGCCCAATATCATTTTATTAACAACAGGTCATTACATATTAATATTAATGATATGTCTAGCGAAAAACAATAACTTAGAAAAGCAACTTTATTACTGTTTCTTCTTCATTGGCTCGTTAGTCCAAAGTGGGCCCTGGCCTTCTCCAGAAGTCTCCTCCTGGCATGTCTGCTTTTGGTAACTGTTTCCCAGTTTTGACCTTTAGAATGTTTAGGTCATTTTCAACATAATCGATCCATCTCACCAGGGGTCTGCCCCCAGATCTGGTTCCCATGGGCTTTGCCAGAAAAATTTTCTTACAACACTTCACATCACCTTACTTTTTCTTTCATCATTCTTTCTAATGCTATGTACACTGCGGAAAAAAAAGAAAAAAGAAAATCTGAAAGGTTTCAGATTTTAAATTAAGTCCAGAGGGGAGTTTTTCGAACATTTTGTGTGTTACTTTTATTTATTAAATATCATGTTCTTCGCACTTAAACCATAAAATTCAGATCAAGAGCAATATCACAAAATAATTTTAAATTGAGCTTGTTATGTATTACATACTTAGCTATTTCTGTTGTTGAATTAAAATGTCTTAATTGTAATGATTTAACTTAATTCTGTTTTCAGACTTAAAGGTTATTAATTTGTTTTTATTTTGTAGTTGATCTTAAGTTTCTTTGATTTGTTGAAAAGTAATTGTTGTCATTTAATTTTTTGTGACAGTTTTTGGTTAACTCTGATTTTAAGTTGCGGGAGTTTTTTCTTTTCCTTTTGGTAGTTTGGTTAACTATTTAAATTTTTATTTTTGTTTAGTTAATACTTATTCTTAACTTGGTTGCTTAATGTTTAATCTCTTGTTAAGTTGACCCTTAAGGTCAATTTTTAAAGCTTTTTTAAAGTTTTTGCTTACACAAGTTGGTGTTTAAAGTTTTAATTAAGTTTTGTTAATGTGCCCCCGTTTCTGCTAAATTTGGGATCCATATTTTCTGACTATGGTGGTCGTGTTTGGTGTTGTGGAAAACATAAAATTTTTCCTATGTGACTATTACATTTTAATTGAAGTAATTTTTATTTTCTGACTATGGTGGTCGTGTTTGGTGTTGTAGAAAACCTAAGAAATTTTTCTATGTGATTATTATATTTTAATTGAAGTTCTTTTCTTCGGTCTTGTATTAATTAGTATTTAAAAACCAATCCCTAATTCTTTTCGAAAACCTTTTACGTTGCCTTTTGGGAAATCAAGATTTATGACTTTGTTGTGATATTTTGTTCGCCCCGCCAGACAGGGGTCTGGGAAATATCTGTCATCAAGTGAAATTTCTGCACCCTGCTGTATCCTTATTTTTTGTATACAACTACGCTACGCCAAGGTTGAGGGGTCGGGGTGATTCGCTTACTTGCAGGCTTTCACCATGCTGGATTGGGACCCTTAGACGAGGCTAGCTCCTGCTGACAGGTTGATGACATTGGAGGATCGGCGATTATTCGCCAACATCTGGCGTTCGAACTATATTGCTTCGCCGTCCTGTGTGCATTCTTTCCCCTGGGGTTGCAGTGCCTTGGCTTGTTTTGTACCATCTCGGATAGCCAAACGAGTATTTGGCGGAAAGAAGAAAAAGGCTTGCAGCGATCTACGAGGGGGAGACGTTGGCAGACAGCGAGAAGGCAAATTATACTGAAGGTGTCACGAGACCAGAAAACTGTCGCTTCGTCCCGAGTAGCTGTCTGCGTTATCAGAGAACGATGTCGGAAGAAATGGAGGAGAGAAAGCACCTATGGAGGGCGACGAGAATGCCTACCTAAATTTCGATAACTAACCTTTTTTTTCTCCTTATAGAAAGCAAATGGCCTTATAGAAAATTTTTTTGTTGACATCTACTGCCTTGATTGTGTATCCACGTATCTTCATGTACCTTTACCATTGTCAAAAAAACGGTATGAAACTTTTTATTTTATTTTTGAACACCACCACCATCACCCATGTAAAATTTTGTACTAAATCAGTTTATCTCCAATAAATCATATATTTAATTTAACTTATCTTGTAATGTCTTCTCTAATAACTTAGAACACTGGACCCAATAGATTAAAACACAACGCAAGCTTAAATCCTTCTGTTGGAGTATTTTCTGGTATGTTTATTTGAACACACAAGTTTCACAGTCTAAATGTTGTTTTATCATGTATGTCACAAACTTGTACACCCATGCAGTATTGGTTATAGTCATGTGATTTAGAATTGTTATCCTAATTTTGACTTTCATGTGTTATTGAATATTGAACTTTAAAGCTTAAAACTTAAATTAGTAAAAACTCCAACAAGCTTATCTTTAGAATTTCTGATACACAGATAAAAATGCATTTTCTGTACAACGTTGCCATTGCTCGCTTCGAAATCCTTGAGTTTGTTAATCAAAAATTCGTTAAAGTTTTACAAAATATGAAATAGATAATAAAACATATTTCAAATTTGGACTACCAGATGCCCATACTAGCAGTAGGATTACTTCATTCAAAATTCAATGACTCTAGATACCGTTGTTTTATATCAATGCGATAAACATATATACATTTATGCAGAATCTTCATTATTTAATTTCTTCAAATATAATACAGGACGTTACTATTTGGTGGCAACATCTTGAAAAGTTAAACAGACATTCAGAATGATTCTTCGCAAAATCCCAAAACAATAGTCCTTTAGGGACAAAGCCGCTTTGGACTGAAAACAAGAGACTGTTCTATATCTCTCGTTCTACTGGGCTGCTTGACGAAATTAAACTTGCGTTTTTTATGTCTCGAAAGCACGACTTATGATATGTATTAGAGTTATACATAGCATTGTTTTAATATAGATATTTTGACACAAAATTGGACTTTTCTGAAATGACATCCCAATTTCTTTTCCATATTTCGATTTTACGACTCAAATTAGGCTAAACTGCCAAGTTTCGTAAAGAGCGCACGAGTAGTTCTTAAAAAATTAGCTCTCAAAATTTTAGCTCCTCAGTATTAATTCAATTTGGTAATATCTCCTTTTTTATTAAACTTATTTCATTCCTCCTTTCAGATTTCGAACTTTAAGTTCATTTCAAATAAAATTCGCCCACTTTTTATGATTTTTTTTTAATTTGCATTTTTAAATAATTTTTATAAATTTTTCGAAAAACATTTTGAATTATAACCTATAACATTTTTGACATCGTCTTACTTTAGATGTATTTCTATTCACACCTGCAAAAAATTAGAGTTTTTATTCAACATTTTTTACGATATACGTGAATTTACATATTGGCGCGTTTTGAACTTTAGCATATTTGTTATAAGCAATAATAACGCCGAATGTTGTTTACGCCCTTTGTTAAATTTATTTGAAAGTATGAATGACGACATTTTTGACGACAAGGAAACGAAAATAGTTCGCTATAAATTAAGAAGTTCGCCAAGTGAATTGCCTTTTGCGCAAACTGAAAAATAAAATGCTCCAGGATAAAATATTGAATTTCTGTGTAAATTTCGCCCAAAATTTTACAAACTTTAATGTTTGAGTATAATTGGAGTCGTAGAATCGATATATGAAAAATAGTTATTTGCATGTCATTTCGTTTAAAGTCCGATTTTGCGTCAAAATACCTATGTTAGAACAATGCTATATATAAATCTAATACATATCCTAAGTCGCGCTTTCGAGACATGAAAAACGCAAGTTGAATATCGTCAATCGGCCCAGTAGAACGGGAGATATAGAACTGTTTTTTTTTCCACGCAGTGTACCTGTTTGATATATTCATAGAATTTTGGATTCGTTAACAGAAGCTAATTGTTAGAATTCTCTTTTATTTTTTAGATGTTTATGGTTTTCTGAAAGGCTTTCAAAACTACGTCCTTAAATGTGAGATATTATTTTCGAAAATAAAAAATAGCTAGCTGATACCAACAAGCAGAGTTATTTTTACTTTTACGTCAAAAATTTAATTACAATCGCATTGTAGAAAGAGGCAACAAAAATTCTTTGCCTTATCCAACTTTTGTTTTTGCCTGACGTAATAAATTGTCTTTAATTTGTGAATTCGACTGCCTGACGATTACTTCAATACTTTTTATGAATAGATATTTTATAGGTAAATGTACAAAGGCTTCTGTAGAGAGCTGATAAGCTGACTCTAATACAAAAACTGCACATTTTTAATTAATATTAATTTAATATTTCACTTCACAACATACGAATAACTAATCGAAATTCGGTTAATTGAGCATAGATGCCGAATATATAGTTTACTCTAATTATTTCCTTTCTTAATTTTCCGCTTATGGAATTCCCATTATGTATTGCTTCGAATTTTGTATATGTGTAAATAGCTTTAGTGAATTTATAGTATCTTTTGTATAATGTAACATAACTTTTGTACAATGTAACATGAAGTTGAAACTCTGCTGAAAAACTAAGATTACAGGGGAGCAAGTTTATTTAACACTGAGTAAATAGCTATCTGGCTAAACTGACAAGATATCGGCAAGCTGGCAGTGGTTTTAACAACTCATTTTTGTAGCCAAATTTGGCGAGGAATCGCCAAAAGTCACCAAACTTCGTGAGAATTTGGCGGCAATTTGGTTTAGTCCCTATATAACTACAACTCGCACTTTAATTGAATAATTGTAATTGATCCCTATGTGTAACTGTACCCGTATCCTCCCTTTATATGTCACTTTATGTGTCTTCCAGTAATTTCGAGAAATGAAAGGGGGTCCTAGAGATTTCTCGGCGGGCGGAGTAAAACTAAATAACACTGGAGAGAGCATCTGCTCTTAGTTTTTTGGTTCAGAGTCGAATACGGATTAGTAAGACCTCTCCGTGTGAGCTTCGCTCTTTAGATGCGTTTTGCATTGTGCTCCTTTTAACGTTCTTAAGTGTAACTTCGGAATGGGCCTTATGATACTGAAAAGAGCTGAACGAGTATTTTTATGTAAAGTTTCAAGACTGTTTCTTTTGGTAAAATAAATTTTACCAAGCTGTCATCCATTCTGTGCGCATTTAATCCATTACGAACCCGCACACAAGTAACAATATTGTTGGGAAAAATTCGGCGGTTGCGCCTGTATGTAAGCTTTCCGGCATAGCACTAGGGTTGCCATAAAATAGAGTATGGTAGGGTTGTCAGATTGGCAACTTTATCGCCCATTTGGCGACCAAATTTCCGATATCCCATGGTCCAATCGGGAAGCTTCTAGAATAACTTCCTGTCGAGATATTTCTCGAAACGTGTGGAACCTAAGGAAAAGCTATATAAACCCCTGCGTTTCTGAGAGCCGGTATTGTGAGAATAGCTGCTTACTGTGAGTGCTAAGCTACGCGAGAGTTTTGTGAACGGAAAGCGATCGAGATAATGCTTTGCCGTGAAGCTACCTCTACAGTATAGCTTGACAGTGTATTGGTGATTGTTCCACGGTGTTTATTATAAGTTTAGTGTTGCCGTGAAGCTACCTTTACAGTTACAGCCTGAAGTTGTGTTGCTGATTGTTTCAGCGTATTTATTGTAGATTTTCGACGCTTTTAAAGGTAGTTTTGGAACTGTGCTGTAAATAGTGATTCTTGTAAATAAATTATGCTTTTTATTGTTCTGCATCGTGTTTCTGCATCGGATACTCTCAAATCCACGAACCCGTATAACGCAACAATATACAAAATTTACACTTTTAGAACCTTTTCCGCAACCTAAAAGCATAATGTTTGGAAAGTCTGCAGAAAGAATAATTAATCTTCATCATAATTTGAAGCTGACTATAAATCTGCGAGCTCGTTACTCATAGTTAATGTTATCCGAAAAACAGTAGTCGTTGACTAATTGCCTTTTGTAAATAGTATATTGTTTATCATGAATTATTAAGAATACAAGAATATTTTCTATGGTGTATTGAATTCGGAATACTTTGAGTAATGTGCTTATCTTAAATGTACCATATAACAGTTGTTTAAGCTGAATCCTATGATCGCATTAATATTCTAGATTAATTATACTCCTTAAGATAAGGATCACTGTTCATCGCCTTAATGTTATGTAGCTTTACATGTGGCAAAGACTTCGTAAGAATTGTTTTTGTTTTGTGTTATATTTTAGAGTGTTTTTCTTAATTTAAAATACAGAATCTCTAGAACATTTATAGGGCTGTTAGCTTTCACTTTAATTTCAGTTTTGTTTGAAGTCATAAATATTTCAAATATGCAACAGAACTTTGTGACTGAAAGGGCGCTTTGTATGCGCTTTGGTACAAAGAGCTTTGAGTAATATACTGAAGAGCGGATTCTACTGTTATTCTTTTTAATAGAAAATATTTGCGTGCACATATTGTCCCTTTATTTTTATATTTTGAGAGTTATATTTCTTGTCATTTTTATATAAATATTTACCGTAAGTAGAGGTGAAGCTTTGAAAATTATCATATTTTGAAAAGCTTTAATGAACAATAATATCAAGTATAATTTTTATAACTAATATCCAGTTTATATTGTTGTGTGCGTACGGGCTCGTAATAGATTCAATGCGCACAGGTCATATGATAGGTTAGTAAAAATTTATTTTATCAAAGTAAACTCTTCAAAGGTCCGGAATTTTCCGGAGAAACACTCGTACAGGAGTTCACAGTATCACAGAGTACAATCAATAAATACGCATCAAATTACTAAAAACGTTAAACACAACGCAATGCAAAGCGCATCCAAAGAAAATGCTAACTCGAATGTCTCAGTTTACGCGGATCTAAAAACTCGCAACGACAATAACTAAGCAAGTGAGAGCAGATGTTCTCTCTTCGGCCTTGTATAGTTTTCAACAGGCCCCCGAGATATTTCTGGTACTTTCTGCGTCTCGAAATTACTGAAAAGCAATACGAGGGGGGAATTACGGTTGCAGCTAACATAGTGGTCAATTATATTTATTCAATTTCAGTACATATTACAGCGATACAGAGATTGGACCTAAATGTCGTAGAATTTGGCAATCATTTCAATTTTTTCGCCAAATTTGGCGACAAAATAAGTCGCCGAAACCGCTGACAGCTTGGCGATATCTCGCCAAATTATTGAGATACCCATTTAGTCAATGTTAAATGCATTTGTCCGTACATTCTTATTTTTCCGGTAAACCTTTTTTTTGGGGGGGTTCATGTTACAAAAGAAATACATCAATTTTATTTACAATTCTACTAAAATTACCTAAGTACAGAATTTATAGCAGCATATGGGAAATTTTATTGAGAATGTTGTTTTATCACTTTCACTTTCATGCTTTAAGCTTTGTGAGCATTTTTCTATCCAAATTAGAGCTCAGACAAACAGAACTTAAGCCTTTGCATATTTATTTGTATCGCGGAAGATTTGTGCATATACAAATTTCTCAAAACAAATTATTAACCGAAAGTACGTTTATTACAATACAGTTTATATATTTAAGCTTACTTCCCAATTTCTGAAGTAATAGTATTCATGTACAGCTATGTTTTGATCTACATATTCCGCTTAGAATATCTACAAAACTTAAAAGCATTAATTATCGTTTCTTAGAGTACCTAAACATCATGTGAAAGGAATACCTTCTGAAGAAGCTAATGGATACGTTAATGTTCAATAATTGAACTTGTTAATTATTTTTAAGTCGTAATTAATAAGTGCCAAATAATTTTATCCTTTAAGATCTCGTTCTGTAAATATGCAAGGAGATTCTGTCCACTGAGTGTAAAATAGCCACTTGCTATTTCTCCTTTCGAATATCCCTCATTTTGTACGACACTAGTCGAACATCTCCATCATTTAAGTAGGAATATAAGAAATATAATTTCAATGGATGGTTGTTACAAACAACGTAAATTATTAATTGATGTTTTATTACTAACAATCGAACACCTAATATCAGGCATCAGGCTAGCCTCTATGCTCAAGAGCATGAACTGTACATGAGATTTACTTCAGTATTGTATTATTTTAAAAAGGTGGTACAGATAAAGAAATTTACTCAAAATTTATAAGTTTTCATTTGCTTTCGATTTCTCTGGCAAGGGTTAATTAAAGTTGACTACTTCGAAAGGAAAGCAAACTAGATTTGTGATGCAAGTCTCAGAGCAGTGTGGTAATCATTCGAAACATCTTCGAATTTCACTTACATTTCTGTTACTAACATATTTTATAACTCAGAATGCACAAAAATTATGTACGTATATCATCTAAAGAATCATCTAATAGTTGCCGCATGTTCTATTCAAATACAATAATGAATCTAAAGCAATGTATAAAAGAAATTAAACAAACAAACAAAAAAAAGAAACAATTTTTCACAGACGATTCAGTATTTTTCATTCAATTAATTCAGCTCTCACTTCGCGACAAAGTAAAAATACATAAAAACTCGAAATATCTATATTAAAAATTACAAAATAAATTTTAAACGCTTATTTCCTCGAATAAATTCCAGAATGGATTAATCATGATTTAATTCGCAATAATAAAAGGAGGCGTTATCTTTGTTATTGGGAAGCTTAGTTTCTGTAGATTGGCAACAAATCCACTATTCTACTAAGTTTTAAATGTAAACAATATGGCTGTTGTATGGCAAAATAATCAGGCTTAGCTGCACTTAACCAACTTTTAAATTGTTGCTAATTCTACAACTATAGGATGCAGGTTAACTAAAGGCATAAACACCTTAACCGGAAGATAAAAACAACATAATTCAATCATTTTTAAAGCAAAAAATGCACAATTTACCAGCATA
>KK114352.1:51735-68685 GCA_000611955.2 Stegodyphus mimosarum | reverse complement strand
ATATGCATATGAGTATGTTAAATTTGGGGAATTAAATATTCACATTTAATTTCATTTCTACTTTCGATTTGCATATGTATAGAAAAGACGAAACATAATGTCCGAATGATTGAATGGAGTGGGAATAAAGCTAATTCCCCCTGAAAGAGTCGGTATTAATTTATAATATTTTCAATTATTCATTTTCAAGTAATTTTCTTTATATGGCTTTAATTATCATTAACAATTTTTGTCACAAAGTTATGCATACCCACTACTATTGGCCATTGCTAGTAAAGCAATTTTTCCATGTACCATTAACTTTTAATCTTTAATACTTGTAAAAATGTTTGTAAAAGTCTTTTTAATTAATAAAAAAATTTTAATATTTCGAATAACTGGAATAATATAAACTGGAATTTATTTAGGCAGCAAATTGTAATTCTTTTAGTCTATTAGCCTTCTGAATTTGATTTGAAATATAAGATTTTAATAAGAATATTTCCCTTTAATTATACAGGGTGTCCCAGACCCATTTTGATGTTTAATGATTCATAAAATAATAAAGATAGATTAAAATTAATAACATAAGTGGTTAGATAGACTCAAAAAGTTTCATGACCCTGATCAATGACCTTCCACATGTGCCCCCTTCGTCGCACGGAGAATATCAAGTCGTTATTCAATACCACGCCAGGTACCGGCAAGCATGTCGGCATCAACAGAGGTTATTGAGGTTGTCATTCTGGCTTTTAGGTCATCCATGTTCGACACTTTCCTCCTGTAAACGTTGTCCTTTACAAATCCCCAAAGGAAAAAGTCCAGTGGCGTTATATCAGGTGATCCGGGTGGCCAAGGAATTTGACCTCCTCGCCCAATCCATCTTCCTGTAAAATGGTCATTCAAAGAACTACGAAAGATGGTACCCCAATGAGGTGGTGCACTATCTTGTTGCAAAAAGGTATGTGGCTGAAGCTCTTCTAGATGTGGAAATACGAAGTTTTTTAACATGTATAAGTATACGACTGATGAGACCGTGTTTTCTGTAAAAAAGAAAGGCCATGACTCGGTCGTGCATTAGTCCACACCACACATTAACCTTTGGGGAATACCTTTTAACATTGCAATAGTTGCCAAAAACAAAAGAGAGAAAAATGCAATCAATAAGCAGACGATATTTAGAAAAGTACAGATATTCAAACCTGAAAAGGAAAATATATAAGTTATTCCATCAATAAATGCCATAAGTTTGTTTATAACTTCCTTATTTTATGAGTTATTAAACATCAAAATGGGTCCGGTACTTTATAAACACCCTGTAATTATATTTATATATATAGCGTATGTGGATGAAGAAACGCCTTCTCTATGCAAAGACTAATTCACATTCTATTTCAAAGAAAGAAAATGTAGAAAAAAAAACAGAAAATAAGAATACGAATTTCCGAGACGCGAAAAGTAGAACAACACCCCCCATATTAATTCTAGGATTACTGCAAACGATTTGCATTCTGGACGGAGAGTGTTTCGTAATCATCATTAGAGTAGATGGATCCTAAGATGTATCTTATCTTTTCTGAAAGATCTGATTTCTAGTTGTTTATTTTTTGTTGTGAGCGAAAGCTCAGTGGAACAACACCAAATCTACGGACGTTAGTTGTTTTCCCCCATAATAAGAATCTGATGTACACACCACATGACTTCCTTGTACAAAATATTAAATTATACACAATTTTCCTGCATTTCATTTAAACATACTGAATTAGCAGTTAACAAATTTTGAATTAAATCTACTTCGTCGATAGCGCATAAACCACAATAGAGTAAATGCACTATTTAAAGTTCACTATATTTATTTACCATAGCCACACTTCAGCGTCCTTACATACGTTCACTTAACAGCGTTACATCTCATTCATTTTGTAACTCAGAGTGAGGAAAAATTATAGCATCTGAAGAATTACCACAAGTTCTATTCAAATACTATAATAAATCTAAAACGCTGTATAAAAGAAATTAAACAAATAAAAAATAAACAGTTTTTCACAAACGATTCAGTGCCGCTTACTTAATGCGCATGCGCTACTGATTAATTCAGTTCTCACTTCGCGGTAAGACAAAAATACATAAGAATTCAAAATATTTCCACTAAAAATTCAAAAATATAGAAAAACATAAATCACCAAATACAGTTGAAACAATTAAAAACACAATTTTTACAATTAAAATTACAACTTGTACGCAAAAACCACGTAATAACTTAAATGATAATTCCAGAATGAATCAAGCATAATTTTAACATTCAATAATCAAAGAAGACGTTACTTCGTTGTTGCGAAGCTTAGTTTCTCTAGATTGGCAACAAATCTACTATTCTGCTAAGTTTGAAATGTAAACAAATATGGCGGCTATAGTAACCAAAAATTAGGCTTAGCCGCACTTAAACAACTTTTAAATTGTTGATAATTCCAAAATTATTGCGTGCAGGTTAACTAAGGGATAAAAATCTTATCCGAAAGAGAAGAATAACATAATTTAATCATTTCTAAAACAAAAAATTCTCAATTTACAAACTCATAATAATAAAAACCTGAGATCACTAAGCTGGGTAACAAAATGGATACATATATACATAAATTTATATATTTTTGTTGCGGCCGATTGCAACCAAAATAGGAGGCGCACATCTACATGTCATAGCAGCCCTATATACAAGATTTTAAAGATCTGAGGCTACTCGTTTTTGAATTATGCAGGATACATACATACATACCTACGTATGTACGTACAGACGGCATGAAAAAAATCTCTTCGAAATACATTTAAAATCAGTTTTATAATTATTTGGGAGGAAAAGAGTCCTTTATTCTGTCCTTACGTACGGATGTCAATCAAAAACATCGTTAAATTGCATCCTATAGCGGTCAAACTAGGTATTTTCGTTGAAATATGGTACCCGAAATTTTTCGGGATTACAATACTTCCTGTTTACTTCGTACAAGGAAAAAAGAAACCATAAATTGAATGTCATTTCCATTGCCATACGCCAGTAAGCAAAAAGAAGATGGCCCAATTATTGTACTGCATTTTATGTTAAATTAATTAATTCTCAGATCTAATTTGAGTGATTCGTCTCCAATAAGTTTTGAATTATATGAATATCATTTTTGACTATAAATAGTATTTTTGCTTGGTGTAACTTTTTTACATTTATGCGTATATTCTGTGGAGGCGCTAACTTTATGTCTGAGTGAATTGCTTGAAATTCTATACCAACTATTCTTCTATATTCAACCAATGTTTTGCAACTATGAATCTCATCGCAGTTTCGTGCTTCATCTTTCTATGAGTTACTCATCTGGATTGTTATTCATAGACAGGAGTTCACTATGTGGGATGGAGTTCACTTTTTTACATTTAACAGTATCTTCTGTGAGTTTTGTTTGTTTTGAGACAACTAGTGGTAACTGCGTAGAGACATTAAGTTATTTTGAAGCACGAGTGCATGAAAGATGAGCAATGTCCTCACCGGGACTCGAACCTGGACCTCTCGAATACGCGCCGAGTTTGCTACCTTTACACCACGAAGGAATGCAGAAAGAAGGGAGAAAATACCTTATATACTCCCCCTTTTAAAAGGCAACTGTGGATTACGGGACTCAGTCCCCAAATCCTGTTGGTGAAGAATCATCATCCACCACCTTTTTAGTTCGAGCGCCACTGTAGGGTAAGTTAGAATTTTTAAATGTCAGGAAACTGAATAAATGAGCAATGCCCTTGCCGGGACTCGAATCTGGACTCCTCGAACATGCGCGTAGTGTTTCCCGTGACACCAGAAAGGCATGCAGAAAGGAGGAAGAAAAGATCTTATATACTCCCCGTTTCAAAGGGCGACTGGTGATTAGGGGACCTATCAGCAAATCCTGGTGGCGAAGAATGATTATCCACCACCTTTTAGATCCGGCGCCACTGTAGAGTTATTAGGTTATTTTGAAGCAGGAACATGAAAAATGAGCAATGCCCTCGCCGGGATTCGAACCTGTACCTCTCGAATCCACACCGAGTGTGCTACGTTACACTTCGAATTCATGCAGAAAGGGGGACGAAAATACCTTATAAATGTAACCCTTCAAACTGCCTCAACCACTATTGCTCGCTAGTTCACAGGAGTGAAAAACAACGTCTTTTAGCAAGGACAAATCCCCCGCCCTCACGTAATTCTACTGCTCTTTATGCCATCTAAAATCAGTTGCCGCAGTTAATTCCTCGAATGAATACGGTATATTATTTTCGGGCTGTATTTCATCAGTATTTCTGATTTTACAGCTATTCTGAATGTTAATACAATCTATCTCTCCTGTGCGACATAAACTAAATCTAGATCCCACAGAATGAAACTGGTGCATTAACACCGACAACTTGTGATGGAACTTAAACGTTCAAACATAAAGCAATTCAATTCTAAATAGAATAGTTCTGGGTTAGGCGTTAAGTTACGCATAACTTAGGTTGACTCAACAAACCTAACAGGCGTGACGATTATTCGAAATAGCCAAGGGGCGTATTAGCGTAACAGCAAGGTCAGAAACGAAACGCGCGCTAGCTAGCGAAAACGAGCTCTGAATAAACTCAAAGATTTACAAGTTCAAATACTCACTTAACTTAATTTTAAATTTACATCCTGGTAAGGAAAATCCGAGGGGAAGTTGAGGAATTCAGGAAAGATAACAAACAATTTCAATAAAAGGTTAGTTAACTCACGGAAATCCTACATGTTAAGTGAACTTGCAGCAACTTACAATGTGTTATTCTCAGTTGCTGGTACAAATGCCACTTATTGTGCTATACATTAGACAGCCACGGTGTGTCACAGCCATCAGTTGCAACGTTACTGTGTTTAATTTACTGTTATTAGCCTTCTTTATATATATTGTAGCTTGCGTACGAGTTCATAATGGATTGAATGCACAAGTCGTTAAAGAGTTAATAAAATTTATGCTTTTCTCAAGAAATAAAACAAAATGCTGAAATATTTCCCCGGAGATATTCGTACAATATCACAATATCTCACAGTAGTTATACTTTTTTGAACTACTAAAAACGTTAAACAGAATTCAATTCAAAACAAAGAAGCTAATTCAATCTCACGGCGAATTCGCTACAATCAACAACAACACTAAGTAAACAACAACAGTTCGCTTAAAACAACTACAACTGAACTGAGATGTTTTAATCCGGCTTTCATAAACTTTTTAATCAAGCACGAGAATATTCTGGTAAAATCTGTTTTCTCGATTTTTCTGGATGGCAACAGCAATTACGAGATATCTTTTTATTAAATGTTAAATGCACGCGTTCTTGTATTTTGACTTTTCCGGCGTAGCTTTCTCTTACAATTCGTCACGGGAAAATGCACGGGAAAATAAAACAATTTTAATTACAATTCTACTAAAAATAGCAAATTAAATACAAATTTCGTAACAATATGTTTGTAGCAGGGATTAAATCTTGCTTTTATGTCGAGAATAATCCTGGCGTGACTTTCCTAAACTTGAAAACATTTGAAAATCCAATAAAGCAAACATATACATAAAGGACTTTATTTTCTAAATGCAGCATGTTGAAAATCTCCCTAATGTACGCATCGGATTTCATTTCGTATGTCATCAATCAGACATCAACTTTATAAAACAATGTTAAAAATTACGAGTAAAATTTAATTTTATAACGAGATATTCTCAAACATGTTAAAGCTTTTTTTAATGCTCGCGCAAATTTCTGTAATCACGGTTAACCATTGCCGTTGTTGCCAGGTTTACATTCGCATATACGTGGAAGAAACAACAGCATAATTTCAAATTACGTAGTTTTTATCGATATAATATCAGAATTATTCTTACTAAACTGAAACATGTATCAGTTACACAGATTTCGTCTGACTTTAACTTCTTAATGTATACAATCTTTATACGTCTAACTAACTTTTTAATGTAACTAAAAGTATAAAGATTAACGTCTGACTTTACTTTTTAATGAAACTTTTGAATGCCTGCAACTAAGTGTAACATCTGGCAAATCTTCAACTAAACCTGTAAGCGATTTGTTGCTATGTCTAAGCTGAAACAGGACTTACAAAAGGTATAAGAACCCATTTTATTTAAAACTAAAAGGCTGAATAGAAGGCACACAATAAGCCAGCATTTATAACATGAACTCGAAGTAGAATTTTAAATTAAAACTAAATCTAAGTATTTATTACCCACAGGTTACTTAGAGATATTTAAACGCGGAAGATAGTTCTTAAGCCTACACAGGCGTGATAACATTATCGGCAAGAAAGAAATCTTAGGATAACAACTATTAACGTGGCCTTCAGCAGACAGAACACGCTCTGTCTAAACAGTCTCAAACCCTAAGTTAAATATATCCGACCTAATTTGCATTCTGGCGGAATAATTAAAAGAGAGACGTCATAATACAGATTCGAAACATAAAATAACTGGTTAATAAACATAAATAAACCTTACAAATTTATTTTTAAATCTGCCAATTATCTCAAAATTTATTTAATAACTCAACATCCGTTAAAAAATGTACAATTCGTAATGTTCTGCTTTTCTATCACTGATCTTTTATTTCAAAAACTTAAAGTCAGTTGTTCAGCTGATAGTGAACACTTCGCTAGTTTTAATAAATAATAACAAAAAGCAGAAATTTCGACTAAGGTGAATACTCTATAAGTTCGCACCAATTTACTATAAATAAATTTCATAAGTTACTCCATTATGTTTACACTTAAGCTCTTCACATATCACATCCGAGAACTAAATGTCCCTAATACTAACATAATCCTTGAGTATTATTAGCCATTTCTCCTTGGGGGAATTTGCCCAGAAGGATTATTAATTTCCTTTTGGCATTTTGCGTTGACTCACTAAAAGCGTTGTACACTTTTCAAATTGCTGCCACCAATTATTATCGCTCTGTATTATATTTGAAGAAATTAAGCAATGAAGAATCTGCATAAATGTATGTATGTTTCTCGTATTATGATAAAACAACGGTACCTAGAGCCATCCAGTTTTGAATATTGAACGTTTCCACACGAATATGGAAATCTGGAAACCCAAATTTAAAATTTGGAATTTATTTTATTATCGATTTCATATTTTTTAAAACTTTAACGAATTTTCATTAACAAAGTCAATGATTTCAAAGCGAACAATAGCAACGTTGTACAGAAAAACCATTTTTATCTCCAGCGCGTCAGACTGTGTATCGGAAATTTGAAAGATGCTCATTTTAAAATTATTTTGCAATATTGCTTTTGAACTGAATTTTATGGTTTAAGTGCGAAGAATATGATATTTAATAAAAAATAAGGTAACACGCAAAACGTTGAAAAAAATTAAAAACTGAAACATTTAAGATTTTTTTTTAATCCAAAGGAGCTTTGTCCCTAAAGCATTATTGTTTTCGTTTTGCGATTTTGCGTCGGAAACATTAAATGTCAGTTCAATTTTCAAACTGTTACCACCAAATATTTCAACCCTGTATTATATTTAAAGAAATTAAATAATGAAGAATGTGCATAAATGTATGTCTGTTTCTCGCATTGTGATAAAATCATCACGTTACCTAGAGCTATCGAATTTTGAATGACTTAACCCTGCTGCAAATACGGGCATTTGGAAGCCCAAATTTGAAATTTGCATTTTTTTATTATCGATTTCATATTTTGTAAAACTTTAACGAATTTTTGATTAACTAACTCCAGGATTTCAAAGCGAGCAATGGCAACGTTGTTCAAAGCGAGCAAACATTTTTATCTCCAGCGCGTGAGACTGTGTATATTAAATTCTAAAGATATGCTCTGTTTAAAATTATTTTGGGATATTGTTCTTTTACTGAATTTTATGGTTTAAGTGCGAAGAACATGATATTTAATAAATAGAGGTAACACACAAAATTTTAAAGAAACGCTCTTTTGGACGTAATTTAAAATCTGAAACCTTTCAGATTTTTGTTTTTCCTATTTTATTTTTTGTGACCACTGAGATGGCAGCTTGTTTCAAAGAGATATGGTAGCAGTCTCTGTAGATTATGATAACATTCTGTGTTAAAATTAAACATTTCTTTACAAAATACAAGTTCGTCTATTACTTATTTCATTAAAACGCACGCGCTTTTGTATCAGAATTTATTATTTCTTACAAACCGTTACCTTTCTCCTTCAGTTTAAAATTTTGCGCATCAAGAAATTGGCATCATTCATGTTTAAAGTTATATTTTATGTTCGGGTTTTTGATAGGTATCTTATGATTTCTTTAACAGCTGAATTATAAACTCTGAAGTAAGTGACAGGATAGTGGTCTAGACTTATTCCTTGTTGAAAAATTTTTGCTATTATTTTATTCATTTAAAAACTCGAATTATCTAAAACTTAGTTTTAAATGCAAATAAAAAGGTTAAAAAATTAGTTGTAATGTCTGCAAGACTATTCCATCACGAAAGGGCATTTTTAAATATACATTGTATTTCATTGTATTTTTAAAGTATTTTTCAAGTTGTATTGCTAAATTCGAATTCATAACTACAAGGGATTGTTTTTTTTACAAATGATTTGTTTAATTCAAAATAGTTCATATTACCATCTTCTTCTTCTTTCATTCTACAGAAGATTTCCGTACCTTTCATAGCTAATCTTAAAAAATCAATCAAAATGCATTACAAAAGTATTCTTACAGAGGCTGCTCGCACACTTTTTAGACGATTTTGGTAAGCGGTAATAAAAATTCGTTTGCTGCAAAAGAAGTAATTGCAATTGTACTATGTTTTTAAAAGTCAAATGTGGCTTGAAACTTTTGTTTTTATTCAAAATCGAATTTAACTAAAATGGCGAATTTAACAAAGCAGTGGTTCGAAGGCTACATTGACGCTCTTTCCCAAGAGAAATATGCATACTCCGTTATTCAACAACGATGTGAGAGTCATGGTTTTGTGATATCTAAAGCGTCGATAGGTAATATCATCAACAAAAAAAGGAAAAAACTTCGAATTGGAGCCTCAAGGGGGACAAAAATTCCAAACAAGTATCCGAGGAAAAAACGGGCATCTTCGACTATTGCAAAGGTACGTTGTTTAATGTTAAAAGAAAATCCCCCTTGTCGAAGGACAGTTGCAAAATCAGTAAAATGCTCGGTGTCCACTGTAAACAAAATGATAAACGCAGATTTAAATCTTAAGAAAGCGAAAAAACGCAATGTGCATCGTCTTCTTCCAAAGCATATCGCTCACGCAGGACGCGCTGCAGAATTCTATATGAGAAACGCTTATCCAAAGAAAAATGGAAAACAATTGTCACAATAGATGAAGCATGGATATATTTAAATGACTGTAACAAAAAAGAGCCATTTATTATCATAAAAGGGGAGAAAAAATTTAAGTACATGGTTCAAAGAATCGAAAGAAAGTTTTTCTAAGGGATTCATGATTGTTGTTGGTTTTTCTTATAATGGCAAGTTAAAAATAAAGAGAGTGCAGAAAAATGTCAAGATTAACTCCAAATACTATCAGGAACATATTTTATCGCCAATTTTTCTGAATGAAATACCATCGCTTTATCCAAAGTGCCATCCATCTGTGAGACTCCATCCGGACAAAGCTAGCAGTCACACATCAAAATCCACTGTAAATCTCCTAAAAGAAATGGAACAAAAAACTGCTATCAAGGCCATACCCTTCACCGATATCCCTACTAAATCTCCCGATGTGTCATCTATGGATTTTTGTGCTTTCGGACTTTTAAAAACTGCATTATCCAAACTTTGTCCCAAAACCCTAACAGGACTCTGGAAAGCCGTTCGGGAGGAATGGGATAGAATACCTCTTCTGACACTTCAAAAGGCATTATTATCCTGGAAATTGCGGTGTTGAAAGATAGTTCAGAATAAGGGATGTCAAATAGAACATTTAAAACACAAGAATTTTATGTAATTTAGTTTTGTGAATACAATATACATCGTGTAAAAAACGTGCGAACAGCCTCTGTATTTTCTAAATTTGACAACTAGATAGATAAGCATAGATTTAAAATTGTCTGCAATAACTTCTGGATATATTAATTAATATGTCATTTGGAGGAAAAGTCGGTGTCCTATTTTTTAAAAAAAATTTATCGTAATTATGCAGAACGATTTATTCCGATTATTATTTTTAAACACCTCGAAGTACAGCTGATTTTAATTTTTAATACCATTCTGCTCTGTAAAAATAAATATTATTACCAACGGTTACAGCCGAAAGCATAGCTACAAAAACATCGCGAACGAAAACGCCGCGAAGAAAACAACGCAGGGCGAAAACGTCATGCCACAAATCATCGTGGAGGAAAAGAAAACAAAGAGAAAACATCGCTGTTATAAAACATCGTGATACAAAATATCGTCGTCGAAGATAAAGCAGTTCAAAAACTTCGCAGTTTGAAAACATCGTCGCCGAAAATATCGTGGTAAAAAATAAAGGACCTGTTACAAGTCTTCGCATGACGATTACCTCGCACACAGGAATTTTTCAGGTTTTGAAAGCTTTAAATGCATACTCGCATAAAGATTTGAAAGCGCAAGAAACGTTAACCACACTTTAAGAATAAGAGGAAATAAAACAAGGTATAATTTTCACCAGAGCAATATTAGATTAACAAATATGTGAGAGAAAGTAATTTGATAATTAACTAAGCAATATTTATAGAGGTAACCCATGCAATTATTTTCTTTTTCTTAGGATTTCTAGGCTGCATTTTTTTGTGAAAAATTATGAGTAAAACTTTATAAAAAAGATTCTTTTATTAATGACCTTTGTTAATTAACTATGCAAATTAAAAATTGTATTAAGTGTGTACGTTGCATTAATTTTATACTCATTTTCAATTTTTAAATGCTGAATTTTCCTTCTTACATTTTCAACAAAAATTTATTAGTTCATTCAAAAATATGAACTATAAAAGTAAAAATATCCCTCTTTCCAAATCATTATGCGAAAATGCATTTACAGCTTTTCAAACCTGAAAGAAGCTTTGTGTGAGATATTATCACCATGCGATGATTTGCAGGTGCTTTATTTTTTACCACAATATTTTCGACGACGATGTTTTTAAACTGCGCAGTTTTTGAACCGCTTTATTTTCGATGCCAATATTTTACAACCTGATGTTTCAGAATTATTATGTTTTCCTCCTACGATATTTTGCACCGCGACGTTTTAGTACGCAATGTTTTCGACGCACACCATTACCAACAGATCATGAACAAGATCTTTCATATACTTTTCCTTTTATAAAAATGACTGGTACTTTCTGATTATCCGCACTCCAACAGAAAAGTCTCAAAAATATATAATGTGGAAACGCACCGTGCCACAAATAACTATTTACGTTGCAACCTACGTATAAGCGTAGCCTCCTCCCTCCTCCCAGATGGCTTGCCACCTCTCCAGACATTTCCGCCAATATGACTGCAGACTGTGGTCCCTATAAAGGAAATTTCAATATTTTAGCGTAGCGATGGATTACATATTCTAGTTTCCTTCGTCTTCGACAAAATCGCTAAATTACGCTTAGCATTTTGCAACAGCCGCCCAGACGGGGAGGCAGTTTGTGACTCTGACTGTCGTATGTAGGATCTGGGTTCGAATCCTGGAGAATGACTGGATGGGATTTGTCAGTCCCTTCACAGTATTAAACGGTGGCCCACTAATTAGATGCCACCATAAGAAAGTAGCCGCCACTTCCGGTCTTAGGTTTTAGCCAACGCCTATAATGGGTAATGCTCATTGGAAGGGGAGAAGCCTTTTGCAAACACAGAGCGTAAAGTGGCTCGTTTAAAGGCCTCATGCGTCCCTCTCTTCCTTCGCCTTATACAATTTTCTTACTGAAGTTGCACGTTATGCTGAATTCGTGCAATGCTTTGATGTCTTTTACCGAAACGTGGGGAGAACAATAGAGCAACGAGAAATGTGGGTGACTTGATGAGAAAAAAAGAATGTAAAAATATAAGTGTAATTGCTATCGTCTGTTTGCTGAATGAAATAGAAGTAAAGATACCCAAATAAACGTTTCTGTCCAAAGTCCCCAACAAGTTCGCGAATGTTCTTCAAAATTACCAAAGAGTTCTTGCCTTTGCGATGGGATTGCGAACAATCAGGGGCTACCAAATGCGTAGTCCTTCAGTGTAAGTTAATCAGTTAGAAATTGTTTTTATCTGGAAGTCTTAACAACAGTTTGCAACAAATGTTATTTCAAGCAGAGTGTATCATATATTTAAGAAAGGAAAAGAAATGATAAGAATTAATTGATGACATTTTGTCGTAACACATAAATTGCAAAACTTCAGGTACATCATTCCTAGTATTTTTTATTAATTTTGTATAAGTGCATTTGTCTTTTCCAATATTTTAATATTTTTTGTTCATAGCAATTTATGCTCAAAAACGAAAATGCAGGACAAAAATGATTTTAAAATTAATATTCAATTGGAAATGAGTTTAATTTGAGTCAGGTGTAAAGATTCTATCATATGAGTTGATAAAATTAGATTTTATTTTTACCTTGCAATGTAAATGAATTATTCGTATGATTTTAATATTTTCACTTTTTAAGCTTCTTAATCTTTTACAAATTTTAACGGTAATTTCGTTTTCGAGAGTTCGATTGTAAAAAGGAGATTTGCTTAAGCAAATATTTTCTTTCTTCGGTGCCAGCTGAAAAGGATAGCTGAAGATTAATTTATTTTATATTTAAATGATATTTTATAATCATATGGAAGTATGTGTGTATATATAAAACGCCAACAGGTTAAGTTTACATTGTAGAAATATTAGGTATTTTTTTAAAGCAGAAGAGACGAAAAATGGGCAATGCCCTCACCGGGACTCGAGCCACGAACTTCTTGAATACGCGCCGAGCGTGCTGACCACTACACCGCGAAGGCACGCGAAGAAGGAGGGAGAAATACCTTATATCATTTCTCAAAGAGTGCAATTTTGAATTTTTTCTCTTCTTCCTACTGGCCATACAGTTATAAATATATTAGCAGTTTGATGGCGTATGTTATTTCATATTTATAACAGCTGAAAATACACTTTGGTATAATTCAATGTCTATAATAACAGACTCTAAATAATCCCTTTTGCTATTCCAGCATGACTGGGGAAGGAGACGTCAAACGTGATATTATTCGAGAACTTCCATTGTCAGATCGAGTAGGATTCGATACATTACCTTATCAATACGTTAAAAAGCGTGCAGAAGAACTCTTCGTTTTCAACATCATGTGCATAGGCGAGACAGGTATCGGCAAAACGAGTCTAATTGCCTCATTATTCAATATTCCTTTCGATGCTTCCCACAGCAGCCATGATTACCCAGAAGTGAAGCTAAAAACCGAAACACATGTCCTCACGGAGAAAAATATCAACCTGAAGTTGACTATTGTTGAAACGATTGGCTACGGTGACCAAATCAACAAGGGAAGTAACTTCAAACCCATTGTAGATTACCTTGATGCTCAGTTTGAAAACTTTTTACAGGAAGAAATGAAGTTCAAGAGGGCGATGTCATCTGTAAAAGACACAATGGTCCATGCTTGTTTGTATTTCATTTGTCCCACCGGACATAACCTAAAATCAACTGATCTTATTTGTATGAAGAGTTTGCATCAGAAAGTGAATATCATTCCCGTTATTGCTAAAGCCGATTCAGTCTCCAAGGATGAGTTAAAACGTTTCAAAGAAACTATATGTAAAGAGCTTTCAAAGGAAAACATAGCAATATATTCTTGTCCTACAGACGACGAAAGCACCGCTCGAATCAACGCCGCTTTGAATGACCTGATGCCATTCGCTGTTGTGGGAAGTCAAGACTTTGCCATGGTTGATGGCAAAATGGCTCGAGTTCGCTGCTATCCTTGGGGCACGATCTGTATTGATAATGAACAGCATTCGGACTTTCCCAAACTCAAAGAAATGCTGATCATGACCAATATGGAAGACTTGAGGGAACAGACCCACAAACGTCATTACGAGCGATACAGGGCAATAGGATTAGAAAAAATAGGATTCTGCTATTGGGAGAAAGATGGCAAGCCCTTTAACTTGAGAGACATCTATGAGAAGAAAAGAGAGGAACTCCAAAAGGAGATGAATGAGACGGAAACAAAAATAAAAGAAGCTTTTGCTCAAAAGGTCAAGAGAATGGAGGCAAAACTGAAGGAGGAAGAATGGGCGATGCATTCTAGGAACAAACAGATCAGCATGCAACTGGAGTTAGAGATGAAAAAGCTGAAGGAAGATAAAAAGTGCTTAGAACTTGAAATAGCTGCATTTCAAGTGAAGAAACAAAAATCGTTTGTCAAAACAAGCAAATCTGGTATTTAGAAAAGTCTCATTGTTAAATAACATTATGATGTTATGCATTCATAACATTCATTTATTCTTCTAAAACCACTTTCAAGCTCGTTTCGTATATTATTTTTTTGTGTGTGTGCCACCAAAACTTTATTTTTGAAAATTTACATTTTTATGCTGTCAAAAACTTAACATACTAAAAATTGCAAAACGCTGTTTAGAAATTATTTAGCATTAAACATTTTATATAAGTTGTGTCTTCTCTTTCTTTGAGTCTCACCTTCTTTGGGGAACATAAACTAGATTAGAATTCTAGAAAACTTAAGCGAATTATTGGTATGTCTTGGAAATTGCAACATAGTATTCTAGAAAACTTAAGCGAATTATTGGTATGTCTTGGAAATTGCAAAAAAAAAAAAAAAGAGTGTAAAGGACCTTTTTATTAAAATCAGTAGATTAACAGAAGGCACTGCACGCGTTTACAGAACCAGCCAGCATGTATGGCTTAAATCAAAAGTAAAGAATTAACTAAGTAAATCGGAAGTTAGCCCAAAGGCTACATAGACAGAATAAACGCAGATTGGCTCCGACCTAATGGCGAGAATAACACAATGCCGCAGATAAACTTCTATCAAGAGCTTTAGCTAGTAACGTGGCCTTCACCAGGAGGAACATGCTCTGATTCTACAATCTAAAACCTTCCAGTTCTTTTTTGCTACCTCACTTGAACGCGCGAACTAGATATTAGCATTCTGGTAGGAAAACAAAAAGCGAGAAAGATAGTAAAGGTAATTAACATAAAATAACTGGTTATTAAAATTAAATAAATCCTTACAAACACTAAAACATACATTTAACATAGGATACTTCACATATTGAAAAATATAAATATCTTTAATATCATCTTTAATATAAATATCTGCCCAGATTTTATCTGTTATAAATTCGATTGACCCAGCCATCCAGTTCACTTTTGAGACGGAATCTGATAATACACTGCATTCCCTTGATATTCTTATAATCCGCAATGATTCTAATTTCAGCACTACTGGTTACCGTAAACCCTTTTCTGTTTGTTTACCTCCCCATGCTAAGTCATGTCACCCGGCTAAGCAAAAAATGGCTTCGTTTTACTATTATGTATTTGTAGCTCTCAAAGTTTGTTACTCAGAATCTCTTGTTAAGGAACTCAATTATTTAAGAACTGTTGCCCTTGACCGAGGATTTTCTCCCGCAGTCATTGATAAAGCTGTTGGAAAGTTCTCATCATACCATCTAAACATACATTCTGATGCCAGAAATAACAATAATAACCTTGTTGTGCTTCCATTTCATCCTTCTATCAGTTACAAAATTGCACTGATTTTATACAAGTTTCATTTTCAAGTTGTTTTCTCGCCTATAAATAAAATCCGAGGTTCGGCTCTTAAAGATTCTACATTTCTGACTTTAATTCTTGGGGAATTTATAGCATATCGTGTCAATGTGGATTAAGTTATACTGGCCAAACGAAAAGAGCAATAAAGTTTCGCATAAAAGAACATGAATCTTACGTCCGAAAAGGAGAAATTAACAAATCTTCAATAGCTAATTACAGTTGGAAATTCAATCACAATTTTGATTTTGGTTCTGATAAAATTATCCAGAAAGCTGGTTCTACTAGGGAAATGGATTTTCTTGAAGCTTTTCACATTAACAAAAATTTATCCTGTTTAGTCAATGACTTCAATTCCAATCCAGCCTTGCCTAATGCCTTTAAAATTCTACTAACTTAACCCTTCATTTTTCGTTACTATTTCTGTCGATAGATGGCGCTATTGGCTCTTCAATTGGCCGCTTGTGGGTATAAATAGGATCGACATTGGCTTTCTAGCTTTTGCAGAATTTTTTTGCTCCTGGTGAAGGGGGACCCTTTTTGCCCTCGAAATCGATTGGGATTTTACAAATTCTACTCCGAATACAAGGTTGTCGATTTGCCTGTCTTATTATCTAGCATCTTCTTCTGTATATATGTTAACAAATTATCAAATACAAGGAAGGGCTGTTGAGAATCCTGAGCCTAGATTACAATGATTTAATTAAAACATAATTAAAGCGGAATATTCCTATTAAAATTCTTATATTTCAAATTAAATAACGAAAGCTAAGAAAGTAAAAGAATTACAACATGAAGTCTAAAACATTCCAATTTACAAATTCGTAATTTTTAAGTAATATTACAAAATTTTAAGAAGTTTAGCAAAATTTCTACAAGTGTAAAATAGCAAAAGTTAAATCGGCATGAAAAATTAGCTTTACTAGCAATAGCCAATAGTAGTGGATATGCATAAAATTGTGGTAAAAATTGTTAGTAAAGGCAGATAAAGAAATCTATTTAGAATTGAACAATAGAAAAGATAATGAAATAATACCGACTTTTCGGGGGGGGAATTAGCTTATTTCACACTCCTTCCAACCGTTCAGACATCATGTTTCTTTCATTTGCAAAGTGAAAGTAGAAATGAAATTAAATGAAAATATTTAATTCCCCGAATTTAGTATACTCATATGCATATCAAGAATTTCCCTACA
>KK114352.1:34698-51690 GCA_000611955.2 Stegodyphus mimosarum | reverse complement strand
TGCAAATTAATTTAAAATTATTTGGAATGAAAAACTTTATTTAAATGCAAAAATACTTTTAGAACAAAACGTAAGTATCGAATCAATAAGATGAGTAGAACATTTAAAAATGTGAAAATTAAACATTATAGTGCAAACGTAAATAAATGGAGTACACATAATATATCGAAAATATTCAAATTTAAAAATGAATTAGGCCAGAATAATTTTAAAACCCAAAACCTTACTCTGTACATCGTTCTAGTACCTATAGTGAACGTTGGATTGTTCTTTATCCCAAGGATAGGTGTTTTCCTTGTTGTTGCCAGGTTTGTGTGAATAGCATAAATTATGTTAGTGAAATTTGTAATTATGGCATGGCTAGAAAGTGCGACTAGTTATTAAATCGAAAAGGTAAGTAAATTATTTTTTTAATTTCTGACTAGAAGTCGTGAAAGAAAAGAGATAGAGTAAAAGTAAAAAAATCTTCTCGCAAAATGAGCTGTAATTGCGACTTAAAATAAATTGCTTAAAAGTTAAAAAAAAGTTAGTATTAAAAAGTTAGTAAAAGCTTAGAAGCCAGAAAAAGAATATTAAATATTTTTATACTTTGTACTATTTATATATGTACAAATCTTCCAATCTAAGCTATCCAACTTTACCCTGCTTATTGAAGGTTTCGGATATAGCCTTCGTATATCCTATACTAAAAGATTAAAATTAATGCCTTCTTTTTTGAGATAAAGATCTATAAATTAAGTAGATACTTGTTTATCCTTTAGTGTGCTGATTAGTAAGTGGATTGCATTTATAATATCTTGAATTGTCTGTACAAATATTCCTTATTCTTTTAATTTGATTTATAAAAGTATTTTCTGTTACTTTTTTGGAAGTATTGGAGTTCTAATTCATTAATTGAATAGCAGTGAACTTAAATTTAAAATTTTTTCTTTTGTCAAAGATGTTTTACGATGTGACGATCAATATATATATATCTTTGCAAGTTACCATCATATATGTAACCTATATATCTGCGAATACGAATAAGTTATGTATATGCATCTTGTGTCGTTTAGAACATTTTGTCTCTTCTATTTCATTTTAATCATTTTTTTATGTTTAAAATTTGGCATTTGTGCTGCGATGCGTTAGCAAATCGTCTGCGAGAGTATCTGCGCAGTCGCAAAGCGTTGCCATGGTTACTAGTTTCTTTTTCTTTAACATAATTATTGTTAAAAATAAATTAAAATGGCTGTTCTACAGATCTGAAGTTGTGTTTAATTGCTTATTCGGAACACATTTTTGAATTATGCTATAATATGTTCACTTAATCATCCCCCCAAAAGAGGTGTTAGTCCCGAAAAGGATATTACTCTCGAAACGGCATTTTGTGTGAAATCACTATAAACAGAGTATGACTTTTCAGATTGTTGACACCAAATACTATCGCCCTGTATTATTTAAAGAAATTAAATAATGAAGACTTGGCCTGAATTATGCATGTTTTTCAGCGCGAAAAAACAACGGTACATAAAGCCATCAAAATTCTCCATAACGTAGTCCTCCATCCGAATATGAGCACCTGGAAGCCCGAATTTTGAATTTCTAATTTGTTTCATTATCTATTTCATATTTTGTAAAACTTTACCGAATTTTTAATTAACAAACTCAACTATTTCAAAACGAGAGTGGCAACACTGTACAGAGAAAAAAAACATTTATGTCTCCAGCACATCAGACTATTTATCGGATATTCTAAAGATATTTTGTGGTTTTGCTGTTGAATCGCATTTTGTATGGCGTAAGTGCCAAGAGCGTGACATTTAATAAATAAAGTAAACCTATAAATCGTTAATATTAAAAAAAAGAAGAAAACATCTTCGTAAAATCAGTAAGAAAACTTAATAGTATATGATGAATTGAGAAAAGTTTGAAAAAAACAGAAAAGTGAATGCCAAGACTCAACGCTGCATCGGGAGTTCAAAACGTATACTGCTAAGCTGCTTTTAAAATTTTTGTAATTTTGCTGTTGAATTAAATATTGCTTGAGTGCGAAGAAAATGATGTTTCAAGTATCAACACCTCGTGAACGGGATCATCTCGTCTTTTCCGTCGATCTTGAAGCCTAACTTGATGCAAGAGACGACAATAGCAGATTGTGTCGATGTAAGAAATCCATCAGTTGGACTCCCCTCCAGTCCAAAAAACCATGGCCATAACTTGTGCCGCGACTCGATTCCGTCGATACTGAAGCCTAACTTGATCCAAAAGACCATAATAACAGGTTGCGTCAGTGTAAGATATCCACTAGTTGGAACCTCCTCCAGTCCCAAAATACCATGGCCATAACTTGCACTACAACAATCGAGACTTTTGATGCTGAAGCCTAACTTGATCCAAAAGACCACAATAACAGGTTGCGTTATTTTAAGATATCCACCAGTTGGACTCCAATCCAGTCCAAAAAACCATGGCCATAACTTGCATCGCAACAATCGAGTCTTTCGATGCTGAAGCCTAACTTGATCCGAAAGACGGCAATAACAAGTTGCGTCACTGTAAGTTATCCACTAGTTAAACCCTCCTCCAGTCCCAAAATACTATGGCTATAACTTGCACCGCAACAATCGAGTCTTTCGATGCTGAAGCCTAACTTGATCTAAAAGACCACAATATAAGGTTGCGTCATTTTAAGATATCCACTAGTTGGACCCTCCTCCAGTCCCAAAATACCATGGCCATCACTTGCACCTCAACAACGGAGTCTTTCGTTGCTGAAGCCTAACTTGAGCCAACAGACCACAATAGCAGGTTGCGTCAGTGTAAGAAATCCACCAATTGTACCCCCCTCCAGTCCCGAAAAACCATGGCCATAACTTGCGCAGCAGCAATCAAGTTTTGGCTTTTACGGGGTTTCCTTTCCTTCTCCACTCCATGCTTGCAAGCTTTTGTTGGGGGGGGTGGTGTAATGATGCACCCATGTCTCGTCAAAGATGACAATTTTATGCAAAAAGCTACCCCTTCTTCTTCAGAACGATATTGAAGCAAGTGAAAAATGCGATCTCGGCAGCTTTTTGATCATGATCGTAACCCAACGATTGGAATATAACGAGCTGAGATTTTTCTGAAGTGCAACTGTTTCCTGATGACTGATTAGACAGTTTTATAGCTGACACCAAGTTCTTCCAAAATTTGAAGCACTGTGCAGCATCGATTACGTTCAATAAGCTCACGAACATGTGCAAAATGCTCCCATTAGTCGCACTGGTGCGAGGACGATGGGGATGACCTCGATTCGCAACACGTTCATGGCCTTGCCTTGTTCATAGCCTTGTTGCACAACTAAAAGAGTAGCTTCCATAGATAGGGTATGCTGTCTGCGGTACATTTGAGCTGGTTTGACGTTTTCACGAACGAGGAACTTTATAGTTATACATAGCTCAATAAAGATGGGCACACTCCTCCCATTCATCATAAGGGCTACTAAATAAAGCACGGGACAAGTCAGCTGGTGTGGTTCTCTTATTCTAGCCAACCCCATCTAACCAATTCAACTGCCCAAACACATAAAAACACTCATCTCGACGCTCAGCTAATAAAAGCTCGTTCCTATTTCTTCACCCGACGTACATATGCAAAAGGTACTACAGTGGCAAAGTATATACGAATAATTTACTGCTCCTTCCCATATACATAGTATCTAAGTTATTTCCAACAATGCCTAGTTCTTAATTACTTAAAGTATATCCACTATACAATCAGAAGTTTCAAAATAAAGATTATCTTTTCAATTCTGGTAAGAAATAATTGGTGACAATTCAAAAATGTACCACGCTTTTTTATTTCCTATGTTTTCAACTTTTTAACCAAAATACATCATTTTTTATTTTTGCCAGCTTTGTTGAATCTAGCCGAATTGTAAAGAATTGAAGTTAAATGAAGAAGAAGTAGCTGTACTATGTATTTTTATTTGAAAAATAACCTTTTCAATAAATTAACTTAGCTCTATATTTCTTTGTTTCTCAATAGGGAGAATAGAGTGAAAACTAAGAAGAACTCTAAAACTTTCGTTGCTTAAAAAGCAAAAGACAATTGTTTGAACACTTTTTTGCCGAGCCTGCAAAAAAAGTGCTCGATATTATTGATCACTTTTTGACAAACTAAGATGAAGATTTAAGCTCTTGTTGGCAACAGCTTGAACAGTTTTTAAAAGCATGTTTTGGCCTGAGGAAAGCGAATAATATTGTATACCATCTGCAATTAAATACGTATTTCGAACTTTTATTTTTTACGAAAAAAAAACAAGGGTACATTAAGGGTCAACAAATAGTTCCTAAATCTTCGAAAGGAAGAGATACAGATTTTCGAATACTACTTTCGCGATAAATTGTCAGAAGAATTTTCCAAAAGTTCAATCATTGTTTTGATAGCTTCTAGATGTTCAATGTTTGTATGCGCATATGCATTGTAAACGCTATGTAAATATCGGATGTATTGTTCAGATTTTTTTCCTGGATTTAAAAATTACAAGTTCTCGATTTTAAAAATTTTATCATATTTTTAAGTTTTACTTAACATTTATTGGGCAGAAAATGTTTATTTTTGCGTTCATGTTTACTTATAAATAAACTGATAAATATTTTGAAACATACAAAATGTGTAAGTTTCTTGTGTCTATAAACCAGTTACTTTGATATTTTTCTCTACTATACCTTTTTCTCATATTACCACCAGAATGTAAATTAGCTTTTAGAGTACATGAGCTGAGTATTTTGAATTTTAGAGAGATTTTCAGGCACTCCGGGCACCGGTACTTTGTCCGAAGCATAAATTGCACCTTGCACGTTAAAAATTCGGATTAAATGAAAAGATTGTTTTAAAACCTTCTTCAGCATTTTAGTTTTTAAGACTTCACTTTAGTTTTTTCAGTCCAAAGGGGCTTTAGTCCCCGAAGGACTATTGTTTTCTTTTTGCGATTTTGCGCGGGAAACATTAAAAGTCTGAATCACTTTTCAAACTGTTGCCGCCAAATCTTGCAGCCCTGTATTATATTTAAAGAAATTAAATAATGAAAAATCTGCATAAATGTATGTATATTTCTTCAAATGTAATTAAGCAACGGTACCTAGAGCCATCCAATTTCGAATAAAGTAGGTGTCCACCCAAATATGCTCATCTGGAAGCCCGAATTTGGACTTTGTTTTATTTTCTATTTCATATTTTGTAAAACTTTAACCAATTTTTGATGAACAAACTCAAACGATTTAAAAGCGAGCAATGGCAACAATCATCCTTTGCATTACTCCAGTAGAAGCGTTCACGAACTCTCTGCAAAGTCTTCATTATTCCGAAGTGGCCTCTTGTAAGTCTGTCATGTAGTTCTTTAAGAACGTCCGGAATCCGGTATCTTGGAAATATCAGCTGCCATCGGAAAGTCTTTCCATCATCCGATTCGAATCTCCGGTACAAGACGCCGTTTCGATGCAACAGTATGTTAAACCAAACAAAAATTCTTATAAAGCCAGCAAGAGATCTCGATGTGAAGGTGACATTTCTACGAAAAATCTTTTTTTTTCAGAAGACTTAAAACCTGTGCCCTTTAAATCACCTTTAAAAACTGATGTTTATATTACATGGTGAAAAGCATTCTTTCTCTACCTTTCACCAAGTTTCATTTAGATTGAAACTGAAATAATTTTTCGTTGTTCAAATGATTTAATTTATTTTCCAAACATAAATTTCCTATAATGAGTTAATAAAATGAAATTTTAATTAAAACATATCGTGTTCGTTCTCTTTTTACTCATGCATTGAAAGAATACCATTGCCATTTTTATAGGGTGTTGGTTAGTTCCTGCGTTTGTGTGTCAATTTATTTTTCTTAAATCATAAATCAGTTTTTTATTCCCTTCTAGTAAGTTTTTCTTAACATTTTGCACATTTGTATGTTTGCAATGGCAATATAGTATTTTACGGTGATTGTTTTTCAATTTTTAGAGGCTTTTTTTGTTTCATAACAAAATTTTCACACATATTCTTTTTTAACAACCAAATCGGTCAGCAAGGAATTTATAGTTGCGAGCCTTCGTATGATCGAAAAAAGGTTTCTGAATTTGGTTCGATATATTTAAGGTAAATTTGTCTCCAAAATCGACCAATGGGTTGCTAACAATAATCTTCATAATGTTAAGCATGTCTTCATTAAGCATGAGAGATCATTTTTAATCGAAATCATTTCAGAGATATTCAAATATATATAATTTAACACCATGGGATAAATCACAAGATGCTGAAGAATAGCTGATGTCACGTACTTCTTATGTATACTAATTAAGGAATAGATGATTTTAGTTTCCCTGCATCAAAATATGCAACTACCTAGTCAACCATTCTGACTCCATTCCTTAGGAGGAGGAAGGAGCAATTTTGGCAAAGATGAGTCCCAATTTAGGGACTTAAAGTCTCGCCTGAAGCCTTGTTGGCCTCTGCCGGATTCCGGAAATCGGATTTTCTCTTCCATTTAACCATAGATTGAGGTATCTTATCCTACTGGCTATCTGCCGGATTAAACCCGCCCAAGGAGATTTTAATTCGGAGGCCAGTGCCTGATCATATAGCCCCATAAAGCCTGTGAGTAGAGATCTCAATGAATATAAGAAAATACCTCGTATCTCCTGATAAGCGATAATAAGTTTCCTACCTTTAGAAGCAATAATTTTCTTTCTTATAATCCGTCTAGGAATTAAAAATATTAAACAAAATAGTTTAAAAAATTACACAATTTTAATTAAAGGTTAATTTTTTAACTATCATTAATTGCTTGATATACGTGATTAAAAATAAGATCGTGAGGTGCCCAAGAAAATAGTTTTGAGATTTTAACAAAATTGTAAAGAACTGAAAATTTAGAAATGGCGTACAAAGATGCAGAGACATTAGGTTATTACGAAGCAGGAGACATGAAAAACGAGCAACGCCTTCGTCGGGAATCGAACCACCGACCTCTCGGTTACGCGTCGAGCATGCAGACCACTACACCACGAAGGCACGCGAAGAAGGCGGGAGAAATACCTTATAAAGAATTTAAAATCTTTTGTTGACAATATTTCTATGAATTTTTAATCACACTTGAGCAATGATAGTATAATAACTAACGAATTAGGTTTTTTTAATTTTGTTGCATTTAATTAAAACCAGGTAACTTAAAAGGTTTTCTTAATATCAAAATCAAATAAAATATTTGTTTATCTTCGAGTGAGATTATACTTCTATGAGAAACTCCGCATTTTTACAATTCTCAGCTTCATTTTAAGCAAGTTAATTTTATTTGTAAGCATAAACAAAGTTTAATTTTATTTGAATTTACGATTCACTTTTGGATTTTTTGTTCTTTTTTATACGAACCGACAACTTTTCTAGCGAGGATCAAGCAGCGAAATGGCCATGTATAATATTTCCATTAAAGGCTAAAAAAGTAGGAATTCGATTGTTAGGGAGAAATAAAATCAGCCAAGATCAAGTAGCTCTGTATTCCTTTCCATTAAAGAATAATTATTTAATAATGTTGTTAAGTTTATATTAGTCCTTTTACACTGGTGTGCAAAAATTAAGGACGAAGTCGAAAAATTAGCATATCAGCTGAACGAAGAGGCAGAGCGGACAGAAAGACCAATCAGGAGATTAAGTAAGGTGATGTACGGTAGCACATGCGCAGATATGCAGGTAGACGTAATGGGGGAGTGTCTGAGTAGTATAAAGCATGTTGTCGGTGTAAGATCAGTATTTCTGGCAAAGAGATTGCACGTCGTATAGCAGTAAAAATCACACTGAGTTGCTGCCTCAGCGAGAAATGGCGAATAATCAATCTGTTAGACGATATCTGGATGCTTTTACCCGAGGTCGAATCATTGGGAAGTTGGAGGAAGGCCGCACTGTGACAAGTGTGGCTGCAGAGTTCGGAATTGCTCACAGCATCGTTTCACGACTTTGGAGACAATTTCAAACTACAGGAACAGCTATCCGGGGGTTTAGTAGTGGTCGTCCACGAGGAACCACACCCGCAGATGACCGGTATATTGCCTTCGAGGCCAGAAGAAACAGGCGGCAGACAGCGGGAGAAATCGCTAGACACACGACGCAGGCGACTGGACGACCGATATCGCGTTTTACCGTCGCCAGAAGACTGCACGGTGGTGGTCTGTTTGCACGACGCCCTGCACGGTGTGTACCTCTAACGCCTGCTCATCGGAGAAGGCGTTCTCTGTGGTGTCGGGAACACCGAAATTGGAGAGACAATGAATGGGGACGAGTACTCTTTACAGATGAGAGCAGATTTAGTCTGAGTTACGATTCTAGACACATACACATCTGGACAGAGCGGGGAACACGCAATACCCCTTCAACATCAACAAAAGGGACCGTTTTGGAGGTCTCGGAGTTCTCGTTCGAGCAGACATAATGCTTGGTAGCCGGACCGACCTTCATATCTGCCAAGGAGGTTCGTCACCTGGGACTGCTATTGTAACGAGGTTCTTCTTCCTTACATGCGTCTTTTCACAAGGGCTATGGGTCCTCAGTTCCTCTTCATGGACGACAACGCTCCACCTCATCGCACAGTTACTGTCGAAGAGCTGTTGGAGAGTGAAGATATTGAAGACATGGATTGGTCGGCAAGTCTCTGGATCTAAATCCCGTCAAGCATGTACGGAACTTACTAGGGAGACCCGTGGCAGCACGTAACTTATCGCCAGTAACGATTCCGAAACTGCGATTGGTGCTACAAGAGAAACGAGCAGCAGTGTCTCAACAGCTCATTAACAACCACATATCCAGCATGCACAAATGATGTGAAACCTGCCTAGCAGTCAGGGGAGATCATATTCCCTATTAAAGACCGGATGTTTCTTGCTGGACACCCACCACAGGGATGTTTCGGCCTTCAGTCGCATTGCGCTCCATGCTACTTTTTCAATAAAGCTTCTTTTTATCCCTCTGATTTCTCTTTTAGTAAGTGTTGCTTACATTACTCATGTCCTTACGGATTGGGGATCTTACGGTGTTAAATGTGTTGATTTGGAAAGCTTTTGTACAAAGTTATATTGAAAAAACAGTCTCGTCCTTAATTTTTGCACACCAGTGTAGTTAAAAGGTGTTAAAGGAAGATAAATTTTTATCTAATATAAAATACCAACAGAAATTTAAATTACTTAATAAAAAAAGGAAATTAAACTTTCACATTTAAGAAGAGTTTATATTGTTGCCAGCTTACGAGACCTGCCCCTGTAATCTTATTTTTCACGCAAAGCTCCGTCTCTTTCGACATTTCATGCTGCATTATACAAAAAGTATACAAAATCTGT
Organism: Stegodyphus mimosarum; assembly: GCA_000611955.2. Classification (NCBI taxonomy): domain Eukaryota; kingdom Metazoa; phylum Arthropoda; class Arachnida; order Araneae; family Eresidae; genus Stegodyphus; species Stegodyphus mimosarum. The sequence goes on along the minus strand of KK114352.1, from coordinate 42,352 downwards.
ATACAAAATTCGTAGTATATGTATACAAAATTCGTAGCAATATTACATATGTATACAAAATTCGTAGCAATATTACATATTATGTAAGGCGTCTTATTACATATATTTCATAGAAGCTTATTACATGAATATGCGAATATACAAATCTGAATTTCAATATCTCTACTAATAGGTCACACTGCGTGTTAAGAGAAGGTACTTCATATTTGAAAATTGGGTATAAAATATATTTTTGATAACATGTAGCATTGATCTTAATATTTTTCTCTACTCCTTTTATTTTTAATTTGGCGTTATATGAAAAACTACTGACAATCATAAATCCATCAGAAAAACTTTCTTTCGATTCCTTGAACCATGTTTTAAGTTTTTTTCTCCTCTTTGATAGATCTCCTTTTACTTCAATCACTTAAGTATACCCAAGATTCGTCTACTGTGACAACATTTTCTAATTTTTGTTCGGATAAATGTTTCTCATAAAGAATTCTGTAACGCGTTGTACGTTTGGCGATATGTCGCGGAAAAAGACGATGCACATTATGTTTTTTCGCCGTTTTGAGATTCAAATCCGCTTTAATCACTTTATTTACAGTTGACACTTAAGCATTTTAATAATTTTGCAACTGATACCTCATAATGGTAGCTTTAGATATCGAAACAAGATGGCTTTCACAACGTTTTTTAATAACTAGATACGAAAATTTTCTTTAGAAAGAACACAAACATAGCCTTCGATCCATTGCTTCTTTAAAAACGTCGTTTTGCATGAAAACAAAACCGTACGTTAACGCAGACGTTAATTTATACTTTGAAAATATAGTTACAGTTAAGAAAAAAATTCTAGCAAAGCAAAATTGTCTAAAAAAATCTGCGAACAGCCTCTATATTGAAAATATTAAATACTGAAAATAGTTAAGAAAACAAATTAAAAACGATTGGATTTCGTAACTTGTAAATTTTAAACTTCGACTATATATGAAAACGAAACGAATTAAAAACTGTAAGCCTATAAAATTACTTTACACCGAACATTTCAATTTCTTTTCCTTAAATGAAAATTTCTTGATATTTTAAGAAAGTGGAACATTAATCTTTAAGTTACGGTTCACGAAAACGCTTACTTTTCACAATATTAAAATTAAATATCTGCATATCACAAGAAATGACAGCTTTTCAATATTACCCCTGAAGCAAATTTTATCTTATTTATGCACTGAAACTCTCACCTGATATTACAGAATCCTCGATTATAAATTTAGAGCGAAAGTTTTCTTAAACCTATAAATATTCAACGCGTAATTCATTTATCTAGGATGCGGTTATAACAAGGATTGGTAATGCATTCGCAAATCCTAATAGCATTATTGTTCCAGATGTCACCGTTACAATGATTGTTATCAATAAACCCGACAGAATGCCAACTATTAATCCCTGCTGTAGTTCTGAGTATTGTACTGGCATAAAGGTGCTTCATTCGAGAAATACCACTGTGGTATCGGAGCAGAAAACCTTTATAAGTGACTGAAGTTCATTTATAACTGTGATAAAATTATTATTCTGGAAATATGTTTTTACAATGATTAAGTTTTGTGAAATCTTTCTTGCGTACCATCTTCCTAAAGCGATCATCTCTAAAAGAACTTTCCACAGAAATCCTCATATAGCTCTTATAGTGTCACAAAGTAAAATCACTAGTTACAAACAAGATAAACTAGCACAATCACTACTTCAAACAACTAAGAACATTAAACACAACTCAATCAATGCAAAGCGCATCTCAAGAGCGAAGCTAACACATATATTCAATACTCCGAATTCAACTCTGAACGAGCAACTACTATTCTCAAACTGATGCTGTCCGCGGTTTTATTCTAAAGTGTTGCCCATGCCGCCGAGAAATCTCTAGTAATTCAAGAAATTACTGGAAGACATATGAGAGTCGGATACAGTTACAGCTACATATGACATCAATTACGGTTATTCGATTACTATGAAGAGCTCTAAGAGTATTTCTGTGGAAAGTTCCAGAAATCTGAAGTGTTTCTTTTGATAAAACAGATTTTATCATGCTATCATCAGCGCTGTGTGCATTCAATTTATTACAATACAGTACATATGAAACAGTATTGTCAGGAATACAGATCATTTTCAGAGATGATCCTCTTAGGAAGGTGGTACTCAGAGAGGTTTCACAATAATTATTAATTAAAAAACATATTTCTAGAATAATAATTTTGTCATAATTATAAATGAACTTCAATCACTTATAAGTGTTCTCTTCTCCGATACCTCATCGGTATCGGAGAACAGAGCACATTTATTGCAGTTATACAGGAAGAATTATACAGGAACCGGAAAAAAAAGGTCGTCAAATGGTCGCCATGTTTGGCCACTTTTGGCGCTTCCTCGCCAATTTAATGAGATAATAATTTACCCAATGTTAAATAGACTTGCCCCTGTGTTCCAGTTTTTCCGGCCGAGCATCTTTTCTTTATAGTTCCATGTTTCACTATTTAAAAAATGTAAATAAAAAAAATAATCTGAATGCTTTCAGATTTTACATTACGCCCAAAGGGACTTTTTTAAACTTTTTCTTTCTTACCTTTATTTATTAAATATCATGTTCTTCGCACTTAAAACATAAGTTTCAATTCACCAGCAATATCGCAAAATAATTTTTAAATGAGCATATCAATAGAATTTCCGATACCCAGTCTCGTGTGCTTGAGATAAAAATTTCTTTTTTTTTTGTATAGTGTTGCCATTGCTCATTTCGAAATCGTTGAGTTTGTTAATCCAAAAATTCGTTAAAGTTTTACAAAATATGAAATCGATAATAAAACAAATTTCGAATTCCAAATTTCGACTTTTAGATGTCCATATTCGGCGGAGGATTACGTTATTCAAAATTTGTTGGCTCAAGGTACCGTTGTTTTATCACAGTGCGAGAAACATACATACACTTATGCAGATTCTTCATTATTTAATTTCTTTAAATATAACATAGGGCGATGATATTTGGTGACAACAGTTTGAAAAGTGATACGGACATTTACAGTGAATCGACGCAAAATGCCAAAACAAAATTTATAACCCTTCTCAACTAGTGCACCTTTGGGCTAAAAACTACAAAAAACACTTGAATTTCACATATAATTTTAGTAAAATTATTTATATATGAGCAAAATCAGTAACATTATAAATAACTCGTCATTTATAATTATAATTTAGTAAAACGCCGTTTAATGTGATTACGTTTGTCCAAGAGATTTTGATAACATTAACTAAATGATAGCACTAATGATGAAAAAAAATAGCCTTCAAATTAGCAATAAAATTTATCGAACTTAATATAACTAAAAACATATAAAAAGGCAATTACATAGCATTTTAATCAGGAAAATAAAAAAGTTTATTTATGAACTGTTCATAATATTGTTGCGTTATACGGGTTCGTGGATTTGAGAGTATCCGATGAAAACACGATGCAGAACAATAAAAAGCACAATTTATTTGCAAGAATCACTATTTACAGCACAGTTCCAAAATTACCTTTCAAAGCGTCGAAAATCTACAATAAATACGCTGAAACAATCAGCAACACAGCTTCAGACTGTAACTGTAAAGGTAGCTTCACGGCAACACTAAACTTATAATAAACACCGTGGAACAATCACCAATACATTGTCAAGCTATACTGTAAAGGTAGCTTCACGGCAAAGCACTATCTCTATCGCTTTCCGTTCACAAAACTCTCGCGTAGCTTAGCACTCACAGTAAGCAGCTATTCTCACAATGCCGGCTCTCAGAAACGCAGAGGTTTATATAGCTTTTCCTTAGGTTGCACACGTTTCGAGAAATAACTCGACAGGAAGTTATTCTAGAAGCTTCCCGATTGGACCATGGGATATCGCCAATTTGGTCGCCAATCTGGCAGGCAACCCTACCATACACTATTTTATGGCAACCCTAGTGCTATGCCGGAAAGCTTACATACAGGCGCAACCGCCGAATTTTTCGCAACAATATCTTTTAGGATAAAGAAGTGAGATTAGACACCATCATCACAACAACAACATGATGCCTTTAATGCTTGAATGTTTTAATGCACTAAAAGTTTATTTAGGAACATTTCTGAAATTTTCGGTGGCTTTTCTCATTAGGAGAGGACTTGGCAATGTCGAATTTAGAATTAGGAAAAAAAGCAACCTTAGTCTGGCATAGATATTTTCATGGAATTCTTTTCCTCCAAAAAAGGTTTTGAAACCGTTTTTTTTTTTTTTTTTTTTTTTTTGCTCCTGAAAAATACGAACTTGTGTATGATTATCTCAAAATCGGTAGCGTTATTAAAAAAGACACATCTATAACTTGAATCAAACTAAGGTTGTTTTATGCCTAATTTTAAATGGTCTTGACTAAAATCGAAACAAAAATGTTTGACAATATTTCTGTATAAATAACACTTTTCATTATGCATTTCAAACTTATTTCGCGACTTTATTTCAGTTTAAAAAATTTATTCCGTAGTATTTTGATCATATTAATCGAAATGTTGATCACAATAAGTGATATATTTTCCATGTTTCTGTATACAAAAAAGGACGGAACTTCGGCAGTTCGGTAATAATTTCAGATAACATTAAACTCGATCTCATTAAGCAGCGACTACTCTTATCTATATATATAAAGAAGAATGTCTGTTTGTGTGTTTGTTCGCGATTAACTCAGTACTACTATAGCTATCGTCCCCAAACTTTCTATCATTCTTTTCTAGGTCCTGGAAAATGTCGACGGCCAATTTTTTCCAAAAAAAAATAGCTAAACTCAGAGATATTAATTAAACCTTTGAAAACGTTAATTTTCACCTCATTTTTCCGAGTGGCAACAATCTTGCACGCTGGATATAAAAATCTGCTTTATTCCGTGAAGTGTTGCCACTGCTCGCTTTCAAATTCTAGAGTTTGTTAATAAAATATTTCCAAGTTTTACAATGAAATAAAAATAGCGTTACCAGGCATTAACTGCATTATTCCCGATTCCCGAAATTCGTCGGAAGCCATTTCGACTGTTCCCATCTTCATACGAATTTAATTAGCCGAGATATTAATTAAAATTTCCGAAAGCACTAATTTTCGCACTCAATTTTCCCAGTGGCAACAATCTCACGCGTTGGAGATAAAAATGCTTCACCTCGAAAAGTGTTGCTACTGATCGCTTTTAAATCGTAGAGTTTGTTAATAAATAATTTGTAAGTTTTACAAAACCTATGTACACTCACGTTTGTGAAAATTGCAACGCCATGAAGGACTTACGCGAGTGAGCTGAAATTTTCAGGAAATGCAAAGTAGTGCATGATATGCAAATGATTAGAATTGCAAATCCGTAGCGCATGCGTATGCTGAGCAGCGCCCTCTGAACGGCTGATGGATCCGAATAAATAGACGGCTGTAGCGAGGCGTGTATGGTTATCGGTGGTTATCTGCTAGTGGTAAACGTTAACTCAATCTGTACTTATGCCTCGTCGACGAAAGAGAGCGAGATTTGAACAACTTACAGAGTTTGAACGAGGGAGAATCATCGGCCTTCGTGAAGCTGGATTGTCGTATCGTGCAGTAGCCTCTCGTGTGCAGCGTAACAGCAGCACAGTGATGCGCGTTTGGAAGCAGTGGACGGACGAGTGTCGGACAACTCGGAAATCCGGGAGTGGACCCCGAAATGTGACGTCAGCTCGCGATGATAGACACCTGGTCCGCATGGCGCGGACGGACCGTACAGCTTCCTCTAGACAATTGGCAGCACTGTGGTCAATAGCTACAGGTGTTTCATTGTGTGCTTCATCAATTCGTAGACGTCTGCTGCAGTGTGGACTGCGCGCACGGACTCCTTTATACAGGATCCCCCTAACGCACGACCATCGCCGCCTGCGGCTACAATGGGCCAATCAGCATAGAGACTGGCGTGCTGATTGGCAGCATGTCGTGTTTTCTGACGAATCCCGCTTTAATTTGTGGTACCATGATGGCCGCATTCGTGTCAGACGCTATGCCGGTGAACGCCACCTTCCGGAGTGCATTATCGAACGCCACAGTGGACGAACACCCGGAGTTATGGTCTGGGGCGCCATAGCATATCATAGACGATCTCAATTGCTACGAATTGTGGGCAATCTGAACAGCAACCGGTATATCCGTGAAGTTCTACAGCCCGAAGCTGTTCCCTTCCTTCAAAGCTTGCCAGGCGCTGTATTTCAACAGGACAATGCCCGCCCTCATACTGCTCGGATTGTTAAATCCTTCTTTGCAGCGCAGCAGGTACAGCTTCTTCCTTGGCCTGCGTGTTCCCCGGATATGTCGCCAATTGAACATGTGTGGGATGTCATTGGTCGGCGTCTTGCTCGTGATCCTCGTCCTGTTGCGTCTGCAGACGAACTTTGGGTACGCGTACAAACGATATGGAATGCTCTTCCTCAGTCAGACATTCAAACTTTGTTTGACTCCATGCCACGTCGTGTAGCAGCACTTATTGCGGCGCGTGGTGGCCACACAAAATACTGATTCTGATCTCTTGTTCTTGTTTGTTTGCTTTGAACATTTAATCATTTATTTGTACCACTACCACTCAACTGTGTATTAAATTGCATTCAATTATGACGATTCCTTCTTGGTGTTGCAATTTTCACAAACGTGAGTGTATATAAAAAAGAATGTTTGTTTGTGTGTTTGTTAGCATTATTGATTTTTGATTAATTGTGATCGATTTTTTTTGCCGTATTTAATCGACTAAAATTGAATACAGGTGAAATTTTGGATGGAACTTGAGCTTTTACGGCCATTTCATTAGAAAGACAGAAATCATTAAAAACTGCGTGCCATTGTTGCTAATATGGAAGAGAATTATTTTTCTATCGAAAATTTTTATGTGGGTTCCATATCGCATCAGACTGAAAAATGTATGACTATGAATCGTATTTTACCCATCGTTATTAGAGAAGGATTACAGCGGTATCGTTCTCTCTGTTGTTAATTGCATTAGTCTCAATCTAACTTAACTGCCATCGGATACTTCCGCTAGTTATCATCTAAAATGACTACTTTCTAAACCGACCGATGCCATTTATACTAAAGTGATCCCAAAACTGTTCAATATCTCTATCGAACTCAAATATTTTACGCATTAAGCAAATTAAAGAATGACATTTCCGATTCTTAACGTAATCGTAAAAATTTTGATTAATTTGATTGGAAATAATAGTTAATTATTCTGAATCATCATTTTATCCTTTCGTGTCGCGAAGAAATGTCCCATATAAGGCTAGATTGGGCGGTTAATTCTCATTAAGCTTACACGGGAATATAGTAGTTCTGTTTAACTTATTCGCTATATTCTTAAATAGTTTTACTTCTTGTAATTTTGTTTTTTCGAGTATAAAAGTTTCTCAAACAAGTATAGGAACCGGGAGACCTCATAAAAAATTGATTTCACTATTTGTCCAAAATTAAATTTATTTAAATTTGAGATTACCAAAACATGAAAAGTTTCGTCATTTAAAACACTTCTGTAATTGGACGTATATGACTGCGACCAGTGGTTACGAAAATAAAGGCCAGGTAAAAAAGAGGGTAGGTATCTCTCTCTCTCTCTCTATATATATATA
>KK114352.1:2178-34670 GCA_000611955.2 Stegodyphus mimosarum | reverse complement strand
CTATAATATATATATATGGCTGGTATTGCCGATTGCAATAAAAAGGGAGGTCCATAATTAGATGTTATAGAAATCCCAAATAAGCAATTCCAACTTTCTACGGTTAATCGATTTATAAGAGATAGCTACATACATACGTACGTACAGGCGTACATATAGATGAAAAATTAAATTTTTCGTCGTTTTTGTAATTCGTTTGCGAAAAAACGTTCCTTTATTTTTATAGTGCGCATGCACAGACATCAAACAAAAACAATCGTCTAAATGGGATTCGGGAACGATCAAAATGGGTATTTCTGTTGAAATATGATACCCAATATTTTTCACTATTACAATACTTCCTTTATTTCGCACAAGGACGTAAAAATTAAGTATACGATACATTTTTCCTTTGCTCTTTTTTCTACATTATTTGCTACATATACAGTACTTAACTGAAATTTTACTAAAATAGAGGTATTAAAAACCTGTTCTTCTAATTCCTTTTCCTTTGACTGACTCCAAAAACCATAAATAGAGTAATCCATTATGCAAACCAATAAGAGTCATCACCAATAATTATTTTGTCTAAAACCGGTTCTTCTTTAATCTTTGCTACTCTCAACAGCGCGTCGAAGGAAACATTTCCCACAATTTTTATTTTTAAGATAACTGATTGATTGATTTACAGAAAAACCTGTTTTTTAGACAAATCGTACGAGAGGCAACACTTCAAACGAAGCATTTTTAAAAACTTTCAAAAGGTCCCGCATAGCTAGGCGGTACACCGCTTTTAACGAAAGATGGTTCTGCTAGAAATCCTCCAATGTTAGAAGACAGACAAGCTCTTTTCTCGGAAAAGTTTCTTCTATCTCACGCATCACTAAATGTAATAACCCTGTGAGGATTTATATATTTATTTTTAACTAATAGTTAATTTTAATTTCAAGTGTATTTCTGTCACTTGCTTTTTATCCATATTTTTCATACCAGAATGTAAATGAGATAGCGAGCGTTTATTCAAATTGAGGGAGAAAGAAATGCCATTTAAGTAAGGATTTCGCAAGTTAATTTTAGAGCGTGTTCTTCCTAATTGAGGCCACGTTGTTACCTTGACTTAATAGCGATTTCATTCTGTGGCGTTGAGTGCTTCAAGCCTAACACCGTTTTTTCACAAACCAGAGCCTTTCTTGCAACATTCTTGTTTTTATAGTTCGAGTGCCAGTGCAAAGCCTTGTATTTTTAGTCAGCATAAGCTAAAGCCTTTAAAAAAGAGTATCGAAGAATTTTCTTCTAGTCCTGTGAAACAAAAGAAAAGTCAAAAGTGTGTGTAAGATTTTTTTATTTCAACACAAAGAAGTAACAATAACCCAATTTGGGTTTATACAAACTAACACTTCTGGCTTAACTTAAATACCCAATTTTGAACTAAATGTAATAGATTAGCCTAACGACTCACGGGATAAAATAACGCGCAGCAAAGGCTCTGGTTTGCACAAAACCGGCGAAACAAGTCAAATGGCTAGAAGCACTCAATACCACAGAATCAAACCGCTATTAAATCAAGGCAACAACGTTGCCTGAGGTAGGCAGAAAACGCTCTAAAATTAACTTACGAAACCTTCTCTTAAATATCACTTCTTTCTCCCTCAGTCTAAATAAACGCTCCTTATCTCATTTACATTCTTGCATGAAAAGTGTGGGTGAAAAGAGAGTGACAGAAAAGCACTTAAATTCCTAAAAATTAAAATTATCTATTAGTTAAAAAAAAGTATAAATCACCACAACCTCATAAGACAACTACATCCACAGTAGATGACCAAAATCATATGAAGTTGTCAGCAGTCGTCTTTTCGCTGTATTTTAAATTCATAATAAGAAAAAATCTCGGATTTTATGTTGCAGCTATTTCAGTTAGTGAAAACGTCCTGATAGAGGCGCTAGAAGACATTAAATAGGTCGGTATAAAAGTGTGATATTTGTTATTATTTTTAATACTTTACATCAAGAAATATAGCTTTGCTTTTAATGTAGTCTTAATTCAATTTATGAATTATCAGGTAATTGATCATTTTGGTAACTGGTTATGTATTGAACCTCTGAGCCACACCCTCATTAACTAGAACACAAAAAAACACAGACGTAAAATCCAATCTGTTTGTCGTCACGTATCACAGAGCTCCAGGAACTAAAATTACACCTGAAAAGGCCATTGCAGTTTGCAAGGATGGGAATAAACGCTCTACAAATAGCACTAACCGACGTTTGCACGTTTTAAAAATGATGGGTAGTAGTTTATAACGATATTTAATTTAACTCTTACCATTTCCGGTTTGGGAACCTATAAGAATTAGAGCAAAGTTAGCAATTATAGGCGCTTTTACCTCTTTGCTAGTTACGCTATTTCTACAAGCTGAAGGCCAACATAAGAGTATATATGTGTTACCAAAGATCTTCAAAGGGCACAGTAGCTTTATAATTGTTATGGATTTTCTTCCCTAATTCTCTTTGCATGTTTGTTAAATTATGCATTATGTTAGCAGATTGAGTTGAAATGATAATTACGGGACACCGACGTGTTAAAACAATTTTAAAAAAATTTTTTTTACAATTAAAATTACAGTTTCTACGCAAAAACAAGCAATTCGGCCAGCCGACAAGAAGGCAGATTTTTCGGTGCACAAAACTGAAACTTTACTTTGTGTCTTACTCGGCAAAAAGACACTAAAGGAGTAGGAACAGACTTAATTTGCTGTGGATGCTATGCTGAGTCAATAAATGGGATAATTGAGTAAATTAAATCATATTTCCGCGAAATGGATTAAGCATAATTTGATTCGCAATAATAAAAGAATACGTTTCTTTGTTGTTGCGAAGCTTAGTTTCTCTAGATTGTCAACAAATCCCGAATTCTGCTAAGTTTCAAATGTAAACAAATACGGCTGCTATGGTAAAAAAATTAGGCTTAGCCACACTTAAACAACTTTTAAATTGTTGCTAATTCTACAACTATAACATGCAGGTTAACTAAAGGCATAAAAACCTTAACCGGAAGATAAGACCAACTATTTCAATCATTTTTAAAGCAAAAAAAAAATGCACAATTTACAAACGTATAAGAATAAAGGAACTGAGCTCACTGAGCCGAGTAACACAGTGGACATATATTTATATACTTTTGGTGCGGCCGATTGCAAAAAAAAAAAATAGGAGGTGCACATCTACATGTTATACCAGTCCTATGTACAAAATTTAGACGTTCTGAGGCTACACGTTTTTGAGTTATGCGAGATACATACATACGTACAGACGTCTGTATGTACGTACAGACACCACGAAAAATCTTTTCCGAATCCATTTTAAATCACTTTTATAATTCGTTTAAGGAAAAAGAGTCCTTTATTCTGTCCTTACGTACAGATGTCACGCAAAAACATTGTTAAATTTCATTCGATAGCGGTAAAAATGGATATTTTCGTTGAAATATGACACCCGAAATGTTTCGCGATTACAATACTTCCTTTTTTATTTCGTACAAGGAAGTAACAAGAAATGGAACCTTGCAAATTCACTTTCGGCTCGCCGATGTTTCCCATATGAGGTCAAATCGAATGCAGTTTCCCTTATTGTATCGATATTTTCTACAGCTGAATTTAAAAGTAATTTTATCCAAAAATTTGAAGTTTAATACGATGCCTTGTAAAAATGTTTCATATGAAGTAGCAGCGAAATTTCTATCCCTCCGTTGCAGGAAAAACGTAGAAAATGCTCCTCAAATAACATGTCGTGAAAGACAAGATGAGGTGCAATTTCAATATTTTCTTATGACATACTCTTCCCCTTTCACGTCAGAGCGCTATCGGAAGGAGTTCTTAGAATGATGGCTTCAGATCGAAATTTCGGAATACAAAAGAAGTTAGCCAACACCTAAACAAAACTTCCTACCTCCATCATTATCTCAGAAGAGAAATAACCCCGCTATATTATCTTCAAAATGTGATCTATAACCCGAAAGGGGATTGGAAGAACTGTAGCAATTACTTTGCATAACGCCTCTTTCGAAATTCCCAAGGTCCTGGAATATTTCCAAGGCCACGTTTATCGTGTCCGTGGGGCTATTAATATTGAATACCAACGCCGAAGAGACTGGGGGCGTGCTAAGAGACGTGTTCCGTTGATGTATTGGCTCTTTTCTTCGCCGAACAAGAGAACGATATGAAATTGTAATGAGGGAATTCAGAAGTTCCCTTAGAAGAACTGAGATCGGAGAAATATTTTCTTTTTAACTCGATTTCATGCCGGCTTCGACATCTAAAAGGAACCGAATAATGTTCTCCCAGAGGCTTTTTTTTTTAAAATTATTAATACTTAAGGACATTTTCACAGAAGAAATGACCGTTTAAGGTATTTTGAGAGTTATTAAATTTTTATATGAAGGTATTACATTCACCTTTTTTCTTTAATCAAATCAATTAAAATAAAAATTATTAAAAAAAATCTGAAAGCTTTCAGATTTTATATTGCGCCCAAAGGGGCCTTTTTATAACGTTTTGGGTGTTACCTTTATTTATTAAACATCATGTTCTTCGCATTTAAACCATGAAATTCACGTCAACAGCAATATCACAAAATAATTAAAATACAGCATGTCTTTAAAATTTCCGATACAGAGTCTAAAAATATTTTTTTTTTCATGCAGTGTTGCCATTGCTCGCTTTGAAATTGTTGAGTATCTTAATCAAAAATGCTTAACAAAATATGAAACAGATAACGAAACAAATTCCAAATTTAGGCTTCCATATGCCCATATTCGGATGGAGACGTACATTATTCAAAATTGGGTGGCTCTGGGTACCGTTGTTTTATCACAATGCTAGAAATATAGATACATTTAAGCAGATTATTAATTATTTAGTTTCTATAAATGTATTACAGGTCGATAATATTTGGTGGCAACAATATGAAAAGTGATTCAGACTATTAAAGGTTTCAACGCAAAATGCTAAAACGAAATTAATAGTGCTTCTGGGCTAACGCCCTTTGGGCTAAAAATTGTGATCTTTAGTAACTGTAATAACTAGAAGATGTTATGATTAAAGTTCAAAAAATTTAAAAATATAAAAACAATAAGATTCAAAGGAATGTGCAGTCTGATCTTAACGTACAGATTTCATGTTCAAATCTGAAACAATTATAAGCTAAAGCAGTTAATATAGGTCTACTAGCTTAAGAATTAATTTTCCAGAAATTCAAGACATTGAATATAAGGTCCTGTATTCAAAACAAGCTGTTCAAAATGGTAGTGCCAAAATGGAGAAAATAAAATTTCCTATGGCATTATTTTACCAAAATGTAAACGCCGTACACTGCGCAAAAGAAAAATGGGACAGTTCTATATCTCCCGTTCTACTGGGCCGAAATTGACGAAATTCAAATTGCGTTTTTCATGTCTCGAAAGCGCGACTTAGGATATATATTACATTTATATATAGCGTTATTCTAACATAGGTATTTTAACACAAAATGGATATTTTTCTAAAATAACATACCAATTTTTTTCCATATTTTGATTCTACGACTCAAATTATGCCTAAATATTAAATTTTGTAAAATTTGGTGCGAAATTTAAGAAGAAATTCAAAAATTTAATTTTTTTCAGTTTCCGCCAAGAATAATTCACTTGGCAAACTTCTTAATACGTAGAAACCTATTTTCCTATCCCTTCCATTGTGATGGAGCGGAAAAAAAGTAACATCTTTCGTATCTTTTTACATTGTGCATGAGAGGAAAAAAGTCACATCGTTCTTCTTTCAAATAATTTCAGAAAAGTGCGTAAACCACATTAGATGTTATCATCGCTTTCAACAAATATGCCAAATTTCAAAACGCGCCAATATATAAATTCACGTATATCACGTATATTTTGAATAAAAATCTCTAATTTTTTGTAGGTGTACTTAGAATACACCTACTTCAAGTTGATTGTAAAAAAATTATAAGTTATAATTCACAATTTTTTTTCAAAAAATTTATAAAAATTATTTAAAAATACAAATTTTAAAAAAAAAATCATAAAAAATGGGTGAATTTTGTTTGGAGGAAACCTAAATTTCGAACTGTAAAAGAAGGAATCAAATATTTGTAATAAAAAAGAGATATTAATAAATACATACCAAATTTAATTAACATTGAGAAGCTAAAATTTTGAGAGCTACTTTTGCGATTTTTACAAAACTTGGCAGTTTGCGATAATTTGAGTCGTAACAATCGAAATATTGAAAAACATAGCATGTCATTTTAGAAAAAGTCCGATTTTGTGTCAAAATACCTATATTAGAACAATGCTATATATAAATCTAATACATATCCTAAGTCGCGCCTTCGAAACATGAAAGATGCAGTTTGAATTTCGTCAATCGGCCGAGTAAAACGGGAGATATAGAACTGTCCTTTTCTTTTTTTTTTCGCAGTGTACCTAAGTGTTGTGCATTTGCTTAATAAAGAAAAGCCTTATGTTTACAATGTGAATCTTTTCATTTTCAGCGGATCGCTTATACATGAAGCTTGCAAAAAACATTTCTCATAAGTGTCAATGTGTTTTATTTTCTCAGGCCTGCCAATACGCGAACTGTAAATAATACCTCGAAGAGGTTTTTTTCGAGGTGTTTGATATCAAAATGTTACAATTTCAAAATTCTAATGTAATCATACTTTTGAGGACTGATGGTTGATGTGATTATTTTTGATGTTATTTATATTGAAATCAAGTTTATGAGACCATAACCTTAAACGTAGTTCTACTGTTACGTACGTACTGGTTCGTAGCGAATTCAATGCACCGAGAAGCGGTAATAGATTGATGGAATGTACTTTCTCAAAAGAAATTTTTTACAGTTCTGGAGCATTCTGTAAAACTACTTCACAGTGTGATAGAGCATAATCAGTAGCTACACTTCAAACTACTAAGAATGTTAAACACAATGCAATGCAAAGTTCACCTAAAGAGCGAAGCTCGCACGGAGATCTCACAATAATTCGAACTATACTCTGAACTGAAAAAGAGAGCTGATGCTGCCCTCCCACTGAGAAATCTCTAGCACTTTTCTTTTCTCGAAATTACTGGAAGACATATACGGTAAAAGTTATACATAGGAGCCGGATACTAGAGAGTAATCCCTGCGTTCTGGTTAGGTCAATATCTAGACATACTCGAATTCTGAAAAACATTTAACAATCTTCACAGTGACTAAAACTGTCATTTATTCGGTTGTAGGTTCAGGATCGGTAAGAACCATACGGTACTGTCTTATCTACCCCTTGGTTGTGGGGACTCTACATGGTTTGACTCCCCATGGTCAACACTGAGGAGACGGTTGATGTCAAATAAGCGTTCTTTGACTTTGTGTTCAATTACCCAGATTTGATTAATTGTGAGATCAAAATTGTCCCCATGAGTTGACCGGGAGGGTTATTCCTCTGTGGATCGGTTCTAGGGCTTGGGATGTTTAACTGTGTAAAGGCAGCCTCGAGCTATCCAGGTCTGAATGCATCCTCTTCCTCCTATTGTACTAGTGTACAGTTACATATAGGGATTAATTGCAGTTATTCAATTATAGTACTAATTACAATTATACAGAGAACGAACCAGAATGTCGACAGGTTTGGCTATTTTAAGCGATTTCTCTAAAAACTTGGTGACAAAATTAGTCGCCAAAAGCGCTGTTAGGTTGGCGATTTCTCGCCAATTTAGGGAGATAGCATTTCCTTCAATGTCAAATAGACTTTAAAACCTTATATTTCCGCCAGAGCTTCACTCTCTTCAGACTCTTCATATTAGACTATGCAAAATTCATAACGGTACATAAATTGGGAGTTTCATCTATCTTATTATATCATTATTAAACAGCATATCAGACTTTTTTACATCAGTTACTAACTACAGAGGTTGTTCTCACATTTTTTAGACAACTTAGCTTTGATATAAAAAAATTGCCAACTTGGATTTTTTTTAATTGCAGCTACATTTTTGATAGTGTAAATTATCAACTGCTATTTGACAGTTTTGTTTTCATGCAGAATGGCACTTTTAAAGAAACAGTGGACAGGAACGGCTATATTAGTGCTCTTTCCAAAGAAGATTATTCATATTTAGTTATTAAAAAATGCTGTAAAAGCTATGATTTTTTTTTGTATCTGAAGAATTGATGGATGATATTGTCAATAAGAGAAAGAAAAAATATCATCAAAATTTGACTTCAAGGAGAAAAAATCTTCAAAATACATATCCAAGGGAAAAAAACAGAATGTTTCGAATGTTGCAAAGGTAAGAACTTTAATGTTGAAAGAAAGTTTTTTAAATCAAAGGACGGCTGTATAATCATTAAGATACTCAATATCAACTATAAACGAAGTGATTAGTGCTGATTTGAATCTTATAAAGGCAAAAAACGTAATGTGCATCATCTTTCTCTACGACATATTGCAGAATTCTCTATGAAAAACAATTATTCGTGCAAACATGGGAAAATGTTGTCATAATAGATGAATCTTAGGTATATTTAAATGACTGCAATAAGAAGAGATCTATTTATTATCATCAAATAGAAAGAAAAAAATCTTTGAACATAGTTCAAAGAATCTAAATCTGAGGCATTTATGATTGTGGCTGGGTTTTGATATAACGACAAATAAAAATTTAAGAGATTACAGAAGACTGTTAAGATCAACTTCACATGTTATCAGAAACTTATTTTATACCCGATTTACGAATATGAAATACCTTCTCTTTACCCAAAGTACCATCAGTCAGTAGAACTGCATCAAGGCAAAGGAAGCAGTCACGCATCAAAATCCACTGTTCATTTCCATGAAAAAATGGAACAAGAAATGCGTATCAAAGCTTTTTCATTCACTCATATCCCTACTAAATCTTCTGGATTTCTCCTGGAAGATAAAAAATCCATGGATTTTTGTGTTTGAGGCTTTTAAAAAGTAGGTCGTCCAAACGTTGACCCATAACCCTCCTTGGACTTTGGGAAGCTGCTCAAGAGGAATGGGGTAAAGTACCTATTCCACTACTTAAAAAAGCTTTATTGCCTTGAAATTACAGTGTAGAAAGATAGTGAAGAATAAGGCTTATCAAATGGAACACTTAAAATATAAAATTTTTGGTAAAATATTTCTGTAATTACAATGAAAATCATTTAAAAAATGTGCGAACAGCCTCTGTAAATATGACTTGAATGGTCATTGTAACAGACCATTATTAAAATTCCCCCCCCTTCCGCAGAAATTATAAAAAACAAACTCGTTTTATTCTCTTATTTAGCTTAAGTACTTAGGCAAATTTTAATAGCAGTTGACGAGTTATCTCATAGGCAAACTTTATAAGGTATTTCTCCCGCCTTCCTAGCATGCCTTGGTGGTGTAATAGTTAGCAGATTCTGCACGTATTGGAGAGGTCCCTGGTTCGAGTTCCCCGAGGCCATTGCACATTTTTCACGACTTCAGCTTCCAAATAACCTAATGTCTCTATAACTTCAGAATCAACTAAATTTCGCTAAAACTTAACATAATCTAATAATTTTTATCATTAGAAATGTATTTATAAAAGTTTTCCAAATTTTCCTAACTGTTTTGTTACGTTACGTTATGCTACTATACATCTATCATCTACAAAGCTATGTAAAAAACGACAGTGCGCAAATAAAATCTTTAATTTACACGCCTCGCCGTCGTTCAGATTTTCGTTCAGCAATAAATGTACTTTTTGAGCATTTAAATTACTTCATTTTTCATAACATACCTTAACAATCCAAATGAAACATCTTATGAGCATCTGCAACGTTATTGCAAGTAATAAAATTTCATCTTGAAAATAAGTACCATGAAATATTAAATTTAAAATTTTCAGTTTACAAAGTGATACTTTACTTTATAAAGATACAAAAAGCAAAATTACTTAGAATTTACTAGCAATTCATTACTTAAAGAAAGTAAACTAACTAACTAACTAATCTAGTACGCTTAACTATCATAAAATGCAGCTAGATCTACTTAAATGTTTTTTCTTGTGAATTCTCGCACAGGCTTGAAGATGAATAGAACCAGAAAAGCGTGTAAAAGAACCTTTTATTGAGCACAAAATATTTAGTAGAAGATCTGGACTTACGTGTGAACAAAAATCACCGACCCCTTGTAGTGAGAGAGGGGAAGATAAAGTAACACTAACTCAAAGGTAAAGACTGGTACAAGACTACACAATTCCATTTAAACTAACAGGTTGACTCAGAAATCTACACGGATACTAACTCGACGGCAAGAATGTGTAGTCGCTATTAAGATTAACAGCTGGTAGAAACTAACGTGCTCTCACTATAGAGAAATCAAGCTCTGTCTTTGCACAGTAAACCTCTTCGCTCCAACAGTTTGAATACTCTCATTCACGCTACTTCATTAACATCCTCTCGAAGAAACGCGGGAGGGAGGAATGAGAGAATTCAGGAAAGGTTCACAAAATAAAATAACTATTAGTAAAAATAAGCAGAACCCCATAGTCTTATATCCAAACCTAGGAAATGCCATCTTTTCAAGCTCTCATCTAGAAATTCTTAACTCAGGTAAATCAAGCTCAAATTTCATTATCATAAACGTTACTTCAAGTTAAATTATCCACACGTACCGGTAGAAGTGGGCGGGGCACTAGAATCTCACCGTTGCTCGTACAGCTATAATCCCACTGCACTAACTGTGCATTTACGCCCTAATTTTGACGAACAGCATCCCGCGGAGCGTCCTCAGCGTCTCCCGCCCTTCCTCCTCTAATATTACCTCTCGCGAGAACTTTCGGCTCGCATATGTTTTGAGTCCCCTTAACGTACAGACACTATACGCTTGCAAACATCTGTGCTTTCTCCAGGTTCGAACCCTGACACATCCGTACGACTTTCAGCTTTGCTAGCCATTACTGGCTTGGAGGCCTAAGTCATTCACAACAAATTACCCAACTAGACATGCTGGCAAAGCTAAATCATCTGTAATCTAGATAATCTTTAGCATTCATATTTGACAGTTGGTGAGGAGGGTTAAACGAAGCATTAAAAACAATTCTGTATACCGAATTGCAAGAACCACATTTCGTGTCCCCCTCTACTGCTTTTCTGAAATTACTGAACCACATACTTCCGGAATGGGCTTAGAAGGAATCAATAGAAACGGAAAATTCTAAAAGAAGTTTTTAAGTTGGAAAAGTTTTCAACATTTCAGAAAGATAATGAAAATGCGTTGTTGTTGTTGTGACTACCTGACAGTAACATCAGAACAAGCTCTCGAAATTCATCGAGGCAAGAAGAGCAAGTCTGCGCCTGTCGTTGGCAAGAGGCTTCAGCACCATACAAAGTGACAGCACAACTTTGCTCAGTTCCGCCCCAATTTTGATGAATAGCACCCCTTAGGGGGGACGGCTCCGAGGGTTAACAACGTCTCGAAAGAACTTTCTGCTCGTCGCGTATTGTTGCGTGCGTAGGGCTTCGTAATAGACTGAATACACAACACCGATAAAAGGTTAATAAAATTTATTCTTATCGCAAGAAATATAACAAAACGCTGGAATTTTCCCTCAGAGATATTCATACAATATCACAATATCACGCAATTTATTTAAATCTCTTACAGACTTGTACCAAGAATGATCCCACCGCAATAATCAAAGAAAAGGCGACCATACCATTGAAGAACTCACGACCTCAACTCAAGATCTGACGATCTCCTACACAGACGGCTCTTCTCTCCAGTCTGGACAGAGGAGGAGCGGGAGTCTTTTTCATCGGACCAGACGGAGTGTAGAAATGCCACAGTATTCCTGTTGGGAAAATCGCCTCCAACTATACATGCGAGCTCGTCGCCATCAAAAGTGCTCTAGAGATTTATCTTTCTAAAGAGGACCAAAGTTCCAAGGGCATCATCATCTTTTCTGACTGCAGATCAGCATTGTAAGCGATCCAGAAGGGCAAATGTCAACTTAGTCATCAGATCATTGAGCTCACAAACAAAATCATTGCTGCCCAAAGATCCTGCATCTTACAATGGATGCCGGCTCATGTAAATATTTTTGGTAATGAGAAGGCCGATGAGCTTGCAAAAGCATCCCGAAAGTCTCCTCAGCCATCCAACTGCCTAACCCTCGTTGATGCCAATGCAGTTGCTAGCCGAAGACTAATCGGTCAAGTTAAAGGAAACTCCATCCTGGAATTGAACTGTGACAGAGCCATATCGACTATCATAACCAGACTTAGGACAAATCACTTAAAAGGGATGAGGATTTCTGCAGACGGGCAGCGTAGTTACACCAACATTTGTCCTCATTGCCCAGATAACATCCCACTGTCTCGCCATCACATCTTCAGCTGCCCAGCAATCCAGGCCAAATTATTTAACATCGGCATTGAAGACCCAGTGGACCTACTTTATACTGATAAAGCTGCCGAAGTTGCAAAAGCTTCGGAGCTATATAATTGCACATTATCATAGACACGACATCATCATCATCATCACCACGCAATATAATCAGTAGCTATACTTTAAACTATTCAAAACGCTAAAAATACAACATAATGCAAAGAGAAAGCTAATCCTATCTCATCGCGAATTCACTACAGTCAACAACAGCAGCTCATTAAACAACTACTACTAAACTGAGATGCTTCTCTCCGGCTTTTTAAAGCTTTTTAATCAGTCGCGAGAACGTTCTGGTAATTTCTGTTTTCTCGAGATTTCCGGAAAGCAAAAGAGCATGATTACAGTCACAGCCAACACAGTAGTCAATTACATTTATTCAAGACGCAAGAGAAACACGCCGCCGTGGAAAATAAAGCAGGCAAATCGACAACCTTGTATTCGGCGTAGATTTTATAAAATCCCAATCGATTTTGAGAGCAAAACGGATCCCCCTTCGTCAGGAGCAAAAAATTCTGCAAGAGCGAGAAAGCGAATGTCGATCATATTGATACCCTACAGGCGACCAGTGGAAGAGGTTAATTCTTGGGGAATTTATAGCATATCGCGTCAGTGTGGCTTCAAGTTATATTCGCCAAACAAAATGACTATTAAAGTTTCGCATAAAAGAGCATGAATCTTACGGCCGAAAAAGCGAAATTAACAAATCTTCCATAGCTAATCATAGTTGGAAATTCAATCACAATTTTGATTTTGGTTCTGATAAAGTTATCCAGAAAGCTGGTTCTATTAGGGAATTGGATTTTCTTGAAGCTTTTCTCATTCACAAGAAATTATCCTGTTTAGTCAATGACTTCAATTCCAATCCAGTCTTGCCTCATGCCTTCAAAATTCTACTAATTTAACTCTTCATTTTTCTTTACTATTTCTGCCGACAGATGGCGCTATCGGCTCTTTCACTGGTCTCCTGTAGAGTATAAATATGATCGACATTCGCTTTCTCACTCTTGCAAAATTTTTTGCTCCTGACGAAGGGGGACTCGTTTTGCCCTCGAAATCGATTGAGATTTTACAAAATCTACACCAAATACAAGGTTATCGATTTGCCTGTTTTACATTTATTCAGTTTAAATATGAATTACGAGATATCTATTTATTAAATGTTAAATGCGCGTGCTTCTATATTTTTACTTTTCTGGAGTAGCCTTCTCCTAAAATATGTCACGTGCTGCATTGCTCGGGGATATGAAACATTTTTAATTATAATCATACTAAAAAAAGCTAACTAAATACAAAATCAGTAACAATATTTTTAGAGTGCTGTATGTCGCAAGGACACTATATGTTTACAAATATCCATGCCATCTCTGCGACTCGAACCCGGGCCCTTCGGTATCGCAGTAGGCACTATAGCATCTGGGTGGATCGAAAATCTTTATTACTGTTTGCAGTTGTGTTGCAGCTTAGTCAATTTTTGCTGCCACGGTGGTGAACCCTTTAGACAAAGTTGATTGCATTCTGACAAAATTGCAATCACCAATTAAATATATGACTGTTTAAGCTAGTTATTTATTATGTTGAACATTTTCATTAGTTTATATCTAAACTTCATACCGTTAGTTTCCTCGGGTAATTGTATAATCTAATTTAATTATAAACAATCCTGATGCGAAAGTTTCCAGTAAAATTCTTTGGTACTTTTCTTATTATATCAATACACCTTTCATCCCTTTACGATTCATTCTAAAACCTGCATTTTAAGTTCAAACCTTGCGGCAGAGCTTTTAGTTAAATAAATCAAGTTCATCGCTTAATGAAATCCAGAATCTCAGGTTTTACAAAAACTATTTTCAGTCATAATGATCTCAGAAGCATTTCGGCATGATCTTCTTTTCGAAATAGTTTGATGAAGTCGTTCCCTATTGCTGTTTTCTATTTCTGGAACAGTACCGAAATGTGTGAAACTAGTTTTTTCCCAATCTAATTCTAGTGATCACGTATATGCTGACTTGAAGGCGCCATTTTCGACTGTTACATCCTTCCAAATTTATCTGACACCTCTCTTATTCTTTTTCCTTACACCACAGTTTTTTGTTTGTTTTTGCTTCCTTTTGCCCTCTTTTAGAATGTTGGATTTAATGTGAGTGTGCTAGGGAGAAAAACTCTTTAATGTTTTGTATCTGTTTCTTTTCCTTCTTTTCTCACAAAACTGTGAGGCGAAAAGTTTTTATAGGAAATTTTTTTTTTCAGCTAGGCTTTGTAGCAGTTTTGTGCAATTCGCATGAGTTCTATTACGGTGGGATTACTTGAGGCTGCTTTTAAAATATCTGTTGGTGCATATTTCAATTCCAATGAGTCTTTTGCCTTCTTGATATTAATCTGAGGTATTCGTTGTAGGAAATGAAAGGCCTTCAAGAAAATTTCTGAAAAATAAATAAAATATTTTCTTAAATAAGTTTCGGTGATTTTTCATCTCCTGAAATGCGGACCTGTTTTTTTAAAGGGAAAAATAGATTATTAAAATTCGTCAATGTTATTAATTTAAGAACATATAAACGTTAAATTACATGCTTATTTTTAGTTGATGACTACTAAAATTTAGCGAGAAATGGTATAAACATTCCTTCTATACATATATTAAGTTATTTCCTTTCGAAATAGCCATTTCAGTCAGTGTGGCTTAGTAAAGGTTGACTCTTAAGCCCATTATTTTAACTTCGAATACAATGTAATTGCACTGCCATTGCGGAATAGATGCTTTTAAAATCCATCATTCCAAATTTTCTCTCAAGATAGAGGTGGCTGGGGGAAGAGGAATCTGAATTTCTAGTATTATTTCAGCACAGACAGCCCTCTTTATTTGTCTTACTGCAATTGCATGCTAAAATCCCATTCAATTCTTTAGAAATATTTCAAGCTGAGTAATATCCTCATATCATTTAGCATATTTATCAATTGAAATTTTCAAGTATGTAATATAGTATTTTTTTTCATGCATGAAATATTTATACATTGCCTTATAAATGCGGTAATGCAAATAAAAAGCTGTAAGGTTTATCCTAATTTTATTAACATTTATTTTAAGTTTATGCATCTTTCCTATCTTTCTAGTTTCAGCTTACAATTTCCTACCAGAATGTAATTTCAGAAACGCAGTGAATGCAAATGAGTAAAGAGTAGTATTTAAGTCGATGTTTCGCCGACTTCTCCAGACACATCCTCAGTTTCTGACTAGCGCGCGTTTGCCTTTTGGCTACGTCTCTTATAGCTATTGCTACGCTTTGCCATACTTTAGGCTCTTGTTTGGTTTCGCCGACTTAATTAAGATTTAGGGGCCAACTACTTAGAATCTTGATAGCTTTGGCTATATCTTTCAGTTAGCTTTAGTTAAGCTTAGTTAAGTTTAATTTCTTATTCATTTAACTTCACGCCCAAGTGGAGGCTTTGTTGTGCGCTCCGAGTTAGGAACTGATTGTATTTATTCTGAGAAATAAAGGGTAGTTAACCCTTCTTAAGTCTTACGTATCTGTTCACACACATTCGCTTATTAGTGTTTGTGGGGTTCCTAGGATTGAACACTGATTGAATAAGTAAAACACCACAAGGCATACTGAGATTTTAAAATTGCAACATTTCAGAACATAATCTGTATAATAAACATAACGATATGAAATAAATTATCCTTATTTTCCAATACTGAAATCAAAATGATAATTTTTTATTCTTCGGAGGTTTCAGTTTTTGCTATCAAGAATGCGCTCCAGGTTTAAATATTTAAAAAGATTCGTACCCATCAATGTCCAAGTGAATAAAACCGTTGGGCACTAATAGTTTAACCCTTCATATCCCGGCGGTTAGACTAATTTTATGAGGATTTTATGATTTGCTTGATGGTTGATGTGCAAACCACTATACTAACACAATTTCTATTAGAAATTACTCACGAAGACATTCGTTCCTTCAGGCGATTAACATTCGTATGCTTTGGCTAAATCAACCAATGAGCATTGAGAAGCAGCGCAGCGGATGTAATCTTATTGCGATTGCCTTATGAAACAGATGATTTTCTCGCTCTAAGCTCTTTAGTAGGTGAACAGGCTTATTGAAAGCTGATAGTTGTTTTGGGACTTATTTCTGCAGAATGAATAAATTACAACCATAGTCTTTTCGTAATCTTCTCTAGAGTGCCTTATTGTGACAAATTTTCTGAGTTTTACGCTTAATCAATATTATTATCAAGCTGAAAACATTTTGGTGATCATTTGGTGATCTTTATTTTCAAGCTAAGAATTTTGGTGATTTTCTGATCGTCTAATGAGAATACGAACACATTTTCTTAAACAGTTTTAGACAATCATCCCTACAAAGTAGATAGCCCTCGAGTGCTTTCGTAATAACTGAGTTTTATGATCATTCTCTACTGTTGTTAGTTATTACATTCTATGATTATAAAAAAGTTCGAGCATTTTCATCATAGAAATATTCGAACTTTTAACATAATAGAAATGTTTGACATTAAAATATTCCCTTACAAATATAATAACTTTTAAATTTGAGATTAATACTAAACATAAAACTTTACTGGACGTTTCATAGAACACAAATTTTAAAGCTGAAAAAGCGTTTCCCATAATGTAATGTAATCATTTTCTAGAAAAAAATTCCTTTTATTCATAGGCCATTCTCTATTTCTTAAAAGTCGATAATTCAATAAAAGATTTCGTGCGCCTGTTTATTATTAAAGGGGTTTTTATAAATATACAAAGCTCATCTAGAAAGTAAGTACTGTTAGTGTATTAAAAAAAGATTAGCGATTTTGTATCAAAGCTGATTCAAAATTTCACAGCTTTTTATATCTTGCAAAAGCGAAACCTTAATATTGTGAAAACTCTATTTCGATGCAATGAATTTTTTTAAACCTTAGGTTTCAAACCAAATTCTCTATATTAACTAACACATTTATGGTCGGAATTAATTAATTTCGAAATTTAAGAGAATAAATATTCTGTCTTTCTTCATTTTATAAAAAAAAAATCAATCGCCAGATGGAAATAATTTATAAATGATTTTAATAACTGTATATGTTTTTCTTAAAATACGAGATAGTTAAAAAACAGTCCCCGAATTCAAGACCATTTCTGAAGACAACAAATAGGAAACCACCTTCGCCATCAAATTGAATGCCATTTGTGTAGCAAGTAACCATTTGCAGTTTTATTGCTAAATTGAATAAGATTAACAGTATTTCTTTCTGAAGGCTGAGAAATAACAGATGGAGGCAATCATAACCAAAGGCAGAAGAAGGGCAGAGATTTTCCTTAAGAGGAATGTTACGAAGAATGGCAATGTCAACTGGAGAAAAACGAGAAACGCCATAAAGAGACTCATGACTTAAATTAAGCTGTTTGGAAACTTAACTGTTTAGCTGCTTTTTTCTCAGATTTAGTAATTTCTACACTCAATTTTGACTTTATATGGCGACTTGACGTCAGTTTAAAAAAAAACAAAATCTCATTCTATATTATTTTGATCATATTAACTGATCTATTAATCGCTTCTTTTCTTTTTGTTCTTTTTAAACCCAAAGAGCGTTAGCCGAGAAGGGCTATTAATTTCATTTTCACATTTTGCGTTGAAAACTTTAAATGACCGTTTTACTTTTCAACTTGTCGCCAAGAAATATTATTGTCCTGTGTTATATTTAAAGAAGTTATATAATGAAATTCTGCATAGATGTATGTATGTTTCTCGCATTGTGATAAAAGACGGTACCTAGAGCCATCAAATCTTGAATAACGTAATCTTACACCGAATATGGCCAGGTGGAAGCCCTAAGTTGGAAATTGTTTTATTATCGATTTCATATTTTGTAACACTTTAACGAATTTTTTATTAACAAACTCAAGGATTTAAAAGCGAGCAATGGCAACACTCTACGGGAAGAAAAAAACTTTTTATCTCCAGGGAGCGGAACTATGTATCAGAAATTCTAAAGATGTGCTCATTTTAAAATTATTTTGCGATATTATTGTTGAACTGAATTTTATGGTTTAAGTGAGAAGAACATGATATTTAATAAATAAAGATAACACACAAAATGCTAAAGAAAAAAACGCCCCTTTGGGCGTAATTCTGAAAATCTCCAGAATTTGTTTTAGTCCAAAGAGGCTTTGTCCCTGAAGGAATATTGCTTTCGTTTTGCGATTTTGCGTCGGAAACATTAAATGTCGATTCACTTTTCAAACTGTTGCCACCAAATATTGCAGCCTTGTATATTATTTTGATCATATTAACGCTAAATTATTAATTATTATCATAATTTAAAGAAATTAAATAATGGAGAATGTGCATAAATGTATGTATGTTTCTCGCATTGTGATAAAACGACGGTACCTAGAGCCATCGAATTTTGAATGACGTAATCCTGCTGCGAATATGGGCATCAAGAAGCCCAAATTTGAAGTTTGGAATTTGTTTTATTATCGATTTCATATTTTTTAAAACTTGAACGAATTTTTGATTAACAATCTCAAGGATTTCAAAGCCAGCCATGGCAACGTTGTACAGAAAAAAACATTTTTATCTCCAGAGCGTGAGACTGTGTATACGAAATTCGAAAGATATGCTCAGTTTAAAATTATTTTGCGATATTGTTCTTTAACTGAATTTTATGGTTTAAGTGCGAAGAACGTGATATTTAATAAATAAAGGTAACACACAAAATGTTTTAAAAAACGCCCCTTTGGTCGTAATGTAAAATCTGAAAACTTCCAATTTTTTTTTATTATTATTATTTCTTTTTATTTTCAATGTGATAACGATACAAGAATGATAACACCTGTAGAGTCTCACTCTTTTTCGTAAAATACAATAAGTCCAGACTCTAAATAGAACTAGCCGAATTATCGCTATGTCTAGAACGCAAAAAGAAGAGTGTAAAAGACCCTTTTGGTTAAGAACTCAAATAGTTCAACAGTAGTCATGTCTGGTGCTTACAAAACCAGCCAGCATTCATGGTGAAAACGCAAAAGTAAAGAATTCAAATGTAAACTAAAGCCAAGTCTTAACTTAGGCTACGCAAAAATCATTCACTCTTAAGTTGGTTTAAACGTATACCGGCATGACAGTACTGTTGGTACGATTAAAGCAACGCCGCAGACAGAATACTATCGTAAAATTTCAAATAGTAACGTGGCCTTCAGCAGGCGGAACACGCTCTGATTAAACTTCGTCTTAAATACTTTCTCTCTCTACTTGATTCAAACACGCAAAAGCTAAAATTTGCATTTTGGCAGGAAAACGGAGAGGGAGAAGAGGCAGTATAGATTCTGAAAGTAAGATAATTGGTTAATTTACACAAATCGGACGCATTAACCGCCATCATATTAAGCGGCGAGTACTGTGTAATTTTTGCCGTCATATGAAACCTGCTTATGCATTTTGCCTTACGACGACATTTATGTTTATTTAAAATAACTTTTTCAACAATAACTATTATCAAACACAATTTTGAAGTCATGTTAAATTTTAAAAAAATCTTAAATAATAAAAATAAGTAAAATATTTATAAACAGGATATCTTTAGAATTTCCGATAGACAGTCTAGCGCGCTGGAGATAAAAACTTTTCTTTTGGGTACAGTGTTGCCATTGCTCGCTTTGACATCGTTGAGTTTATTAATCAAAAATTGGTTAAAGTTTCACAAATTATGAAATACACAATAAAACAAATTCGAATTTCGAACTCTGGGCTTTCAGGTGTCCATATTGAAGTGGAGGAGTGCGTTATTAAAAATTTGATGGCTCTAGGTTTTTCACAATGCGAAAAACATGCATGTATTCATGAAAATTCTTCATTAGTTCACTTCTTTAAATATAATACAGAACGATAATATTTGGTGGCAAAAATTTAAAAAGGGATTCAGACTTTTATAGTGATTCAACGCAAAATCTCGTTTTGAGACTAATAGCTCTTCTGGACTAAGGCTCCTATGGACTAAAAAACTTGTTTAATTTTGTGATAAATTTAAGGCATATTGATAAAAGGAAGCACTTAAAACACATAATTTGCTGCTTAAATTTCTTATTAGCACTATTGTTATTTGTTTAGATGTTTCAGTACATTTCAGTTAGGGAGTGATATAGCATTTTTAATGTCAATATTGGAGTAAACGAAATTAAAATAGTAGAGAATATCTGTTAATTTCGTGTTAAAGATTTGCTTTAGGAGCAGTGTAATTGATAAAAATCTAAATACTGCATACTTAATGATTTCAAACAAAAAAAGATATCATCTCTTAAAAATCTTAAAAAATATCTTCTGAATTTGTTTGAAATCAGTTACAGTCAATCCTCCTAGAACGCGGTGAGTGCGTACCGCGTTATATGGAAACCGCGCTATAAGAAACTCGGATTTAACTGTATACAAACCAGGCTAATTCGTAGCGCGTTCTATGGAAACCGTCTACCGCGTTGTATGGAAACCGCACTATAAGAAACTCAGAATTAGTACAAATCATATCATTCTTACCGCGTTATATGGAGACCAATAAATACAAAAGGCAAGATAAATTATAAATTATTTTTATTGAATTGAAGAGTTTATATAAGGAAATGATTAAAAAAGATGAAACAAAAACTAAACTAAAAAACTGTTTTCCAACAGAAACAAGAAAGACTTTTCTAAAATCTAATGATTAAAGATATTAATTTGCACCTAACGGACAGCCATCTGCCACAATTTTCCTTATATTATCTGCCTTTTTCTTTAAGTTCGAATTGTAGATTTATTCAAATTTGTTGATTTTGGAACAGATGATATTTTTCCCCGCCTTCTAAACGATTTAAAATTTGGATTTTATCTTCAAGCGATATAAACTTTCTTTTTAATTTTTTCCTTGTTTCTTTTGTGTTTGACATGATGCTGTCATGAAGTTTGTAAAGAACACTCGCCATTTTTGAACAAACAACAACACTTTATTAGTCAAAACTTACAGAATAACTGAAAAAACCTTTTTAAGCGTGCGCATCGTCTGCGGGTATTCTTTGCTGATTATCGTCTGCTGTAATTTACATTTCTTAGTAGAATTATGTTGGTAGCGTAGCAACGCAAATACGGTACAATGCAAATCTAGGATTAATAATTACTTTATTATTATTATATTAGAACAAATAAAGAATATTGCTCACAGTATTGTGTAATGTTGTTGTCCAATTATAAACCACAAATTAAGCAGCAAAAAGCTAAACGAATGGATGGTGCAGACAAAATTTTGATAGTGAAGACAAAATTTTGATTTGGTATTCATTGTAAGAGTACCGTGTTATAGGAGGGTTGACTGTATATAATTCGTTTTCAGAAAAAGAGTCCTTTATTCTCTCCTTACGTACGGATGTCACGCAAAAACATCATTAAATTGCTTTCGATAGCGGTAAAAAATGGATATTTTCGTTGAAATATGATACCCGAAATTTTTCGCGATTACAATACTTCCTTTTTACTTCGTACAAGGAAGTAAAAATCTGTTACAAATTACCTAGATTTTTAACAGAAGGTCCTTTAATCAAGACAGTCTTTGTTTGAAAGATAATTGTACGAAATTGTAGTACATTTTTATCATGATACCTTGTATTAACTTAAATAATCGACAAAAACCCAAAAGCAAGTTCCTAGATGTGTTCCTAGATTCCTAGACACACCACTAAGATCATCCATTTTGAGCAATCATTTCATCTTCCTGGGATCAGGAGTAGTAGATTCAGTTTTAGATTCCACAAAAGTAGCCAGAAATGCATAATTAAATACCAGTAATCATAGATAAGAGAAAAAATGGTAAAACAAAAGCAAAACTTCAGCAAGGGAATCACGAATGTATCCATAATTTTATTAATCATGAAGCTTAAATAAACTATTGGAAAACAAGAAGACAAATAGATGGAGTAAACATTCATCTTCCATTATTTTTAACCTTATTATTAGGAGTATTTTAATATACCCTCTCTTCGTCTTAATGTACTGTGGATTAATTATACGGATTCAATGTTGAAAGTTTGTGTAAAATTACAATGGTAATTACCATACCTAGCAATTACTTTGATGACAAATAGTTTATCTTTCCTGAAAAAAGGCAGCTTTGTTTTCCTCTACAATACAGTTCCATCAGGTAAAATATATTTCCTTACCTCAGTTCCAATACATTTTATATACTGCCATCTTTTTTCTAAAGTATTTATGAATTAATGCCTAAAAGCATTTGCACTTCAGAAATCTTTCTTCATGTTTAAATAAAGCAATAAAAATAAATTATTTTAAAATAATTTATTTTCATTTAGTTCAAATACATTGTATTGCCGTTATGAATTAAAATTCAGTTATTTGACTGATTTTCTGGCCATTGTGAAAAAGAAATTCGATGCTTGTAATATACTAAAATTAAAATCAATTGCCATGAAATTAAATGTTTTACTATCTTAAAATGGATAGTATAAAAGTATTTCTTAACTGATTCATGCAAATGAATAATTAGAAATGTATTGATTGACTGAATAAAAGCATAAAAACTAATACCTAATCAACTGCATGACTTCAGGAATTTTTTGTATTTTAACTAATTGTTTATTTGGGTTTAATTTACTCAGGAATTATTTCAAACTTTTTTTCTTCCGTGTAATCTGTTTTCAAGATTTCTCCTAGGAAAAAAATTAATTGGTTTGAAAATTAAATTTTCATTCAGTGTTTCGTAAATTTTTGTTTCAACGAAGGTTTCAAACTTCAAAAACACAAAATTTAGGTAAAACAAGTATTTTAAAAATTCGGTTATATTAAAAAACCTATGTGTATACACATACAGAATTTTTTAATTCTGCTAACACAGCATTCCTCAGTCTGTGGTCGTGTAAGAGTCATTGAGCTTTTTTTTAAGGAGGAGAGAAGAAAAATTTGAAGTGACCTCGCTGTGACTCGAACCCCGGACCTCTTGAGTATGCGTCGAGTGTGCTTCCATTTACACCCCGAAGGCATGCGGAGGTGACGGTGAAAATACCTTATATACTCTTCCTTCTAAAGGGCAACTGTAAATTAAGGGAGCCAATCACCAAATCCTGCTGGTGACAAATTTTCGTCACCCCCCCAGTTCGGGCGCCACTTGTATTAGTTCGGGCGCCACTTGTAGAGTCATTAAATTTTTTTCAAGCAGGAGACTGGAAAAATGTTCAGTGCCCTCGCAGGGGACTCGAAGACTGGACCTCTCGAACGCGCGTCGAGTATGCTTCCAGTTACACCACGAACGTATGTGGGAAGTAGGGAGAAAATATCTTATAGTTTATGGACTATAAGTGGTCCTCGAAGTCTTCTCTTATAATCCTCGTGAGGATTATATGCTATGACGTGTGTGCTTCCAGTTACACCACGAACGCATGTGGGAAGTAGGGAGAAAATACCTTATAGTTTATGGACCAGAAGTGGTCCTCGAAGTCTTCTCTTATAATCCTCCTAAGGATTATAAAAGATGGACTCCTAAGGATTATAAGACTGGAAGCATACTCGACATAACATATAATCCTCCTAAGGATTATATGCTATGTCGTGTATGCTTCCAGTTACACCACGAACGCATGTGGGAAGTGGGGAGAAAATACCTTATAGTTTATGGACCAAAAGTGGTCCTCGAAGTCTTCTCTTATAATCCTCCTAAGGATAAAAGTAAAAAGGACAAAAGTAAAATCGAAATTAAAGAAGTATGCAAATGCCTGAAGCCATTTATCTTTATAAAATTTATGTCTAAGCTGGAATGAACGCTTTGTAAACACAGTTGGACCTCCTAATTTAAAAAATATATTTAGAAATTTTCCTCTTGACGGCCAATTAACTTGTAAATGCGAAATGATGCAGCGTGTAACCTACTTACGTCATCACATAATGCTTTGAATATCTGTCTGATATTTATGGACTTAATGAAAACTATAACTTTTATATATTTACCGAGCGCTTCTGTAGTTGTTTTCAGTTAAGGTATTGTGGCCCCTAGACTTTCCTTTTAGATGCAACAATGGCTCTGAAGCAGTACATGAAGTGGGATCCTTTCCATGCAACCTCAAAAACTTGAGCAACATCCTCTAATGATATTTCTTTCTATCAACATAACCCCCAAGTTAGCTCCTCCATTGCCCATTTGACAAAAGTAATCGTTAATGTCATTAAAAATATTTTTCCCTATACAGCATTTTGAAAGAGAATAATACAGTAAGAGATATTTTTCTGTGAAACTTCTGCCATTACCTTCAATAAAAAAACAAGATGAAAGGTGCGATACATTAGTGCTGTCTTTATCTGTATAAGGAAAAGGAAGTGGCTTATATTCTCGCAACTACAGTTAATTCAGTACCATCGGACATGTCCTTGATTTACCGAAGAACTACATTCGTGTACAAAATTAAGAGAAATCCTACCGAATTTCTAAAATTCTAATGGACACTTTGTCACACTTTTTCTAATGAACACACACCTTTGTAGCAAAGAAGGAAACGTACCATTCAGTTTTCAAGTTCGGAATGATTCTCCAAAGGGAAGGGCGAGATTAAACTGCCCTTCAAAGAGTCCAAGACATATTCTGTAGGGTTAACATGAGATCTGGCTGGAGAATTCATGCGGTGATATTTTCACTTTCCAGATAATCGTCGACCAGCTGAGTCCTATGTGAATAAGCGTTGTCGTCCATTAACAGGAATCCAGGACCCGTTGCGTGCCAGAAAAGTCAAACATAGGGCTCTACGTTTTTCTTTGTGTACCTTTTAGAAGTCAGGAACTTTTTGTCAAACCCATGCAGGGAGTGTGCGGCTGTCCAACATAATGCCTTCCCAAACTACTGCACCTCCGCCACTGTAATGATCCTTTTCCCTGAGGAAGAAGGGATAATATCGTATTCCAGGCTCTCTCCAGATACAGGTACCACGACAATCAGTGCCAAGCTGAATCTCGACTCATCTGTAAAAGGCACAGTGCTGCACTGAATTCTGATCCAAGGCGCATATTGTCTGCATCATGTTAAACGCGCTCTTTTGTGTCTTGCAATAAGTGGGACGCATAGAACCTTATCCCATGAAGCCTTCGGACAACTGTAGACGTGTGTTCCTGTGGCAGCAAACAGCTCATGTGAGGAGTGCGAAGCTGTAAAGGTAATATGTAGTTCAGCTAAAAGTGCCAAATAAGGATCCAGATGACACTGGCCATTACATTGAGCTCTGTAGCCACCTGCGCTTACGATTATCCTGCCTGCAATCTATCGACAGTGCTCCATCTCATTCCGTCATCCATACGATTGTGGCTACTAATTTCATCTAATATCTCAAAAAAAATCCCCAACTCTTTCGAAAAACGCGGTGAATGTAATGAAGGAGTAAAATCATACGAATTGCCGAAAACCCTTCGTGCGCTTGGGGGTATTCCCTCCACAATCCAAGCCCCGCAAACACGCACGTGTCCGCTTGTGTCCGTTGGCTCTGAATATTTGCGTAATTCTTTGGCGGCATAATTAGTACTTTTGATTCAATACATTTCATAAAAATAGACATAATTTGCAAATTCTCTTAATTCCGCACACCAGCGTGTACTGTTTGAAAATAGATTGCAGTTAATTGTTCGGCGCCAGATATACATCGAACAATCTTTAACACAAGGTGTAAGGTAGTTTAAACTAACAAAGTTTTATGTTAATTTTCTCTTTCCTGTAAGTTCTTATTTCAACTTCCCGTTAGAATGAGCTCGCGTTTCAGCTTTATGCTAATGTGAAGTGGAGCCAAGTTTTGTATTTAAAAGGTCAGCAAGGAACTTCTCGGTGTGAGAGAGCTTTTAGTCTCAGATCAGTGCGGCTCTGTTCGACGTTCGCCTGACTAGCTGGTATTTAAGTTCTAAGCCTTAGCGCTAATCTAAGTGCGTTAGTATTAGCTAAATCTTGCTACGCACCATTAATAGTTTAGCATAGAGGCCAACCTCGCGTTTATAGCTCTGAGAGCAAAGAGTTCTTAATTTTCTACTTAACTTTAATTTAAATTATTTGATTGTTCAGTTTAGACCCAAGTGCGGTATTTATTTTCTGTTATCCCTTCCGAGTTGGGAAGTGGCTGTAAATAGTAGTTTAATAGAAGGGTCATTTTAAAACCCTCCTTGTGTGCAGTTATTCTACCACTTCCATTGAACATAGCTGCATTCAGCTTCCTGTTCAAGATCAGGACTTTAACAACATCACGAATATTTTCGCCAAAAGTATGCACAGAACACTCAGTCCTGACAATGGAGTTAACACATTTTTTCAATTATATAGTTTTTACCACCTTTAACGATGCAGTAACATGTTCTCGAAGACAATGTTTTCTTTTTTCAAATGGGAATCGCTTTTATAAATTAATATGCTCCGCGGACTCACCTTACTCTTGTCTTCTCCAAAAGTAAATTTTTCAGCATACGTTACTATCAATAACTTATTATATTAAGAATAATTTTTATACTAGAATTAATTAAAATTCATCTAATTTTATATTAAGTTAATAGAAGAAAGGTGATATATATTTTTAATAATTCAAGGTTCTTAAAGTTTGGATAATCTTTATCTTGTTAAATAAATATTGTCACTCATATTAATGAAATGGTCCTATGTCCGGACGTACGCCGATTAGAAGCACCACGGTCACAGTGCTTTGAATTCCTCTTTTGTTTTTAAGACTAGAGTGGTAAAAGTCCATAGATGGGATAAATGGTAATAAATTCAGGAACTAGCAGTCTTGGGAGAAAAAATTATGCGCCATTTCCATGTATAATTTCTAAACTTAGGGATGTTCAGCTGTAGTCCGGTATATGCAATTTTTTTTTTATCTAGGTCTCCTCTGAATAGAATTCTCTAAAAGTTCAATAAAAGAATAATGGAATCCGAGAATCAGTTAACGTTCCATCGCTTTCTTTTGTTCAATAAGTCACGTATACCAGATGGATCTTAAGATATGCTTTTTAGGATTCTGTTCTCCTAGAACTGGAATTACATTTGTCTTGCACAGCTTTTGTTCAGAACATAGAGAAAAGAGGGAATAAAGAAAAAAAAGAAAAAAGCATCTGATGTCTACACCACATGACTTCCTTGTACGGAATATTAAACTATACGCATTTTTTCGTTCATTTCATTTAAACTTATTGGATTTAATTAAATCTACTTCGTCCATAGCGCTTAAACCCCAATGCAATAAATGCACTCTTTAAAATTCACTATATTTGTTTACCATAGCGACACTTTGACTCTAGGTTCACTTAACAGCGTTGCATCTCATTCATTTTATAACTCAGAATGCAAAAAAAATTACATCATCTGAAGAATTATCTAATCGTTGCCACATGTTCTATTCAAACACTACAATAAATCTAAAACGATGTATAAAAGAAATTAAAAAACAAAAGAAACACTTTTTCACAGATTATTAAGTATTTCTCGTTCAATTAATTCAGTTCTCCCCTCGCAACAAGGCAAAAATGCATAAAAACTAAAAACATCAATATTAAAAATTACGAAGTAAATCTTAAGCACTCATTTCCTCGAATAAATTCCAGAATGAATTAAGCATGATTTAATTCGCAATAATAAAAGGAGGTGTTATCTTTGTTCTTGCGAAGCTTAGTTTCTCTAGATTGGCAACAAATCCACTGTCCTCTTAAGTTGCAAATGTAAACAAATATGGCAGCCATATGAAAATTAATTGGGCTTAGCCGCACTTAAACAACTTTTAATTGCTGAAAATTCTACCAATCTTGCATGCAGATTTACTAAAGGCATAAAAACCTTAATTGGAAGATAAGAACAGTATAATTTAATCATTTTTAAATATGCAAAAAATAAGCAAAAAACGTGCAATTTACCAACACATAAGAATAAAAAAACTAAACTCAAAATGGATATTTTAGTTGAAATATAATATCCGGAATTTTTCGTGATTGCAATACATCCTTTACTTCCTACTAGGAAGGAAAACGTAATGCAAGGGTGTTTCTCTTTATAGATGGAATGTGAATAATAATATCCTAAACATAGGTATTTTTAAGGATTAGTAATTTTTTTCATTAAAGTTTGTAGGATTTATAGAAAAAATATGAAATATATAAAAAACATTTCCGTTCAAGGTATCCATACTTCATTATATCCGGTTTTCATACCTTCGGAGGTTCGCTACAACAGTGTAAAATAACATTAAATGTATACGAAATTGGCAAAAGTACATAAAAACTCAAAATATCTATATTAAAAATTACGAACTAAATCTTAAACACTTATCTCCTCGAATAAATTGCAGAATGCATTAAGCATGATTTAATTAGCAATACTAAAAGAGAGCGTTATCATTGTTGTTGAGAAGCTTAGTTTCTCTAGATTGGCAAAAAATCCATTTTTATACATATATATGTATATATATATACATATATATGTATAACTTCCTGTTTTTATGTATATATATATATATATATGCACACACGTTTGGCTCTGCAAATTCCAATAAAAGGGGAGGTGCACAACCAGATGTCCTAGCAATTCCATATACAAAATTTCAACTTACAGCTAATCGTTTATGAGTTATGCGAGATACGTATTTACATGCATACATACGTACGTACAGACGTCACAAAAAATTCTCTTTTGAATCCACTTTAAATCTATTTTGCAAGCCGTTTGGACGAAAACTGTTCTTTATTCAGTTAGTATGTACACATGTAGCATTCCTCAATTGTAAACAAATATGGCTGCTATGGTAAAAATAATTAGGCTTAGCCGCACTTGAACAACTTTTAAATTGTTGATAATTCTACAAATATTGCATACTGATTTACTAAAGTTTTAACCGGAAGATAAGAGCAACATAATTCAATCAATTTTAAAGCAAAAAATGCGCAATTTACCAACATATAAGAAAAATTGAGCTCACTCAGCCGAATATTTATATACTTTTGGTGCGGCTGACTGCAACCAAAATGGGAGGTGTGCATCGACATGTTATAGCAATCCTACTACAAAATTTCAACGTTCTGAGACTACTCGCTTTTGAGTTATGCGAAGTAACGTACGTACAGACGTACGTACCGACACCATGAAAAAAATCTCTCCTGAATCCATTTTCAATCAGTTTTATAATACGTTTGGGGAAATAGAGTCCTTTATTCTGTCTTTACGTACAGATGTGAAGCAAAAACATTCATAAATTGCATTCGATAGCGGTCAAAATGGATATTTTCGTATAAATATGGTACCCGGAATTTTTCGTGATTACAATACTCCCTTTGCTTCGTTCAAGGAAGTAAAACGTAACGCAAAAGCGTTTCTCTTTATAGATGGAATGTGGATAATAACATCCAGAACATAGATGATATTAACGGCAGTAATGTTTTTCATCAAAGTTTGCAGAAATTGTGGAAAAAATATGAAATATATAAAAAACGTTTCCGTTCAAGATATCCATACTTCACTAAATCCGATTTTCATACCTTCGGAGGTTCGCTACAACAGTATAAAATAACATTAAATGTATACGAAACCAAACGTTTCGATCATTGTAGCGGATTTAGACTGTAATGCTTAATTTTAACCAGGAATATAAATAAATTAAAAATTCGAAAAATATAATATTTTGATGTCAGAAATGTTCATAATAGAGTGTCTCTTAATTTCCGTCCGTTATGGCATGCTACCAAAGCATTTATCATCCACTCGGCTTAAAAAGCACCTGCATTCCGCAGGATATTTAAGAAGACTGATTTCATATCAGCTGTTGAAATAGACCTGATAAGTAATCTTTTATCCCTGTCCGGTGTTGAACAGGCCAATTTCTTTTTACATTTATGTCTATCCTTTTTATTTCATTACTAATTAAATAAAGGATCATCTGCTATAAACTTAAATTAAAAATTTAGCAGAAGATTAAACCATACTAGAAAAATTCTAAAGGTGTGTTAAAAGAAACCTATTAAATTTTAAAAACATAAAGTTAAAATTAAGTTTATACATATATATGTATATATATATACATATATATGTATAACTTCCTGTTTTTATGTATATATATATATATATATGCACACACGTTTGGCTCTGCAAATTCCAATAAAAGGGGAGGTGCACAACCAGATGTCCTAGCAATTCCATATACAAAATTTCAACTTACAGCTAATCGTTTATGAGTTATGCGAGATACGTATTTACATGCATACATACGTACGTACAGACGTCACAAAAAATTCTCTTTTGAATCCACTTTAAATCTATTTTGCAAGCCGTTTGGACGAAAACTGTTCTTTATTCAGTTAGTATGTACACATGTAGCATTCCTTATTTTAACTAACCAAGTTATTTTTAGTTTGAACTTTCCTATCGATATCTCAAAGTTTCAGTTGCTGCCCGAATTTAGCGCGAGCGAGATATTTATGCAAATCGCATATATCTGATAGCAGTTTAAAAGGCAGGAGTTAACGAGGGGAAAAATCAGAGCCTTGGATTTATCTCCGTAAGGCTGTGCGCGCAAAGATTTTCTCTGTCTAGTGAAAGTTCGCCTTCATAGGCAATTGCAATTACTAGTTCTTACTCGTAAAATTCGCATTATTGCATTTCACTGAGAGTTAGGCTTCCTTCGCCGTCCTACTTAAGGTTAAGCTTAGGTATTTGAATTGTTAATACACTTTATTTCATATTATTTTAGTTCGGCCCAAGTAGTGGCTTACTCTCAAGTTGGAGAGTTGTAATTATTTGAATTAAAGGGTCACTTTAAACCCTCCTTCTGACTTTGTAGTTCTTCAACACTAAAGGACATAGCCTAGATTTGCTCACTGTCCTCCACATAGGGTTTCACAGCGTATGTTTAGCAAGAAGATTAAGAGATTACAGGTGAAGCGCTATACACATGCCACGAAAAAAAAAAAAAAAAAGAAGAAGGAAAAAAGAAATCGTCCAAATGGATTCAGAAGTCAAAATGAACATTTTTGTGAACTGTGATACCAGAAATTTTTTGTGATTGCTTTACTTCGTACAAAAAGGCAAAAATGATAATTATTCTGTAATGTCAGTGAGAAAACAGTTTAGATATTTAAGAATATTTCTTCTTTCAAAATGAATTCAAAAAGGGGCATTCTTAAGAACAAATATATTAAGACAGAAATTTTCATACGTCTAATATTTACATTTTATAGCGTTCATAATAACATGGCCAGTGACTGGAAAATTCTGTTAAATTCAGCATACATTCTACTGTAGGATACATTAGAATCATTAATCAACTTACCATTCCATTACTTGGAAATAAGGCTAACAGCTTGAATTCTAGTTTCAGTTGTCCCTTACAGTGTTACTCTTGCCTTTTGCTTCCGTGTACGAAGTAAAAAAAGTATTGTAATCGCGAAAAATTTCGGGTGTGATATTTCAACAAAAATATCCATTTTAACCCCTCTCGAATCCATTTGAATGATGTTTTCGAGTGACATCTGTACGTAAGCACAAAATAAAAGACTCTTTCTTCTAAAACGTATTGCAAAATGGATTCGAAAAAGATTTTTATTCATGACGTCTGAAGGTTTGTACGTACGTATGTATGTATGTATCTCGCATAACTAAAAAACGAGTAGCCGTAGAAAGTTGAAGAAGGAATTATCGGAAATGAATGAAATTTATTCCGTATATTCACGACAGTGGTAGAAATAAATGATCAAGACAACTATAAGGGAAAAAACAAAACGAAACGTCGCAAATCATTTAAAACTTGTGTGTCCGGAACGCTGAACGATGATAGCCTTTACACATCGTGGCATTGAATCAACAGGTTCTGAATGTAATCCTGGGAAATGGCATTCCATATGACGCCATTCGACTTGAAGCCAATGTTCAGTCTTTGGTGTGTGCCTCATGAGCTGTACGAGCGAATCGCCGAACGATGAAATTCTAGGCATGCTCAGTCGGCGACATATCTGGGGAATATGCAGGCCATGGAAGAAGCGAAACCTGTTGTGCCCTAAAAATGCTTTTGCAATCTAAGAAACATGTGGGCAGGCTA
>KK114350.1:10884-31215 GCA_000611955.2 Stegodyphus mimosarum | reverse complement strand
CCTGCTGAAATTATATCCTTCAACGAAGCTATGTATTCAGTTGCCACAGCAGAAGACTTTAGAGTCTCGCCAAAGAACGCCACCCATCGAGTAGAATATGTTGTACGTATCAATAGTTCGTAGACTGAAGTCTGCGTTATCATGCAGCTTTTGAAGAAATGCTTGTCGATTAAGTGTCAGAGTGAATGATGGAGTCAGAGTGAATGATAGTTGAATGATGGAGGACATTTCAAAACGTATGTCTTCTGTGTATGATAAGCAACATCCTAATGAACTCAGCACATTAAGTAACCTGCGCCATCTATACTTTTTGTACAAAAATGCCGTAACCAGCACTTGCAGAGCATGGCTACTGCATGTGATTTCTTCCTTCATCTGTCAGTATTTCTTTTCTTCTTGCTCATCACTACAGGATCTGTACTGTAAACTTTGAAACGAGATCCTCAACATCTTTAACACTCCATCGGGCGCGTTGATCTGACAGATACAGGAGTATCAAAATCTCTGCTTTTGTCCCCTCAAACTTGTTCTTACGACCTTGACCTTATCAGCATCTGTCCATCTGGCTACCCCGTTCTTTGGAATGCAGTAACGACCAGTTCAGTGTAGGAGTATCTCCTGTTTTTAAGCTTATTTGAAAATTTGTATCTGTCAGATACATGCGCCCGATAACGTTTGTCTCCTGAACCTTTATAGAAGTATCGAGATTTTTTACAGATTTTTGATTTATTTTCCCATGATGAGTGCTAAACGCTTTTTAGATTTGAATAATAAAAAAGACCTTGAACTAGTCCATAATATTCTGTTTAGTGATGGAAATGAGGAATTAAATGCTGAAGTATTTGACGAAAGTGATGATGAAGAAGTGGATATTTTGGAAACATTTGAAGTGGATTCTGAAAGTAATGAAAGTGATTATAATGACTCAAAACTTGATGATGATGCTAACAATGGTGATTTTTACTTAGGAAAAGACAAAAGCACTAAATGGGCAAAATCGCCCGGAAGAAAAAATGTCAAAGTTAGATCGCAGAATATTATCACAAAATTACCTGGAGTAATCGGAAATGCGAAAGGTATAAAAACTATATACGACTCTTGGAACTGTTTTTTTTCTGATGAAATATTGGAAATAATTGTGAAATATACTAACAAATACATTTCTACAATTTCTGATCTATTTAGTAGAGAAAGAGATGCAAGACTAACAGATATCATTGAAATAAAAGCATTTATAGGTTTACTTTTATTAGATGGCGTTTTGCGAAGTAATCGACAAATTTTGGAAGAACTGATGAACTGAAGTCTACTGATGGAATGGGTGTTGAGATGTTTAGAACGGTAATGAGTCTGAAGCGATTTAAATTTCTTCTAAGATGTTGTAGATTTGATGATAAAGAGACGAGGAACGAAAGGAGAAAAACAGATAAATTAGCACCTATTAGAGAAATGTTTGAGAAATTTGTGGGAAAATCTAAGCGTAATTATAGCGTGGGACAAAATGTTACGATAGATGAGAAATTAGAAGGTTTCAGAGGAAGATGCCCTTTTCGCCAGTACATTCCATCAAAACCAAATAAATATGGCATTAAAATTTTTGCAGCAGTTGATGCTAAAACTCTTTATACTTTTAATTTAGAAATATATGCCGGAAAACAGCCCGAAGGTCCATTTAGTGTCAGTAATTCCCCACTAGATGTTGTTCTGCGATTATCGGAACCAATTTTCAACAGCGGTCGCAATATCACCGCAGATAATTGGTTTACTTCTATTGATGTTGTAAAAGCCCTAAAAGATAAAAAACTTTCTTACGTTGGAACAATAAGAAAGAATAAAAAAGAAATACCTCCCTGTTTTGTGAAATCTAAAGGAAAAGAAGTACATTCAAGCTTATTTGGTTTTTCTAAAAACTACACTTTAGTTTCATATGTACCGAAAAGAGGCAAAAATGTTTTGCTTGTATCAAGTATGCACTTTGATGATTCTATAGATGCAAACACTGGAGATGAAAAAAAGCCAGATATAATCACATTTTATAATGATACAAAATGCGGTGTTGATGCTCTCGATAAGATGTGTGGAACTTATAATTGCGCTCGCAATACAAGGCGATGGCCGATGATAGTATTTTATTCGATGCTAAATATCTCAGCTATAAACGGACTAGTTGTATTTTTGGGAAATCAGAATACTGTTCAGAACAGGAGGGAGTATTTGAAAATACTGGTGAAGGATTTAGTCAATGAAGAAGTTGTTAGGCGCATGACTAAACCCAATTTATCGAAGGATTTGCAAATGAAACTTCAAACCTACAGACCAACTACTGAAGAAGGAAAAAAAGCAAAGGTTCCCAGTAACCAAAATAAACGCAAAAGGTGCTCTACATGTCAAACAAATAAGAAAAGTAGATTGACCCAATATTCCTGCATAAAATGTGCTGAATACTTTTGTTTGGAACATGCAGTAATGATTTGCCAGAAATGTTCAAATGAAAACCAAACTTAAATTTAGAATCAAATTAAAGTATAACTGATTTATTTTGTCATTTTATATTATGTATTTTTATGTGATAGTAATTATTTGTGCCATATAACAACTGCCATACTTTAAAATTTTTTTTCAACTGTATTAACATGCTTCATTGTGTGTGCGTGTTTTTAAACGACATTTTAACCTGTGTAATAGTGATTGTAAATAATAAATAAAAATATTAAAAAATAAACAAAAAATAAAAAAAGAAAGAAAGAAAGGTCTGGGTGTAAAAGCCTGGGCCTAAAAAGAATAAAAATAGAAAATTTAAAATAATATATATCACCAGAAAACACGTAAAATAGAGATGTATCTGACAGATACAACGCGCCCGATGCCGCAAGTTCCGAGACGCGCCCGACGGAGTGTTAAAATTCTGTCTATTGTAGGGTATCAAACACTTGAAATCCCACATCCTCAACGATAACAGCAGGTGCTGTTTTAACAATTCTTAGCTTTTCCTCGTCCTATAAACTCTCTTCTGAAATCCTGAATCAGTGTACCTGAAACCTTGTAACCTGAAATGCATAATATAAGGTATATTAGCAGTTACAAATACACCGTCGCCATACTTTCAAGGAGACATGCTTTTACTGTTTTTGGGTGAGGACGAAAGTCACTTTCAATCTCATTTATTAGTTCGTCAATTATAAATTGGCATTAATCTACACTGTTTTCAAGAAACGGGAAAATTGATTGTATTGCTGTTTGCACATCATCAGATCTGTCAGTATCTGGTTTTCTTCACTTATGGGGTAGCTGGATAGGCCTTTCATGCAAAGAAAATGGTATTGCACTTCAGCTGCTGGAAAATCATGCACTGACTCTTCCATTGACTTTACACTTCCGTTGACGATGTACAACGGAAAGTCTATAGCCGTCATTTCGATCTCTCACCAGTCTCACTATGTTTCCTGCTACGCCTAATTTCCTCACGGAGTACAATGAATGGCGCTTACCTGGTTGCTTTTTAATCTGTTTCGTCGAGTAATCTGATGGCACTTCCTCACTACGCGCAAGCAGTGGGTTTTGAATTTGAACTCAGGTATATTTGATGGTAATGTAGGTGCATTAGTACTCTCTTTACTGCTCTTAACAAAAGCAGCAATCAGTTTTCTTTGGTATACTGCTTTTAA
Organism: Stegodyphus mimosarum; assembly: GCA_000611955.2. Classification (NCBI taxonomy): domain Eukaryota; kingdom Metazoa; phylum Arthropoda; class Arachnida; order Araneae; family Eresidae; genus Stegodyphus; species Stegodyphus mimosarum. Next base: position 27,550 of record KK114350.1, on the reverse strand, counting down.
CATTTTTCGTGGATCTCAACTTGTGTAGAGCTTTTAAACAAAACTACCTTTTTAACCTCTTGCTTTTTATTTGTTTCAGTGAAAGATTTGAACGCCTTTAGCTTTCCTACAGCCATCTGTTTTCCAACTTCCAGCGATCCCTCACATATACTACTAGGGCCGGATTAAGACCATCAGAGGCCAAGGGCACTTAAAAGATCTTAATACCCCCATATATGTTTTTTTCTTCATTCCATACGTCTCTCTCGGTTTTGGTTTAGCTGCACCATGAATTCCATAGTAAAACTAGCAATGGGAAATTTTTGGCACGCCCTTTCCTGAATACCTAAGAACCTCTTTGTGGTGCCTCCTTTCCTTGATGCTCTAAATACATGCTTATATTGCTTAATGGTTTATTCAGCCCTGCACACTATACTCAGACATTATGCGCATATAACGGGAAAAGGCTCATAACATTTAACCGTATGCGATCATAGCCGAAAACCAAGTAAATTTCAATATCAAATGTATTGGAGAAGGTTTTGGAGTATGTTGGAAATTGGGAAGAAAACATTTGCTCAGACCATTATTGACGACAAGAAGGTAGCTGTGCGTCGTCGGGCAGGATCAACGCTAAAAGTTAATTTAGCTAATCACGCTTTCACATTTACAGTAACGCGTTTTTTGCTCTTTTCGCGGAGAGCAAAAAAATGGCTTTTTTTCAGCACTCGAGCGGCGTCGCAGATTATCCGAATATTAAACTTAATATATGCATTTTGTAGGAAAGTGTTTCTGCTTTAATTTTGTGTAGTGTGGTCATTTCCGAAAATTGCTTAGGTTTCGAGTTATAAACATAAAGCTGTCACAAGTGTCAAAATTTTGAGTTTTGTCTGAGTTGTTTTTCGACTTTCGATGTGCAGCCGGCCTCTGGCGAGGCGGCAAATTGAGCCTGAGGTTAAATTTGAATTCAACACCCCAAAAACCTAAAATTCGGATTCAGCATCCCAAAATATTTTCTACTCGTGGCACGATTAGAGTGCAATTGAAGTAGGGCCGCAAATATCAATTGAAATAAAAATGGATATGTAATCTGCTTCGGATGTTGAAGTTGTTCATTATGAATTTACATGTGTGCAATCAATATTTCTAAAACATTACGTCTAAGTCTGCTTCATTGCATAAATAGTTAATGTTTCTGATTATTATAAAAATATGTTCATGCAAATACTATTTTTCAACGCACAGTGCAGTGCTGCTTACAACGTTTCGCTCCGCGGAGAATCTCATCAAGCGCAGTAACGGAAAAGGACGATTTATCGTCAAGGACATGTTAAAATCCTTCATGAAAGAAAAGTTTTCTATAGTTTAATTTAAATTTATGAACAAACTCTTGATCCATATATTGCAATACGCTAGTCACAATTGGTGTTAGGTAAACCATTTTTATAGCCTTTTAAATTTCTTGCTCTGGTGTGAACTGTGCAGTGTCAATAATTATTTATTGGCAACTGCTAATATAGTTGTCAATAACTAGTTATTGACAACTGCACAAGCTATTTTTTTACCAATAAACTAAGTTTCTACCTTTCTGCGGAATTTTTGCGTTTACATTCTTGATTGTCTTTTATCATAGCTCTGAAGTCACCCAAGCTTTGGAGTTGGTATCATGGCTCTCTGGCAAAACTTTTACACCCGGAAAACACCGGGATTTTGAGATTTTCTTATAGCAATAATTTTTAACTTCTCATTGCCATCCATGTTGGATCCCAGCTGAGCAGTCGGTCTTTCCTCCTCCTTTTTTCTCCCAATGCATTTTTCCTTCTTGAAAGAATGGGATTTATCGGACAAGATTCTGTAAAACTATCCACATTAAAAATGCCGCTTGGGGCAAATTGTTCGCATACTTCTTTTGTCACCCTGTTTTCCAGTCCAGAAGAATCTCTGGATCAACATAAGCTTCTCCCTTGAGTTTCTGAACGATAAGTCATGCCCTATCTTCTGCCTCCCCAAACACCCAATACTAGCTGCAAAGTTTTTTCGTAGAGTTCAGCAAATTGAAGATCTTTATCTTCAAAATTAAAGTGTAGATCGGCATATTTTGTATCCTGATGTATTTTATCCAGGAGATTAGAGCTTTCTCGATTTCTTCATATGGAAATATGTCTTTAACTTATCACAATTTGCTGTATCTTTTGATGATAAAATGGCATTTAACGATGTTCGAGGAATTCTACGACCATTTGCCAAAGCAAATTTCGACTGATTTGATTTTGCGAACTCCTGGATTTTTTCTTGTTTTCCGAAAGCGTCAAAATTTTACGCTTGTTTGGTATTTAACTGAAAGGTATGAGTGTTCAAGTTTTTGCTTGCCCACTAAAGAAAAGCAGGAATCATTCAGGAAAACTCAGAGTTGAGCGCGTGTGCCGAGAATTTCTCCACAAAAATATTTGTGGAGAAATAAATGTCTAGTTGTCGTATTAATAAATGGGAGAAGAAAGGGGGGACTGACAATGCACTGTAAGCTCCCTTTCTCTGAGGCTGAAAAGAGCTTGATCTTTAAACTGGAAAAAAATAACTTGTCTCTCGTTTAACAACTGATGGTTTAAATGGTATGACACCTTCAAAATGGCGTTTTATCAGATTATTTTCATCGTTATTTACCTATGGAACTGGTCGGGACTTTGCAAGACTGATGGTTTAACCAAGTGATAGTTAAACGAGTTTTGACTGTAATATGTTTCTTCCATTTTTTCATAAATGATATCCATTAATTTATGAATCTGAGGAACGCATCAACTTGTAAAAGATTATATGTCGTTTAATTATTATCTATTAATACATTAATTAGGATATTATTGGAAGCCTGCTTGAAACTTAGCTTTTGCATTTTCCATATATTTTCCATTTAATTTAAGCTCATTATTTGGGAATTTGACATTTTATTTTGGCGTTCACTGTTCTGTTCTTACAACTGGAAGGGAGAAAAAAAACTTCAATGATTTAATGACGTCATATACCCAGCTACTTAATTAGCATATAATGTTTGGAAATGGATAAGAAGAATACTTAACTACTATCAGTGGGATTTTAAATATTAGGGATATAGTTTATAAAAGAAATGCAATGTGATCGAATTTAATTTATTGTTGACTTTAATGTAAGCGTTACTCTATCTGTTTTCAGGTGGCTGGTACTGCTTCGATGAAAAGAGCTGCAACCATCGGTGGATGCGCTCTCGGAACCTCATGTCTTCTACCTTATGGCCAGAAACAAGGAGTGGTAAGACAGTAAGGCCCTGGATAACATCTATTTTACATAAACATGCTCTGTATAGCTTTAATTTTTTATATTTTGATGCTTTACTCTGACAGCTTTCGTTCAACGTACAGCTTCTTTTAAAGTAATATATGCATCGCAGTGGGATTTCTCAAGAAACAATATTTAGGAAATATTTTTTGTCATCTAATGGCGGACGCTTATTCGACGATGGCCACTCCTAAGGCCAGAAGTAGAGGCCATTTTATTGTGGATGCACCTAATAGGCGGCCACCGTTGCCTCCTATGAAAGGACGGACAGTTACAACTATTGATTCTTTGGGATTCGAACCCGGGCCCTTTGATATCGCAGTCGGCTCCCTTAACTACTATACCGTATGGGCGGCTTTTTAGGAAATATAGTATCTACGAAAATAGATCACACAAACTGAAAACTATTAATCAGATTTAAAATTTCTTGTGTAATCAATTCCTTTGTGTAAAAGAAAACTTCATTGATATTAGTCATAAATGAAAAGTAAAACTTCCATACAATCAACAATGATAGTCGCATGATGAACATCTCAAAGCATAATTTTATTCTTCCGATTCCATCATAGAAATAAATGCGTTGATTCTGTTTCAGAAAAGGAGTAAGTCTTTAATTTTGAAACTTTCACTACGTAAGTTCAACACATTAAATTTCAAAATCAGTAATTTAGTGCAAAATGTTAAACCGTGAGTAATACATTAATACAAAATTTTCCGGAAGCTGGAAAAAAAATTTGTTTAAAATTTATTTGGTTTATTCGTAAAGGAACTACTAAAGTGGAGTTTGACGGTCTTCAAAGAAATGAACTTCAGGCTGTTCAGCGAATCTTAAAATGATCCGAAGAGATGAAAATCTCAATGCAGGATCCGATGATTAAGGAGGGGGTGACATCCCACCAATACTTAATAAGGCGTTGTCTCGTATTCATCGAAATGTGGGTTTCCAACATTATCATGATTCAAGACAACACATCCACGATTGGTATGTTTTGCACTTTTTGCTTCGGTTTCTGCTTTTAGCATTATGCCGTTACAGAAAAATATTTTTATGCATTTGCTGGCTGACTTAGTGGCAACAATTCATGGTATACAATTCCTTTGTTTTCTTACCATACATAAAGCATTCCTTTTTTAGGGGGTTGCAGGCTCCTTTTCAGTGTTACTAAAGGAAATCCTTTTGGCTTATTCCATAATTTTGTTTCCTTGTAACATTAATGTTTAGTATACACTTCTCATTTGCAGTAATGAGCTGTTTTTTTTAAAAAAGAGCTTCTTTATTTCTTTTCGGCAAAGCCAGCATGCCGAAATTTGAGGAAGTATATTTTGCTCTGTTAAAGTATGGATACACACACATCGTAGCAGCTTACATACCCAGTTTTCTTCAAATGATCAGGTATTGTACTTTATGGAATATTTATTCCTTCGAACTATCTGATAGTTTCTGAATTGTATAACTTGCATTTTCAGCCACAGCTTCTTTTAATAGGTCCTCGTTTGCAAAGGACGGTCTTCCAGAGCGGGTAACATTTTTGAGGCTGAAATATCCATGACTAAACTTCTCAAATCTCCTTCGAACTGTGTCATTAGAAACAGCACTTTTTCTGAATAGAGCAAAAGTTTTACGAGCAGTTTGAGTAGCACATTCCTCCTTTTCTTAAAGTAAGGAACATAGTATGACGAAAATAAAATTAATTTTGAATTCTCTATTCTTATCAGTGAAACAAAACTTACGCCACAACACATACTAGAATTATTCAACAAATACAGAAAAGACCACATTTAAACATCCGCTTCAATCAAGTTCAGTCCTTACCAATAATAACAAAATACCATATTTACTCGCGTATTTTTCATCTAGTTTTTTAGCCCAAAGTTCTGAAATTTTTTTTAAATGTTCATATAATTTTCCTCTTCCTCAAGACGTTCAGAAAGCGAACTTATCAGGACTGAGAGTTCGGTGCATCATTTTAGGAAACATTGTGAAATATTTACCAGGGTGTTTCTTCTCAGGTCCTGAACTGGAACAGTGAGCTGATGAAATGTAAGCTTTGTTCTGATGTAATTGCTGGGCTGGATAATAACTGCACGTGAAAAGATTTGAAATCCTCTTTTATTAAATCACTCTTATTTACACACTTCCCAATTCGGGAGAGATACAGAAAGTAAAAGACCGCACTTGGGTCGAACTTAACAATCAAATAATTTAAAAGCTAAACCTAAAATAGAAATTAAATCAAAGTTTGCTCACAGAGCGATTCGCGGAGATTGGCCTCTACCTAAAACGGTGCGTAGCAAGATATACTAATACTAGCGCACTTCAAATTATTTTACAATGCAATCACGTAGTAAGCACTATGGCTTATAAATTTAAACTGCTAGCTGGTCAGACGAACGTTGAGCCGAGTGGCCGTGATCTGAGACTAAACTCTCTCACAATAAGAGGTTTCTACATCTGGCTTAAATAGTACTTGGCCGTACTTCGAAATTAGCATAAGCTGAAACCGCGCGCTTCTTCTGACGGGAAGTTGAAGCAGAGAGGAGATAGACAGATTTAAATTAAAATAAAACTTGGTTAGTTTAACTAAAACCTTACAAACTCTTCTAAGTTTTAAAAGGAATTCATTAACGTAGTGGTTGTTTTCATCTTACTAATTGATTTTCTTGGGTATTTTGGTGCATTGGCTCTGATTGATGAAGTATTTATAGTAAGGAACTTCTAGAAAACAGAGATATCTGATGCTCTTGTTGGTTCCGAAAATCATTGGCCGCTCAAAGACAGACTGAACAGTGACGAAGACGATGACAACAGTAATGATAGCGATGGCTCTCAAGTTGTAGCAAATGACACAGTTCCGTCACCATTGAAAGATTTGAGTCCTGTGGAGTAGCTGTGAACAACAATATGAGTGGGGGAGATTCAAGATACAGAAAAACAGATCTTACTACATATTGCAATGTTAATGTAACTATGTATTTTGTAATGTAGGTTTCTTTAAGTAAACAATGTTGTCACTGTTACCGGTAGGTTAACCATAAATACTGTTCATTTATCATGTTCTTACTGCAACTTTTTCCTTCGAAAACTAAGTTATTCTCATAATTTTCCCCTCTCGATTTTCGTACGAAAACATTAGTGAGAAAAAAGGAGAAAGTAATTTGGAGGACACTCGCATCGATTTGAAAAATTGCAAAACTTTCCGAATGATCTGATCCATTTAAAACATGTAATGAATTATTATGAGAAGTAGCATAAATATAAATATGAAAAAAGAAATATATTACATAACTAGCAATATTTTCGATATTTAATTACGTTTTTTTACAAAAGGTAATGCTTTGTTACAAACTTTTTAGCAACAGAAGAAAGATACTAGTTAAATATTTAAAGGCAAAAATTACAGTTAAAACATAAAGCAACATTATTTAATCTTAACTAATTCTTTACAGCATACATTACAGCCCAGTTCATTCGAACTACATAGGGTAAGCATTTTCCGATAATACATTATCAAGTTTTTACTTTCATAAATTAGAAAATGACATTTTCGCACACATTATTTCGGACAAAATTGTTAGTTTTGATTGCTTTCAGAATGAAATAAACTTCCAGATTTGTATTATAAATTTTTTGGTATTGTTATTGTTTGAGTAACCTAAAGGAAATAATATACATTTGTAATAACAATGGGGAAAATATGAAATTTGAGGAAATGTCAAAAATGTTTTTAAAAATTGTCAAAAAGTACTCAACAATAATTAACAACTTTTGTCTTTTTGTCTTGAATGAAAAAAGCACTATTTCTCAGAGAATGACATCAACTTGGGTTGCATTACAAGACTTTTTCGATAATTTATTGGAAATCTTTCATATTTCCGGTTTTGGTAAGTTAATTAATAACAGTTTATATTAATTCCATGCAATTAATATAAACTCAGTATTTCTGTAGTATTTAAACAATTTTGCGAAATGCCCAGCTGCTGTGAGATAGCTTTTCCCGCAAAGCGGGGTTTGGGTTCCAGAAAGCGACATGGAAAGGCATAGTTGTTAGATTTGGCGCGAAGTCGCCCGTTTTTCGATATTTGGCGGCAAAATTGGCAATATGTCATAGACGAAGCGAGAAGATTCTAATACACATTTTTAGCGGCTTTCTCAATATTCTCGAAGTTAGGTTAAAGCTATATATACGCTGTCTGTCCTGGGAGAAGGGAGTGTTTCGAATTCACAAATTAACTAGAAAGCAATCGACCAAGACGGGAGCTGTACTCTAGTGCTTTGCCATGAAAATATCTTCACCGTTATACCCTGAAGGCTGTGTTGCTGATCATTTCAGCGTGTTTGTCGCAGTTTTTCGACGAGTGTAAACGTGTCTTTGGAACCGTCCTGTGCATTAGTGCTTACTGGCGAATAAATTGTGTTTTGTCTTCATCCAGTGTCGTCATCAATTGCTCCAAATCCACGAACACGTAGAACGCAATAATAATATTGCGTTCTTCGAAAATGTGGTTTTATAAATGGAATATTTCACATATTTTGCGATTTGAAGCTCTGATTTAGACAAAAAAAAGTCTGAATTCAAGTGTTTTTGAAATCAAGTTACACTGCTATTAAATTCTTTTCATGATAATAATTTTAATGACTACCTGCCATTGCTTAAAATTTCATCAGCCGTATGTTTTTGGCTTTTTGCAAAGTATATGTTCTATTACTTTGTTGTTGTTGTTGCTGTTTTGTCATCTGTTGTATTGCGACGAAAATTCATTCTTAGGTAAAAGTACCATACTCCATCATGAGAATGCTGATAAAGAAAGTGCATCGGTTGCATATCAAGAAATAAACAAGATTATATCGATCGTAAATTTCAGTAGACATGTTGGCAGTATTTCAGTTGGCTTTCTGAAAAAGGAATATGTATGTATGACGGAACATACATTGTTAAAAAATTTAACTGAATCAGTCTATCATGCCATAAGGTTATGAATATATTCCCTGTAGTTTTTCATGCAGTGGAAGATGCATAATATGAAAATATTTTGGAATATTTTCTTGGTAGACTACCATAAAATAAGGTAACTTTAACGATAAAGTCGTGATTTGTGATTTAATAGATAAATAAACTGGATAAATTCAAAGCGAATGAGTGTGTTTAATCATTTGAAAAACAGTTCAAAATGATTAATCTTCATTAATTTTAGATTTTAAGGAACTCTTACGTTTCAGTTTATCAATAGTTTCGTTTTCTCTCTCAGTTTTCTTCCTTAACGTTATAATATTTAGTTCCAATAGTCTGGTGTTGCTCAGCATTCGAGATTATTTAATAAACTCCACTACTGGCGAAAGTACAATAGTCCGTCGCTTTTGGACTATCTGCTGTTTCGACACCTTTGAAATACACTGGTTATCATAAATTAAGGAAAAATCATAAAAGTAACGATAACTCCCTCAAAAATAAGCCAAACCGTGTAAAATTTGAATATGTTGCCAAGTAAGAGTAGCTGAGTAAAACTGCAATATGCAAATTAGTGGCGCTGCACTCGGAATACGTCATCTGCGAGGAGCATAAAAGTCCATGCTTAAGATCAAGTCCACATATTTCACTATGATAGTGACATCAGAAATCTGAAATAGCCAATTCGTAACAATGACCTCCAGGTATCATTTGCCTGCAGAACTACGATGGATAGCCATTGGGAGACTAGAGGCAAGACAAAGTCAAACAGAAGTGGCCAGATGGCTAAATGTGAGTCCTTCTGTGGTTCATAGACTTTAGAGGCAATTTCAAACTACAGATTCGGCATCTAGGAGGTTCAGCCAAGGACGGCCAACTGCTACGACGAGCGCCGATGACCGATATTTGACATTATGTGCACGCAGGAATGGAACCGCTACTCTTGTTAGATCCTCCCTTGCTGCAGCCACTGGAAGGTTGGTGTCAACATCAACTGTGCGTAGAAGGCTTTACGAAGGTGGTCTGTATGGGAGGCGACCAGCTATTTGCTTGCCGCTTACGTCACGCCATAGGAGGGACCGTTTACAGTGGGCACGACAACATCTCCAATGGACTCCTGATCAATGGAGGGCTGTTCTCTTTACGGATGAGTCCAGGTTTAGTCTAGAAAGCGATAGTAGGCGTTATTTGATATGGGGAGAATCTGGAACCCGTTATCATCCGTCAAACATCCGTAAAAGAGATGCATACGGAAGAAGCAGTGTCTGTGTTTGGGGTGGCATCTCTTTGGGTGAACGCACAGACCTCCATGTCTTTCCAAGGGGAACCGTGAATGCTCAGGTTTATAGAGATGACATTCTTGATGCTTATGTGCGCCCATATGCCGGGGCAATAGGTGATACTTTCCTGTTACACGACGACAATGCAAGACCATACAGGGCTTCCATCGTAGATGATTATCTTTAACAGGAAACAATTATGCGCATGGAGTGGCCAGCTCGATCCCCGGACTTGAATCCTATCGAGCACCTTTGGGATACTTTAGAGAGACGTCTAACTGCTCTCAATCTGCCCCACTCAGACACTTGCCGCGCTTGCAACTGCTTTGCAAGAGCAATGGCTCTCGCTTCCTATGGAACTGATAGACCGCATAATTGAAAGCATCACACATCGCTGTATGTGCTGTATTGCTTCTAGAGGCGATCATATTCCATATTGAAGGTACTTTCCCTATATCAAACTGACACCTTCGATTTGTTCATTTTATACATGTGCTAATTTCTATACTACCATCATTGTCTGGTAATTTCTTTTTATGTTATTTGTTATTTACTATGTATTGTATATTGTGGGTAATTTTCATAAAATTCTACATGTAACTTTTTCAGTAGTGATTTTTGTGATTTTTCCTTAATGTATGATAACCAGTATCTAATCATATCAAATATATTTCAAGCTTAATCTGAACCTTTAGTTATTTTCTTCATGTTCATTAAATTTAAAGAGAAGTTTTCCTTATTCTACTGCACTTATATAACGAAAATACGTTACTGAACGTTTGCCAGTTACAAATTGTGAAAATTTACTTTTCGGCAACATTGAAATTAAAAAAGACTGAAGTTGTATGTCATTGTATGATCCATTTTTTATACAATATCCATTATTTGGCATGCTCTCTAAGTCTCAATTTTTCAGGTAATTAAGGAAATCGAAAGCATAAAACTGAATTGAGTAGTACATTTAAAATGGTTAGATGTTTAATGAGGCTTTTGAGCATGTTTATGACTACTGTTAAGAGAACTTTCTATTTGCGGAAATTATAAGCTGTATTCTAAAGATTACATACACGTTTAGAGCAGATGGAACTTTGGAACAGAGCTTAAATAATTGATTCTGCTTATGATGAAATTAATATTACCTACTGATAATGATTAGAAGAACCAAACTTAAATCTGCAGTAGTTACTCTAGTTGGGATTAAAACTGATTAAGGCTAATTTATTTTAACTTCAGCTTTTGCTGGTTGTTCAAATAAATATCAAGAAACAAAAGCTTAGGCTTTTTTAATTCTGTAACATATATAGTCTAGTCTTAAAGTTTCATTGTGATTTTTTTTAAATAATTAAAAAAGAAATCATTTTTCTTGATTTTTCCGGATTTTTCTTCATTTCGGATAAGTTTAATTCTCTTGATATTCTAAGACATTTTTTAATTGAAGAATCAATTACGCTTGTGGAGCTTTTTCATTTGTGAATAAAAGCTATACCAATTTAGATTAAAGCCTTATTAAATTACGAAATAATGGTGTTATCATACTCCGTGTCTTTTCGCAAACATCCCCTTTTCGTTTATATATCCTTTAGAGCCATAAATATTGTTTATTTTATCAATCAATTTTCATAATTATTGATTATTTTATTAATATCAAACACTTTTATTAATAAAATACTTTCCGCAGAGAACATAAAATCGCCTTCCCCCAGTTCGAAAAGTCTTCCAGTTGAACTTTCTTTAGCTTATGTGTAGACATTCATAATTAATATTTTCTACCTGTAATTCTTATGCACTCAATGTTCTCCATTCCATATGCCTAGAAAGTATCACAATGCCAATTCTTGTTTCTTAATGTATCGTGTGGAGTATAATTGTTTACTCAAACCCATCAGTATTGGAACTGCTTTGGATCTTAAAATACATGGCATTTAGAAGTCAAATCTCAACTCATGGATTACTATTCTGTTGTACTCAACAGAATTAGTAGTCCATTAGTAATCCATTCTCATGGTTACTAATGGATTTTTGTTATGTCACCCACTTATGGGATGATAATATCCTTCCTATCAGTTATGCCAAACAAACAATTTGCATTATATTCTAGCTTTTGTAAATTTATTCTGTTTTCCTATCAAAGTCGTTGTGTTTTTCCTTTAATATGGTAGGTAAATTATTATTGGGAGATGCTGGAAGATTTGCTGCATTTAGAAACAAATCTCGGTGTCTAATTTGTGAGAATATTATTTCATTTCGATAGAGTTCATAGTTAAACATAAAAATGGGACTTTTGGGGGTATGAATGAAACTTCGATTAACAAATTATAATGGAATCTTTGGAGAAAATAAAAATATTCAAAGTTCATGGTATAGTCTCTTTTTTTATCGCAAATTTCAAAACCTTTACATAAAATATCATCTATATTATTAATTATAAATTTTAATGCGGAAATTGTCAATGTATTAACTGTTGAGTGGATGTGTAATACTAATTTTATGTATAAAGTAAACAGGTTGAGAAAGCTAGTGTAACGACTGCTGTATCTTTTTAGTTGGTGGAATACTTTCACCTGATCCAGAAGAAAACCCTTATTGGTGGGACGCTAATCAAGTGTAAGTATTTTAATAATATATGCTTTTAAACTAAGTTTTTTTTAAAAAAAAAAAAAAAACTTTTTCTTGCCAGTTGCAGAACAAAAAAGAAATTTTGTTTTCTACTTTTTTTAAATCTGTTTAGTACCACAGAGTACACAATTTTGTGTTATCATTTAATCATTGTTTTGAATTTTCTGTTGTCGTTTTTGATTTTAATTTACTTCCTTGAAACATTTTCGAAATCATTTTAATATAATTTAGAGCGTAGTCAACCTGTGGCTAAAGCTGCGAAACAATGGTGAATCGGCCTGAATTCATTTCTTGCGTGATATTTTCTGGCTTTACCCGTGTGTAAATATAAGCCATTTTCTTTACTCACTGCTTTTTAGATAGCTAAACCTCGATCACTTTGCCACAATTTATTAGCATATCTATACATGCATTTCATTTTATTATGAAATGCTGTGTAGTGCTTTCATGTCTTCGGTGGTTTTAGGTAATGCGATTTTAATAATAATCGAAAAATATCGACTACATTAACGATACCTAGTTTTGTTTCATATGTACGTCAGAAATGTATTTTTTATCATATGGATCGAAGGCTTCAAAATTTATCCCGGTTGTTTGTATATGGGAAATACATCGCTTATTGTGATCAACGATTCGGTTAATGTTATCAAAATATTATAGAATGAAATTTTTAGACTTAAAAAAAAAACAAAAATCTCATAAAAAATTAATCGTAAAATCGCAGTCAAATAAAACATAGAATCGCTGAATAAGGTTCAAATACAATATAATTTTAGAAAAGATAATAAAGAATTATTTTAAGGATAATAATTTTTTAACAAATGATGAAGTAAAAGAAGTTCAGTATGAACTAAAAATGTCTGCAGCCTACGTGAATTGTAAGAAATTTAACGCTTGGGTGGATTATGACGAAAAAAATCATTTTACAGCATCAATGACAGCGGAAGACGATATCTGCTTGTCGCTTCCTGAAGCAAATTTCCAGAAACGTTTTGAATACGAATAGTTCATAAATAAATTTTTCCGTAATGATTCCAGATAATAAACAATTAATGGCTTTTCCCTTATTAAAATACTGTGAAGTCAGTATTTATGTGTTTCTAGTTATATTAAATTAAAGTCCATTGAGAATTTGAAGGGTATTTTATCATCGCTTAATGTTATCAAAATAGTCATGAACAAACGTGACCACACCAAGCGACGCCTATTATAATAGTATTAAAAAGAAATAAGCGTTGATTCTAATATGCCGCAGTGCTTTATCAGGCTCATATGTTATAGAAAAGCGCGTGCAGATGTGGTGTATTGGGCAGGTTTGAAATGCTGTATTTTGACAGGTTGTAGTCGTTTTAGTTTGAATTTCGAAATGCACGTTATAAAATTAACAGCAAAGTGTTTTTTTAATCTCTCTTTTCTGAAGCATTGATCAATGAAACCTGGTTTAGAGGAACTTGATTATATGTGGTTTGGGAGTAAAGCAGGGAGTTGGGAAATTACTTAATAGATTAAAATGCAGGATTACCGTAATAATACAGAAATGAAGGCTTGTTATGATTTGAACACCTTACAAATGGAATGCAATAACGCTTTTTCTTTTATTCAACGCCTAGAAATATTTCATTTTAACCGCAGAAAACAAAAGGATTGTCATATTGCTGTTTCAATCTCAGAAAAATGATTATTTGCGAAAATTCCATTTCATGACTGGAGAGGATTAATGATTCTCCACACCGGTATTTTTTTATTCAGAGGCAATTATTGTGCATATATAAAGTGCATCGTTGAAAATTACTAGGTTAGGTTTTCCTTCTTGCGTAGACTGCTGCATTAGATGAAAAATTGTTTTGGAACTTGTTTGGGTTTCGTACTTACATTGCACTGACATCTCCACTATAAGTTTTTTGGAAATTTGTAACAGCTACATAGAAAAATTCTTGTTGCGTGCTCAGTTTTTACTTTTTCGTCTTTATTATTATTTTATACTATATCGCCAAATCAAATTTTTACGTTTCAGTAAAAATCTAGTATGTTTCTGCATTGTTCTATTATATTTTTTTAATTAGTATTAGATTTTTGTACTTGTTCATTGCATAATTTAAGTTTTATGTTCATGAGTTTATATAGGACATCCAAAATTAAACAATGTTACTTTTTTTTTGCAGTTACATATCACATTAATAAGCCATTTAAATTTCAGATTTTTACCATACTGCTCAAGTGATACATGGAGTGGAGCATCTCAGACATCCCGAAAAGGTAAAATGCATTCGCTTTTAATTCCAAAGTTTTAATATTAGTCTTTTCAGGCACTTGACATTGAAAGCAGGAGAGGTGAGAAATGAGCAATGCCCTTGTCGGGATTAGAACACGGACCTCTCGAATGTGCGTCGAGCTTGCCGACCACTACACCACGAAGGCATGCCAAGAAGGAGGAAGAAATACCGTATATACGTTCCCTTAAAGGGCGACTGGGGATCAGGGGACCCAGTCGCCAAATCCTGGTGGTGGAGGATCATCATCCACCATCTTTTTGTTCGAGCGTCACTGTAGAGACATTAGGTGTTTTTTGAAAGCAGGAGCGGTGAAAAATGAACAATGACCTTACTAGCCGGGATTCGAACCACGGAACTCTCGAATACGCGTCGAGCGTGGTGACCACTACACTACGAAAGCGTGCCAAGAAGAAAGGAGAAATATCTTAAACTGAACAAATAATAAGTGGTAGCTGAACTTGTTTTGAAACCTGAAACCCAACCTGCTACGCGGGAAGAGTTATCTCCATAGATGATTTTCTTGATAGAAAGAAATTGATATTTAATCAAATTATGGGAGGAAAACCGGAAAAATTTCAAACCTCCCGAAAAATTAATGCTGGAGAAACTTTTATTGTTAACAATTTTTCCCCCCTCCAGTTTGGCAAACCAATTTGGCAATTAGAGGGTTTGGAAGTGTTGAAGCCTTAATTATAAAAACGTAGCACAGTAATAAACGAACAATGTAATAAAACTCCTTGTTTTAGTAAAACAATTAAGATTATGAACACGTGGCTCACAATTAGAATAAATAATAGGCATAATTCCTCTAGCCTTTTATATAAAGCGCGTAAATAATTTTATTTTGACAACTAATTCTAGCGTAAAATGTATATCATTTTTGTAAATACTCAAGTGATCAAAAATATAGTTTTCAAAGAAAGCAATGGTAATTCAGGAATTTTTCTAGTATTTTAATTACAATCAAAAGAATATGAAGAAGTTCTTTTTATCAGTAAATAATTAGGAACATATTTCATGAAAACTATATAATTTAATGTTTAATTTCACTATTTTTGATTTCTCAAAAGTTTTGAATAAGATTAATTTTTATATCATCTGGTCAACAACATATCGTTGTCATAAAGAATAAATGATCAAAATCTTTATTTCAATAAAAAAGCATTGAAAGGTCTGACACTGGCTCGAGAAAAATTGAATTATGACTCCTATGTAATAATTCTTTTGAAGCATCTCAGAAATTATGCATCTGTATGTTTTAACACAGCTTAAAATATGAAACATAGGAAATCTGTGTAAGCGAAAACAGCAAAAAAATGTAGATTTTTAGTTTGGTCCTAATACTGAGGATTGTCTTCAATATAAAACACACAGTTCTTGTTTCTACATTCATAAATTAATCGCAATATTGAATTAAATCTGAAGATAACATTACATCTCGTAAAATAATTGTTTAATTCCCATAAATCTGACATTGCTTAGTAGTTTTCCAGAAGCTTTCTCAATTCTCGAAAGAAAATTTATTTAATAGTTGAAATAAATATGTTTATATTTATGCATATCAGGAGGCAATCAATTTCTAAAAGCGTTTTTTTTTCCTTCTAGGTGAATTTTCTTTCTTAGGATCTCTGATAGTTATGGAAGTAATCAAGGATCTGTTGACAAAAGGCCTTTTTTCAGCTGACATGCTGCTTTTGGCTGGTAGCAGGTAATCATAGGAATGTGTTTGAAACTAATTAATACTATGCAGCATTTGAAATTTTCCTCGAGATCAATTTTTTAATTTTTTTTTCGATGTTTTCAGTCAAGTTATTTAATTTTTTTGTCTAATAATTAGGTTTTTTTTTTTTTTTTTTTTTTTTTTTTTTTTTGCTAGTTTAGACTCATTCATCTAACCTACTTTTCTGACTTCTAATTGCATCTTGACTATTTTTTATCATTTTCTATAAAATGTTTATTTATTCATACAGCTGTTTGGAACAATACACACTTGCATAAAATATGCATTTTTACGTAATGCAATGAAACGTATAAACGACATGAGTTATATATGTACGATATTAAAAGTTTTATTTGTCCTTTGTATGCCTCTAGAAATTCTAATTATACAAAATATTAAACTGAATGTTTCTATAGAAATGTGCATTTTATAATATTGCATATGTGCAACAGTAAAGTAAGTAATAGTATTTAATATTTAAAATTCATAATTTATCTTGACTAACATCTGCAACACTTGAATGGTTTTTACTAAAAAAGCAAACTC